>JAYESD010000008.1:88453360-88941474 GCA_036927565.1 Tuctoria greenei
CCAGGCATAGGCTCAAACCGCCTAGGTGCCCTGCCTCATACCCAAGGCGGGGTTCGAGGGCGCTGCGTGTCCAGAAGGTCTGGGCCCCTCTACCCCAGATAAGGGGTTCAGCGTACCCACATGAACCTCAACGAGGAGTCCAGCTCCCCATTAGGGGCGAGCCCTCAAGCGACCACATGTCCCGCAGGACGGGATCCCGCTCCCCTCTATTGGAGTGAGCTCTGGAGCTGCGACGTGGCTCGATACAATAGACAGACCATGTCCACGAACAGGCGGGCTCCGGCTCTGCCACGTGTCATGCGGCCCTGGAGCCCTGCTCTACTCAGGAGCAAGCTCCAGAGCTGCCACGTGGTCAGCAGGTCGAGACCCAGCCTCCTCAGAAGAGCCTAGCTCCCGAGCTACCACGTATCCTACAACTTGTCCTGGGCGGTGGGTTGCGGGTGTTAAGAGAGTGGTGCGCCTTGTCCAGATCAGGCATTGAAGGCTCGCATCTTCCCCAGGTGCATGACGTGGTGCACGTCTGCTGTCAGGTACCGATGCACCTAATTGCACCGCAGTGAAGGCGCAACAGGCTTACCCCACTCCGCCAAGTGGGTAGCTTACGGTGCTTGGGATAGATGGATAAGACATCCCCTGACACCATCAGTGACTACGCGTGGGCCATTGGCGACTGAGGCGGCAAGACATCAAGTCGTAAAGCCGCGGTCAGGGGAAGCTTATACGAAGAGCCATAGATATTTTAGGATAAGATCGTCCCGGGGCCATCTGTCGGGCCCCGAACCCTACTTGTAAGGCGTTTGGCCTTGTCTATAAAAGGACCAGAGCACCACCATTACAAAGGATAGTCAATCTACGCATTCACACCACACAGACCAGCAATACAACCTCACTGTGGAGTAGTGTGTTACGATCTTGCGGCCCGAACCACATAAAAACCACTGTCTCATACTCTCATACGTGCGACCTCTAGGTTCAGAACTAAGCCCTACCGATCAAAGAATCTCCACAAGCTGCTCCTTAGAAGATCCTGGGGAAGTGTCACTTTAACACATTGACATTTAATGTGCCAGATATGGGTTTTTTCCTTCAAAAAAGTGGTAGCGCTTTCGCCGCAATGGTGTTCATCGGGCCTGTAGATGGAAGCTTTCGAGATCGTCGTCTGGTAACCATATCAATCACCCGAGCAGTGCATTCTTGTCCATCACGCCCCCCGCACAGATGTAGCTGGCCAGGGCAGTGCATCCGGGCATGTCGAAGTGTTAATGCAACACTTCCCCGGATCTGCTAAGGAGCAGCCCGCGGAGGTTCTTGTTCGGCAGGGATTAGGCCTCAATCAAGTGTATGCGCGTGTGAGAGAGTATGAGATGGTGGTATTTACATGGTTCCGGCCGCAAGTAGCATAACACCCTACTCCACCGTGGATTGCATTGCTAGTGTGTATATGCGTGTGTGTGTGTATTGGGGATTCAATATTGGGTCGTTTGTCACGGTGGCGATCCGATCCTTTTATAGCTAAGGTCGGATGCTTTACAAGTGGGGCCCGGGGCTCGACAGGTGGTCCCGGAGCGATCTTATCGTAAAGAGCTATGCTTCTTGCATAAGCTTTCTCTGACAATGGTAGTGAAGACTCACCGTCTTGCCGCCTCTCTTGTCAGTAGCCCAGGTGCCATTGCTGACGATGGAAGAAGGTGTCCCGTCAGCCTGTCTTTTTGCCACAAGCTACCCACTTGGCCGAGTGGGATAGGCCTGCAGGGACTTCACTGTGATGCGATTGGTCATGGTGGTCTCTGACCATTGGCATGCTCCGCGTTGTGCGCTGGAGGTGGGCGCTCGTCTTCAATGTTTAACTTGGGCAGGGCACACCATAACTTAACTCTCGCATCTTACTTTCCAGGGAAGTTGCGCAACACGTGGCAGCATCAAGGCTGACCCCTGCTGGGGAGGCTAGCCCTGGTCCTTCGTGATGTGTGGCAGCTCCGGGGCTCTCCAGGGGACGTGGTAGCTCCGGGCCCTTTTCCGTGGAGGGTGTTGAACCTGGCACTCTTAGCCACATGGCTGCACCAGAGCTCTCCCCCAAGGTTTGGGGAGGTCCCGCCCCTACACGTGGCGTCTCAAGAGCCCATCTCCCTGGAGGGGCTGAATCCCATATTCAAGGCTCTCGTGGCCATGTTGCAGCTTGATCTTTGAGGGAGACTGAGGTCTTGGTACCTGCAGGACATGTGGCACCACCGGACCTACCTCAATGTCTTCATCCTGTGTGCGAGGGTACCCCATCTGCAAGGTACTGATGGTGGCCTTTGGGTCCACATTGGGGCGAGGTGAAGAGCCCAAAGGTGGAGCCATTTCCATGTTTTCTTGCACTATGCTTTGAATTATGTCTTGGATAGCCAAAGTGGTGGACGCTTCTCCTAACGTTGCCACGCGTCCTCATCCTATAGCGGGGCTATGGCGATAGGATCTTTGCTTGTTGTAGTATCTCTATCTTCTACGGCGCTTTAACCGCGACGGTTCCTGATGCAGTTATAGCACTTTTGTTTGCTCCGCCTTTATGGGAGCCGCTTCAGCTGTTTCTTCAGGTGGCTCACCACCTGGGCCAGTGTTTCTGACAGGGGGCCTAGGGCCCATTGTCATGGGTGTTGTGCATTGAGTGGTATGGGCCGATCCTTTACACAAAGTACTCAGGTGTCGCGGGGGTGATAAAAAAGAAAAACCTTTGTTAGATGGAATGGTTCCTTCCTTACTCACACCCCGCAACCTATGTTTTTGCCTTCTTCCTTGAGCCTTCACCCCTCAACCAAAGCTCTCACCTTCGCTTGCTCCAATGGCTTCCCCACTACCTCCTTCTTGCTTCCAGTGGACCGATGACCTGTTGTCGATGCGGTGACTGCTTGGCTGGTTAGCGGCGGAGTGTGCGTGGATGATCCACTGTGCATGCCCACTCTCGAAGACCTACGTGAAGACGAGATTGTCCTCTTTGCCGCCTATGTGTCTGCGGGGCTTGGGCTCCTGCCATCAAGGTTCTTCCTCGTAGTGCTGGAGGAGTATAGGCTGCAGCTTCACCACCTGTTGTCGAATTCCTTCGCCGTGATCGCTGTGTTCATCGACTTTTGTGAGGTGTTCGTGGGATGCAAGCCAACAGTGGAGATGTCCCAGTTCTTTTTCGTGATGAAGACTACTTGAAAGAGTGAGACGACCCAGGTGGGTGCCTACTACGTTCGGCGCCGGTACAAGACCTCTCGACTCTACATCCCGTTGCTCAAAGGGGGCAAGTGGAAGACCTGGAGGGAAGATTGGGCGATCGTGCAGGTTGAGGCCCATCTTGCCCTAAAGATGACCTCAAAAGGTCCGACTTTTGATCCCATCACCCGGGAAGCTTTCCAGGGGTTGTTGAAGGAGCATACGCTGGCGAGCAAAGGATTGACCACCCCTCTCCAGAAGCGCCAGCATGGGGCCTAGCACTACACCAGCACCCATGATCAGTGACGGCTGGCTCTGGATGACCTCACCCTGGAGATGTTGGAGGGTGTGCTGAAGGTGGTTACTTGAGACACGGTCGACGATGAGCACGTCTCCATCCCGGACGACTGCCAGTCGCTCTTCATGACCCCCGACCTGAGGGACGAACTGCTGAGCTCGATGTCAATGGTCAACGTGTTCGGCCTTACCCACCTGCACTCTGAGGAGACGTCTAGAGCTTCAGCGATCCTGGCGCAGTGCAGCGCCATGATGCAACAAAGGTCAGAGTCGTCCTCCCGCTCTTCGGAAAGGGTGGTGGGAGGGCCCCCAACATCCTTCGTCAAGCTGGGGGCAACCAGGTAGCACCAGTTCTGCCGCCAGGAAAGTGTTCTCGCCCTCTGGTCGCGAGTTGTGCCACCACTGTGCTGAAGAAGTGGAAGTGACACGGGGGGACGGTACCCCAATTTCTCATCATTATGGGGCCGGAGCGGGTGAAGCTCCCATCGTCGACTTGGTTTCTGGTTCCATCGACGGTTCTAGTTCCTGAGGGGGCGCAGAGGGGTATGCGCAGGCAACCGCGCTGACGCGGGTCGACCAAGAGCCGATGCCAGAGACAGCAGTGCCGACATTGTCATCAGGTCCCGGCGACCTCGATCTACCGCGTGAGGTGGGAGGCCAGGGTCACTGGAGCGGTCCGACCCATCGGTAAGTCACAGCTTCTTCCGCTGCTATTTCTCTTCTTTTTCTTTTTTGCTTTGATGAAGTTTTATCTTGGCTTTTTAGGGCGTCGTTAGCCAACTTGGTGCCCTTGGTGCCTCCAGGGGTGGGCTTGATAGCCCCTGCCTCACACAAGTATAGAACAGGGTCTGCCGCGCCGCGTCTTGTGCCCAAAGGTGTGTCGATCCTTGGTGATGTTGATGTCTCTGCACCTTCGTCCATCAAGGCAGGCGGCGCAGAGGTGGCATCAGGCGAGGAAGTGCTAGGTGAGGAGGTGCCCGGCGAGGGGGCGGCTACGTTGGTCATGGCGGCTTCTCTTGGTGGAGCTGACCCGCTTGCCGTTGAAGCGACACCGGCACCTGATGTCATAGGCGCACAAGATAGCGACTCGTCACCGGCGGTCGGCAATACCCTTGCAGCAGAGGAGGGGACTTCAGCACCGGGCAGCGACACGGCGTTTCCTGGAGCTCCAGCTAGGGAGCCTTATGGTCCCTAGGCGTTGGTGCTTGCCGCAATGTCGGCGGAAGGGGTGGAGGGGTTGCCGTCCATGGCGATGTTCACGCCAATCCCTCTCGCTGATGTTGTTGTTGTGGCCCAGTCTGTCTTGCCCCAGACGCAAGCTGCTTTCGCCCGAGAGTGGGATCAGCTCACGGAGGAGCGGCGCTTGGTGAAGTTGGTCGATGCCAAAAACAGGAAGCTCTAGGTCAAGGCCTCGAAGGCCCATGTCGTCGTTTATGCCCACCTGAAGGTGTGCAAGGATCAACGGCTGGAGCTGGTCCGCCGAGAAGTTGTCGTTGCTGATGCGGAACGGGACTTGGCAGTGAAGGAGGAGGAGGTCTCCCGGGGCCTGTAGGAGAAACGTCGGGCATCATGTGCCGAGAGGATGATCTGGAGCCTCATGCTCGGGAGCTTGTAGGATCGAAGAGCATGTTAAAAGCTACCGGAGGGGGGTGAATGGTAGATTTAAAAATCTTACACAACGGAAACAATTAAACCCCAACCCCTTCGGCAGAAAAACGATCTATTAAAGAAATCATGTGTTAGACTAATATAAACGTGTTTCACCGTGACAAAAGTGATATATATCAGAGAGAATCAAGTCACGAAGACAACACAACAAGAATCACTCAAATCTGTCGAGAAAATCTCAAGTTATGATCGAAAGATCAAACAAAGGTCAATCTGCCCTACTCGAAAAAAAAAACAGTTCTGGAATGCTCCAAAGAAACTCGTGTAGATCATAGACCACAAATCCAATCACCGTGAAATTTTTACAGATGATAGACAATCAATTTTTGAAGACAACCCAAAAAGAATCACGTCAATTGTATCTGTAAAACTCGAGTTATGATAAAACCACCTACGAAAGGTAGTGCTGTCCAGAAACTCGACGAGTAAAACTTGTCTGGAACAAGTCGGACGAACAAGGCACAAAAGTTCATTCAAACTACGAATTTTATTGAATAGAAATCAAGAGGAACAGCCCCAAAGTCGTGCACCACGAGCTCTGAGCTCCCTTGGTTATATAACCAGCTCGAAAGTCAACTCAACTCAAATTAGGAACCTAATCCTACTCTGTTCACGAATCATAACTTTCCATAACTGATTAGGATTTTTCTATACGCAGATAGAAGCAATCTTAAGACTTCCAAACACCTTAGGAACGTATCCCACATTCCTAAACAACTCAAATTCGTGACCCATACGAAATCCTATCATAACCAACTCAAATCTTTCCATATTTGAGTCAAACCCAACTCAGCCGCAGCCTGAGTCTATAACCTAGTTGGTTGGACCTTTCCGACCAACTCTTTACGTCCACATCTCTTCATCACGTCTTTGAACCATGTAGCCACGTCCATGCACTCCTTGCAC
Source organism: Tuctoria greenei (assembly GCA_036927565.1). NCBI lineage: Eukaryota > Viridiplantae > Streptophyta > Magnoliopsida > Poales > Poaceae > Tuctoria > Tuctoria greenei. The sequence continues at coordinate 88,459,409 of JAYESD010000008.1, forward strand.
ACGTGCAAACATCTTCCAATGACGTCCATGATACCTTCACATGCATTGTTCTTGATTCAATCATGTTGCGCAACCTCCTGATCAGCTCAACCACAATTCCTCCTGAATTTGGTTGTTGGAACCCCATCTCCTCCCTGAGACTAGTCCAATGGATCCCATCACCAGCCATGTCTTGAACTCAAGCAACACCTGCACATGAATAAACAACCAATCCATACGAGCCCAAGTCCTCGACTTGACTCAAGTTAGTTCCGAACACAACACCTTACGTGAGAACCTCACATAAGCATGTTGCAAAACCACAATAATACTATATCATCCATGTGAACCAAAAACGCACCAAAGACTTAGCAAATGAATACTAAGCAATCTTTCTAGAGATGTAAAGCAAGTACGAAACATTGCAAATGAAAAACAGAAGCATTGCGGTCAAGTTCTGGACCTTGCCAGAGCAACCCAGACCTTGAGCCGGAGCTAACAAAAGCTAGTAGAACCTAGCGCTGGAACTTACCAAAACTAGTATAACCAAGCTCCTGCCGGAGCTTACAAAACTAGCAGGACCTAGCACTGGAGCTAACCAGAACTAGTCAGAACTAGTAAACCCAAAAGCCGGAGCTAGAAAAATCAACTCGGAGCTTAGCAAAAACATGCCGGAGATATCAAAGACAAAACTCACCGGAGCTAACCAAAACTAGTCGGACCTTACCAACAAGTCGGACCCAGCATCTAACGTAGCCGGAGCTACCCAAAACAAGCCGAACCTACCGTCAGACCTTGCTGTAGCTCGATGTTAGAGTCGGACCTTGATAAAAAGGTGTTTTGGTGATATTCAAAACTTTTATCGTCAAAGTAAGTGTATTCACTGCAAGCCAATGTATTCATCACACATCGGTCTTATAGAGCTCGGCGACTGGAAGGAAGCTGCGCGGAGAGAGGGGGAGAGCCTCCAGGCCTCCCGTGCGACTGAGGCCCAAGGGGTCCGGAACTTCCTGGCCTGTACTGGGCGGTGTTGGAGCCCCTCGGACTTGGTCCCGTGCCGCGCAGGGAGCCATCTCATGGGGTGGCCGAGCTGCTCCCAGCTTTGGACTCCCTGTGCTCAACATTTGGGACAGTGAACATCGTCGTTGTGAGGCAGCTGGAGGTCGAGGGAAGGGAGCTGGCTGAGCTAGTGGCCTCCCATGTCTTGGTGTGCTTCTGGAGCTGGTACCTGACGATCCCACTGGAGCCGGTGGAGAAAGGCCCCCTTGATGAGTGAGAGGAAGAGGCGAGAGCCAAAGTCCAAGACCCTTCCAAGGAGATGGCCTCTTTGTTCCAGCGGGATTGAGACCGGCGGCACCCAGGCGGAATGCTCTTTGTCTCCGGGGATGACCTCTTTCTATAAATATATGTTCAATGAATTTGAATCTATGTTGTTTTGCTTGTTGGCTTGTCTTGTGCTTCTCAAATTGTTGCCCCAATTCCTTCTCTGTGCAAGGTCATGAAGAGATTTTTGATGATGTCGTTAGCTTTTGAGGAACAAATGCTTGCTAGTTGACACGGCTGATTTGTTGCTAGTTGACATCCTTCCTATGGAACCCCCTTAGAGGCCCCCTGGTAGGCGTGGCCAGGTTGTCGAGTATGCCTACCACTTGAGTACAGGATGTCTTCGCCTGGTCCCCAGCGAAGTGGGGGAGCATGAGTGGTTGGTCTTGGTGTGGCCCTTCTAGGAGCGTCGAGCTTTGCCTGAGTGTTTACGTTGACGGTAGGCCCCCTGGGTGATGCCAATGTTGGACGCTCCAACATCGCCGATAATCAACGTAGATGTATCGATAGCAGGCCCCTTGGGAGGTGATGGAGCTGGCTGCTCTGGCGTCGCCCTTCATCATCATAAAGTCGTTGACTGGAGGCCCCCTGGGAGGTGCCAGGGCTAGATACCCCAGCGTCGTCCACCATCTTCGTAGAGATGTCGACGGTAGGCCCCTGGTGTACATACTATCACAAGAGAACCCTGTTTGCAACAAGAGCGGGGCAGGATAGTTTACTCACTTATCCACGCCTGTTGCTGTCACCGGCGTGCTGGGATGTCGACGGCGGGCCCCGTGGGAGGTGCCAGAGCTGGCTGCTCCGGCGTCGTCCATCATCGTCGTAGAGACGTCAATAGTAGGCCCCATGGGAGGTGCCAGAGCTGGCTCCCTCGGTGTTGTCCACCATCGTCGTAGAGACGTCGACAGCAGACCCCTTGGGAGGTGCCAGAGCTGGCTGCTCCAGCATCGCCCGCCATCATCATTGAGATGTCGACAGCAGGCCCCTTGGGAGGTGCCGGAGCTGGCCGCTCCAGCGTCGCCCACCATCATCATAGAGACGTCTACGGTTGGCCCCTTGGGAGGTGCCGGAGCTGGTTGCTCCAGCGTTGCCCACCATCATCGTAGAGACGTCGGCAGCAGGCCCCTTGGGAGGTGCCATAGCTGGATGCTCCGACGTCGTCCACCATTGTCGTAGAGTCATCGATGGCAAGCCCCTGGCGTAATGGCTATCACAAGAGAACCCTGTTAGCAACAAGAGCAAGGCGGGAGAGTTTACTCACTTATCTACGCTTGTCACTGTCGTTGACGTGCAGAGACGTTGAAAGCAGGCCGCTTTCAAGGTGTCAGAGTTGGTTGCTCCGGCGTCGTCCACCATCATTGTAGAGACGTCGACGGCAGGCCCCTTGGGAGGTGCTGGAGCTGGCTGCTCTGGTGTTTCCCACCACCATCGTAGAGACATCGACGGCAGGCCCCTTGGGGGGTGCTGGAGCTTGCTGCTCTGGTGTTGCCCACCATTGTCGTCGGGACATTGACGGCAGGCCCCTTGGGAGGTGCCAGAGCTAGATGCTCTGGTGTCGCCCACCATCATTGTAGGGACGTCGACGACAGGCCCCTTGGTAGGTGCCCGAGCTGGCTTCTCCAGCGTCGCCCACCATCGTCGTAGGGACATCTACGGCAGACCCCTGGTGTAGAGGCTATCACAAGAGAACCCTGTTAGCAACAAGAGCGAGGCAAGAGAGTTTACTCATTTATTCGCGATTGTCGCTGTCCTTGACATGCTGAGGCATCGACGGCAAGCCCCTTGCGAGGTGCCGGAGCTGGTTGCTCGGGCCGTCCACCATCGTCATAGAGACGTCGACGGCAGGCCCCTTGGAAGGTGCTGGAGCTGGCTGCTCCGGCATCGCCCACGATCATCGTAGAGATGTCAACGGTAGGTCCCTTGGGAGGTGCCGGAGCTAGATCCTCCAACATCGTCCACCATCGTCATAGAGTCATCGATGGCAGGCCCTGGTGTACAGGCTATCATAAGAGAACCCTGTTAGCAATAAGAGCAAGGCAGGAGAGTTTACTCACTTATCTGCGCTTGTTGCTGTTGTTGATGTGCAGGAACGTCGATGGCAGGCCCTTTGGAGGTGCCAGAGCTGGATGGTCCGGCATCGTCCACCATCTTTGCAGGATCGTCAATGGCAGGTTCCTTGGAAGATGCCGGAGCTGGCTGCTTCAGCATCGCCCACCATCATCGTAGAGACGTCGATGGCAGGCCCCTTGGGAGATGCTGGAGCTGGCTACTCTAGCGTTGCCCACCGTCATCATAGGGACGTCGACAGCAGGACCCTTGGGAGGTGCTAGAGTTGGATGCTCCAGCATCGCCCACCATCGTTGTAGGGACGTCGACAGTAGGCCCCTTGGGAGGTGCCGGAGCTGGATGCTCTGGCGTCGTCCAGCATCTTCGCAGGAGCGTCGATTGCAGGCCCCTTGGGAGGTGTCGGAGCTAGATGTCCTACACATATGATAGAAAGAGGGGGGACTAGTCTGCTCGCCATTTTACCTGTTCCTCTCCCTTAGCTTTGTCATGTCTTATTGTCTTGGACTAATGCACGGGGCTTGGGTAATTCGATGCGTTGGTGTTCTGGGGTCCGGCTCCTGCCGTCCTCAGGGTGTGAGCTTTCTGGCCCCAGTAATCGGCTGTAGCGCTAGGAGGCAGGGTGTGTATACTTAGGGTATAGGACCAGGCTAAGCAGTTTACACCCCTGGACCTCTAGCTCGGCACAGGCCTTTCATGAGAGACCTTCTGGCACCACAAGACCCTAATGACGAGAGCAGCCGAAAGAACCCCTCACACACTACAGGTACCTCAAGTGAACCCGCCTACATTAAGACTGCATGACTCCTGCATAGGTGAGTTATAGAGCGTACAGCCATGTATATAAAGGTATATACAATAAATGAGTCTACTACAGTATGATCATAAAATTAATGCGTAACTAAATGAACGATGTTTTTAAGAAAACACTAAGTAAAATAGTGATTTTTTATCAGTGTTCATGAGGGGAGATAGGATTTTAACAAAAGAGGGCAACGGCTTGCTTCCGGATGATGAGGGAGGTCGGGTGTACAGGCTTAGGGTTCGAGACCAAGACAAGCTGACTGCACACACTGGAACTGAACCTCCCGGAGCTCAGTTGTCCTTGATGCTGCTCCTAGGTCCTATGACAACCTTTACACTATCCTACTAAACTTAATATTTACAATAGGTGTGCCCAAAGCTCCAAGGGTAGCTGTGATGATTGTGGTGCAACCTTGCTGTCAACAGCTACTAGAGGGGCGATGAGCGGGCGTCCCTACTTCCTGCCTTGACCACCCACCTTGCGAATGGTCTGAGCAGAGCCTAGACTGAGCTTGGCAGCTTTGACAAGGGTGTTAATGCTGCCGGAAGGCTGCAGCTAGGGCGCAGTGGCTGCTCTGCGCAGACACATGCTTGGCATAGGCTGACCTGATCCAGTGCCGCCCGGGACAGGTGTCGGGTCTGCTGAGAGGGCTTGGAGCTGCTCCAAGGTTAACACCACAGCGGTGCGGTCTACGCGGTTCCTGAGGACGCCAGAGAGGGTTGGCATCTTCAGGACGCGGTAGCCGTAGTGGTCTACGACCATAAATCAGTAGAGGACAGGCCTGCCGATGATGGTGTTGAAGGGGGGGCTGACATCGGCGATGTCGAAGAGGATGCTCTCCATCCTGTAGTTGTCGGGTGTCCCGAAGGACACCCAGAGATGGATGTTGCCGTATGGGATGATGCTCCCTGGTCCCACCCCCAAGAATGGGCTCAAGGAAGTGAGCTTGGACATCGGGAACTACAGCTGCTCGAAGGTGACGAGGCTGAGGAGGTTCAGTCTGGCCCCACCATATATCAAGACGTAGTGGAGATTGACATTAGCAATGTTGGGGGTGACCTTGGAGAGGTGGAATCCCTGCCCCATCCATGTTCTTGGGGCAGTTGGAAGCATCGAAGCTGATCGGTGTCTCCTTTCACAGGTGGTGCAGCGCCAGATTGGGGGTAGGGGCTATTAAAGCCACTGCACGATGAAGGGTCTTGACTGCGTTTCGAGACGTGGGATCCCAAGACCCTACAAAGATGACGTGGAGTGTCTTGTAACGCTCGTGGTCGCTGTTGGCGTCGGAGTCCTCGTCTTGGTGGACAACTTTTACGGCGCTCTTGCTTCTGGTACTCCATTTCCTCGTCATCATGGACCTTGGGGTCGACCTTCTGCTTGCCCTCCCACTGGCGGAAGGGGGCACCATCCAGGCGCTGCTGCACCTCGCTTGGTAGCGTTCGGCACATCTCTTGATCTCCCGGCATTCGCTCGCAATGTGGTCGTGAGTCTTGTGCACCGCGCAGGGCTCGGCGCCGTCGTCTGTAGAAGGTGGCTGATGTGGGCGCTTGTTGGAGCATGGGGGTTCTCCCCCTCCGATTGTCGCTGCTGCGGTGATAGGAGGCCCATGCAGCGGCTTGTTCTGGCTGTCGCTCTGGTTCTTCTTTTTTGCCGCTACCCGGGGTAAAGGCACTGTAGTCGGTCTGGCTGACTCTGCCCACTCCGGGGGCGGTCTAGGTGTGCTAGTCACAGCCCTCAGCCGCGCGGGCACACCGCACGATGATGGAGAAGAGCTCGGAGACATCTTGCACATTGTGCGTGGCTAGCTTCTCGAGCATCTTCCGGTCACGCACTCACTACCGAAACTCTACTATGACAGAAGCATTCATGATTTTGGGGATTGAGTTGCGTACCATGGAGAAGTGTTGGATGAATGATCTCAGTGTCTCCTTGGGTTGCTGGCACACGGCGTGGAGGTCGAGCTCAGTGTCGGGGCGCGTGTAGGAGCTGCCGATGTTTGCTGTGAAATGTGGGTAGAGCTCATCCCAAGAGGTTACGGACCCCTCGGGCATGTTCATCAGCCATGACCTGGCTGAGCCGACCAGGGCGACGGAGAAGTAGTTTGCCAGGACGGGCTCATCCGCTCCTGCAGCACGGAGCGTCGTGGTGTTGATCTGTAGGAACTCTGTTAGGTTGACGCTCCCATCGAACCTTATCGGCAGGTGTGTCCAGAACTAGCGCGGCCACGTCGCCAGTCAAGGGTATGGTGCCAAGGCCATGCACCCTCTGACAGGCCTCACCGGAGAGGTGTACGGGACATCATACGCAAGGGGGGTTTGCTACGCCACGTGTGGCTACTGTGGGACCTACTGTTGCGGCAAGTCCTACTGTGTTACCTGGTGTATAGGGAAATGCAGGGGTGCAGTTGACCCAACGTAGTCCTTGTTTGATGGCGGCGGTGGAGGATTTACCTGAGGTGCTCCTCAGATGGAGGAATCCTCCTGCTCAGGCCCTCGAGGCTCGTACTCGGTGAAAAGGTTGCGCTGTCTCTCTCGCTACCGCTCGATGATAACACGGCCATCTAACTGAGCTTGACGACGGTCAAGCTCAGCCCTCAAGTCCTCTGTGGGGATCTTGCATGTGCTGGTACGCCTGGTAGATCTGGAGTGGCAATGCGACAATCAATGGACAGTGTGCACGATAGTGACATGTGGTGTCTCCCTCTGTTGGGAGAGTTGATGGCCACGACGACGAATTGGTCGATGTCTTGGACCCACTGCTTAGCCACTCCCTGGGAAGTGTTTAGCGATGGTGTGTGGTGGAGAAGGGCCTTGGCCGCTGCCAGAGCGCTCTCCGAGCTTGCTATCAGCGATGTCGGGGGAGCCGATTGGGCCGAGATGTGTCCCGATGCACCGTCCTGGCCAGCCGTAGCTGCACGGGGGCGTGATGGACCAGAGAGTGCCGCTTGAGCGACGGATCTGGTCACTGGATGATAGCCGCAGAAACCTCCTTCCACGGGCCTAATGAACACCATGGTGGTGAAAGCGCTAACACTTTTTTGAGGGAAAAAGCCCCTTCCTGGTGCGCCAAATGTCAAAGTGTTAATGTGACACTTCCACAGATCTGCTAAGGAGTAGCCCGCGAAGGTTCTTGTTTGGCAGGGCTTTGGCCTCAATCAATTGTACCCGCACTTGAGAGAGTATGGGACGGTGGTTTTTATCCTAAAGAACTATGCTTCTTGCATAAGCTTCCTCTGACCGTAGTAGTGAAGACTCATCGTCTTGCCGCCTCTCTTGTCAGTAGCCCACGTGCCGTTGCTAACGATGGGAGAAGGTGTCCCATCAGCCCATCTTGTTGCCGCAAGCTACCCACTTGGCCGAGTGGGATAGGCCTGCAACGCCTTCACTGTGATGCGATTAGTCATAGCTGTCTCTGATCGTTGGCGTGCTCCACATTTTGCGCTGAAGGTGGGTGCGTGTCTTCAATGCTTGACTTGGGCAGGGCGCACCATCCCTTAACTCCCGCATCATACCGTCTGGGGCAAGTTGCGGGACACGTGGCAGTGTTGGGGCTGACCCCTGTTGGGAGGCAAGCCACGGTCCTTCATGATGCGTCGCAGCTCTGGGGCTCTCCAGGGGACGTAGTAGCTCCGGGCCCTTTCCCGTGGGTGGTGTTGAACCTAGCGCTCTGAGCCACGTGGCTGCACCAGAGCTCTGTCCCAAGGTTGGGGGAGGTCCCGCTCTTACATGTAGCATATCGAGAGCCCATCTCTCCGGAGGCGCCGAGTCCCATCTTCAAGGCTCTCGTGGCCTTGCCGGAGCTTGATCTTTGAGGGAGACTGAGGTCTTGGTACCTTCGAGACACGTGGCACCACCAGACGTGCCTGAGTGTCTTCATCTTGTGTGCGATGGTACCCCGTCGGTAGGGTACTGACAGGGCACATTGTAGCTTAGTCGGTGCCTTTGCAGCCACCGGTTGCAAGCTCTGAGAGTGCTCTGGCAGCAGCCAGAGCCCTTCTCCACACCCACCATTACTGAACATTTCCTAGGGAGCAGCTCAGCAATGGGTCCAAGACATCGACCTCTTTGTCATCGCGACCATCAACTCTCCCAAAGAGGGAGGCGTCACGTGTCACTATCGCACACGTCGTCCATCGACCAGCGCATTGCTGACTCCATATCCACCTGGCTTACTAGTACTGGCAAGATCCCCATGGAGGACCTAAGGGTTGAGCTTGTCCGTCGTCAAGCTTGGATAGATGGTCGCGTCATCATCGAGCGGCAATGGGAGAGGCAATGTAACCTTAACGCCGAGTACGACCCTCAAGGGCCTGAGCAGGAGGCATCCTCCATCCGAGGAGAACCTCATGTAAACCCTCTACCACCCCAGTCAAACCAGGACTATGTTGGATCGACTGCACCCCTGCACTGCTCTGTGCACCAGGTGCCGCAATAGTACTTGCCACAACAGCAGGCTCTGCAGCAGCCACACGTGGCGCAGCAAACCCCCTTAGGGTATGTTGTCTCGTATGCCTCTCTAGTGAAGCCCATCGAAGGGTGCATGGCCTTGGCGCCATACCTTCATGTGACGATGTGGCCGTGCAAGTTCCGGCCACACCTACCGAAGAAGTTCGACGGGAGCATCAACCCAACCGAGTTCTTGCAGATTAAAACATGATGCTCCTTACTGCAGGAGCGGATGAGTCTGTCCTGGCAAACTACTTCCCGGTCGGCCTGATTGGCTCAGCCCAGTCATGGCTGATGAACCTACCCGAGGGTCCATAACCTCTTAGGATGAGCTCTATCGGCAGTTCATGGCAAACTTCGGCACCTCCTACATGCGCCCCGGCAACAAGCTTGACCTCCACGACGTGCGCCAACGGCACAAGGAGACACTGCAATCGTTCATCCAGCACTTCTCTTAGGTACGCAACTCCATCCCCAACATCCCGAATGCCTCTACCATTGTGTCATTTCAGCAGGGAGTGTGTGATCAGAAGATGCTCAAGAAGATAGCCACGCACAATGTGCAAGATGTCATCGAGCTCTTCTCTATCACCGACTGGTGCACCCGGGTTGCAGAAGGTCGTGACTGGCACACCCAACCCACCCCTGGAGTGGGCGGAGTCGGCCAGACCGGTGAAGGTTCCGCTACCCCGGGTAGCGGCAAAAAGAAGAACAAGAACCGGAGCGGCGGCCAGAACAACCCGCTGCAAGGGTCACCAATCGCTGCAGCAGCGGCAACCGGAGGGGGGAGACCCCCAAGCTCCGACAAGCGCCCACGTCAACCACCTGCTAGTAATGACGGCGTCGAGCCCTTCTCGGTACACAAGACTCACGACCACACCGCGAGCGAGTGCCAGGAGATCAAGAGATGCACCGAGCGATACCAAGAGCGGGTGCAGCAGCATCCCGATAGCGCTCCCATCCGCCAGCAAGAGGGCAAGCAGAAGGTCGACCCCAAGGTCGACGTCGATGATGAGGAGATGGAGTACCTGAAGCAGGATCGGGCTGTCAAGGTGGTCCACCAAGAAGAGGACTCTAACGCCAGCAGCGACCACGAGCATTGCAAGACTCTCCACGTCATCTTCAGGGGGTCTTGGGATCCCGCGTCCCATAACGCGGTCAAGACCCTGCGCGGAGCAGTGGCTTGGATAGCCCCTGCTCCTGCTTAGCGCTGCACCACAAGTTGAAGAAGACGCTGATCAGCTTCGACGCCTCTGACTACCCCAAGAACATGGCGGGAGCTAGGATCCTGCCTCTCCTGGCCGCCCCCACCATTGCCAACGTCAATCTCCACTACGTCTTGATCGATGACAAGGCCGGGCTCAACCTCATCAGCCGTGCGGCCTTCGACCAGCTGCAGATCCCGGTGTCGAAGCGCACCCCCTCGAGCCTATTCTCGGGGATGGAGCCATGGAACATCATCCCGTATGACAACATCAACCAACGGGTGACCTTCAGGACACCCGACAACTACGGGACCGAGAGCATCCTGTTTGACGTCGCGGACGTTAGCCTCCCCTTCAACGCCATCATTGGCAGGCTAGCCTTGTACTGTTTCATGGTTGTAGCCCACTACGGCTACCTCGTCCTGAAGATGCCGACTCCCTCTGGCGTCCTCAGGATCTGCCAACACTGCACTGCTAAGGTGTTAGCCTTGGAAAAGATCCAAGCCCTCACAGCAGACCCAACACTAGTTGAGGGTGGCGCTGAGCCAAGTCAGGCTCCCCGAGCTCGTGCCAGTGCGGCTCACCCGCTGCACCCCATCTGCAGCCTTCCGACAGTATCGACACTCCCGTCAAAGCTGTCAAGATCTGTTCTGGTTATGGTCAGACACTTCGCAAGGTAGGGGGCCAAGGCAGAATGTAGGAACGCCTGCTCAACATCCCACTGGTAGCCATCGACGACAAGTTGCCTGGCAACCGACAACTACCATTGAAGCTTCGGGCACCCTGTATATATTAGCTTAATTGGATAGTGTGAAGGTGTTCATAGTGTCTAGGAGTAGCATTTAGGACAACCAAGCTCCGGGAGGGTTGGGTCCAGAGTACACAGTCAGATTAGCTTGGTCCAGAACCCTAAGCCTGTGCACCCTGCCTCCCTCTGCATCCGGAAGCAAGCAGTTGCCCTCTTTTGTAAAAGTTTGTCTCCTCCTATGAATACCAATATAAACTAATCACTGTCTTACTTCATGTTTCCCTAACAATGTTCACTTAATTACGTGCTAATTCTATGATCAACCATGCTAGACTCATTTACTGTATAGTTCCTTCATATACATGGTTGCACACTTTGTACCTCACCCTTGCTGAAGTCGTGCAATCCTACTACAGGCGGGCTCATTTGAGGTACCTATGATGTGTGAAGGGTTCTCGCGGCTGCCCCCATCCTTGGAGCTCTATGAAACCAGATGGCCTCCCAAGAAAGGCCTAAGCCAAGCTGGAGGTCCAGGGCGTGTGAATAGCTTAGCCTGGTCCTGTACCCTAAGCACGCACACCCTTCCTCTCAGTGCTGCAGCCAAGTACTGGGGGCCAGAAGGATCGCACCCTAAGGACGGCGGTAGCCAAGACCCGAAGCACTAACGCATTGAATTACCTAAGCCTCGTGTGTCAACTCAAGACAGTAAGACATGATAGAGCTAAGGAAGAGGAACAGGTAAAATCTGCGAGCAATCTAGTCCCTCCTTTAATGTGTGTAGGACAACCAGCTCCAGCACCACCATTGGGACTTATCGTCGACGTCCCAACATTTTGACGACAGCAACAAGCACTGATAAGTGAGTACACTCTTCTGCCCCGCTCTTGTTGCTAATAGGGTTCTCTTGTGATAGCCTGTACACTAGGGTCTTGCCGTCAATGACTCTGTGACAATGGTGGGCGACGCTGGAGCATCCAGCCCCGGCACCAGCCAAGGGGCCTGCCATCGACATCCCAGCATGTTGACGACAGCAACAAGCGATGATAAGGGCCTACCTTCAACGAATCTACGATGATGGTGGGCGACGCCGGAGCATCCAGCTCTGGCACCTCCCAAGGGGCCTGCCATCGACGTCCCAGCATATTGACGACAACAACATGCGCTAACAAGTGAGTACACCCTCATGTCCCGCTCTTGTTGCTAACAGGATTCTCTTGTGATAGCCTGTACACCAAGGGCCTGCCGTTGACATCTCTACGATGATGGTGGACGACGTCGGAGCAGCCAGCTCTGGCACCTCCCAGGGGGCCTGCCGTCGGCGCTTCTGCGACAATGTTGGACGATGATGGAGCATTCAGCTCCAGCACCTCTCAGGGGGTCTGCCATCAACGATTCTGCAACAATGGTGGGCGACACCGGAGCATCCAGCCCTGACACCACTTAAGGGTACTGCCGTCAACGTCCCAGCATGTTGATGACAACAACAAGCACTAATAAGGCCCTGCCATCGAAGACTCTACGACGATGGTGGACGACGCCGGAGCATCCATCCCTGACACCACCATGAGGCCTGCCGTCAACGACTCTACAAAGATGGTGGGCAACGCCGAAGCATCCAGCCCTAGCACCACTCAAGGGCCTGTCGTCAACGTCCCATCATGTTGACGATAGCAACAAGCACTGATAAGGGCCTGTCGTCGACGAATCTACGATGATGGTGGGCGACGCCAAAGCATCCAGCTCTGGCACCTCCCAAGGGGCCTGCCGTCGATGTCCCAGCATGTTGACGACAACAATAAGCACTAATAAGTGAGTACACTCTCCTGCCCTATCCTTGTTGCTAACAGGGTTCTCTTGTGATAGCCAGTACGCCAGGGTCATGTCGTTGACGTCTCTGTGATGATGGTGAACAATGTCGGAGCAGCAAGCTCCGGCACCTCCCAGGGGGCTTGTCGTCGACGACTCTGCGATAATGGTGGACGACACTAGAGAATCCATCTTCGACACCTCCCAGAGGGCCTGCCGTCAATGAATCTGCAATGATGGTGGGTGACGCCAGAGCATCCAGCTCCGACACCACACAAGGGGCCTGCCATCGACCAATCCGTGATGATGGTGGGCGATGCCGGAACAGCCAGCTTCGGCACCACCCAAGGGGCCTGCTGTCCATGACTCTACGATGATTGTAGGCGATGCCAGAACAGCTAGTTCTGGTAGCACCCAAGGTACCTACCATCGATGAATCTACATTGGTCGTGGGTGATGCCAGAGCAGCCAGCTCTGGCACCCCCCAGGGGGCCTGCCGTCGATGTCCCTACCATGATGGTGGGTGACACTGGAGGAGCTAGCTTCGACACCCCCAGTGGGCCTGCCGTCGACGTCCCTACAATGATGGTGGGTGATGCCGAAGTAGCCAGCTCTGGCACCACCCAAGGTGCCTGCTGTCAATGTTAACACTGAGACAAAGCTCAGCGCCGCTAGAAGGGCCACACCTAGGTCAACCACTAATGCTCCCCCACTTCGCTAGGATCCAGTGGAAGGCATCCTACGCTGAAGTGGTAGGCGTGCCCAGCAACCTGGCCACACCTACCAGGGGGCCTCTAAGGGGGTTCCACAGGTAGGATGTCAACTAATAACAAATCGTCCATGTCAACTGTGCAAGCGTTGGTCCCTCGAAAGCTAACGACATCATCAAAAGCTCTTCAAGACTTGACACAACTAAGGACTTGGGGTAACAAGTCGAGAAGCACAAGACGAGCCAAAAAACACAAAGTCAAATTCATTGAAAAATATTTACAAAGGGGCGAACCCCGGATACAAAGATGGGCCGCCAACCTCAGTCCCTGGAAAATTGCCTGACGACATGCTTGGCGGCATCCTTGACCTCTGCCACTGCCATTTCTATGCGCTCTTCAACGGGACCTTCGAAAACCGTCTCCAAAAGGCAGCTTAGGGTACCGACTCTAGTAGCACACCAGGACATGGGATGACACTGTCTCTGCCACTGCTCTGCCCTCGGCTTCAAACGCTAAGCCAGCTGACTGTCCTGCAGATCGAGCTCCCAGCCACGACGCTCTATCGTGTGCTCTCAGGCCTGGACGTTGAGATCATGTAGGAGGAGTTCCTGACGCTCATCTAAGTGCTGCGACCAATCCCGCGCCAAGTCGCTCTCCCGAAGCTCAAAGTCTTCAAGACAGGACTACAGCCTGTCCTGATCTACCCCCGCCCGAGCCATCATCACGTAGGTTGGCACCTCTTGCTCGGTGGCAGTAGCCTTTCGCTCAGCAACAGCGGCTTCGCGACGACCCAGGGCCTCTCGATTGTCTTCAAGGGCATGCAGGCGGGCGTAAGCCGTATCACTAGCTACCTTGGCATCGGCCAGAATCTTTTGGGATATTGCGTCCATGTCCTTAGCCAAGTGGTGCCTTAGCTCCAGCTCCTCACTCTCCCTCTGGTACTTCGCCTTCGCCTCGGCGATCCTGGACCATAGAAGGTCCTCCCAGGATCGGAGGTGCTCGTCCTCAGCACGTAGTTTCTCCAACCCTGTAGTTAGAGCCCTCTGCGTCCGGCGGAGGTTGTATTGCACCAGGTTGATGCTGGACTACGGTGAGTCCATGATGTCGGAGAGGCGCTCTGGCTGCACTGAAGTTATTGAGAGTCGCTAGGTGATCATCTCGGGGACCTCTTCCTCCATGGCGGTGAAGGCAAGACCACCAGTACCGGGGACCTCGTCCCCGGGGACTGAGCGACAGTTGTGGCACTACCAGAAGCGACAGCGCCGTCATCGCTCAAGGAACCACCCGCCGTACTAGCAGCCACGGAGGCCAGGCCCTCAGCCTGGTGAGCCAACTCTGACACTGCCTCTAGAACGATGGCAGGAGGTGCCGCTGACACAGTAGCCGGAGATGCTTCACTACCCACGAGGGGTACGGACGCCGGAGCAGCGCTCTCCCGTACAGGCTTGGCGGTCTGCTCCACTGGTATAGCCATAGCCTCTTGGGCTGACTTCGCAGCGCTCCGGGACACTACCCCCGGTGGTAGAGGTGTCACAACAGTTGACGTAGACCTGCAGGTCAAAATCAGAATTTGCCCAAGCTAGAAGAACAGGCCAGATAACGAAGCAAGTGTTGGTAAGAATGCCTTACCAACATCCCCAGAAGCTCCAACGGGCCTCGACCTTCAGTAGCCTTGAAGTTGCGAGCCCTAAAGATGGTGTGGCAGGTGAGGTCATCCTGGTCGTGCCTCCACCGAAACCACCAGCGATGCCTCCACCCTGCATCGGTGTATCTCCACCAACTCCAACAGTGCCACTCCTGGAATCTCCTCCCAAGCTGCCGCCGATGTCGGCCCTAGGCCTCTTGACCTGAGGCTCCATGGGCGTAACGCTCCCAGAGCCCCCTGTGGTGCCTTGGACTACACTGGTGATGGGGATGCTGGACGGTGTGTCGGCCGTAGATGAAAGTGGAGCCACTGCATGATGGACTGGTCCTCCTCCCGAAGAACTGCCGACACCTGATGTTGGGGAGGGGTGTGCCGGGGTACGTTGACTTGGAGCGAGGACTGCCTGCGATGGTGCCTTCGATGACGACTGAGTTTGTTTTTCCTTCACAACCTCGATCACCAGTGACTTCCCTTTCTTGGTGTCGAGGATCGGCGCTTTCCCCTTCCCAGTGTCGGGGACGGACGCCTTGCCTCTCCCACTATCGGAGCGCGTGTCTTCCACCCTTGACGCCTCAGAGCCTAGGGCAGGTGTAGACTCCTGTGGCGAGTCAACGATGGCCAATCCACGGTCTGCATTACCCACCTGCCACTGCGCAAGACCGATCGCGTCCAGGTTCAGCATCTCCCTTAGGATATTCATTCGAAGGTTTCAATTCTAGGAAAGTGGTGGACAGGGCCATGAAAGGTTGAAGACGTCGGAAGTTAGTGGGCCTTCACACACCTTGGACATTACGTTGAGCACCTCTTGTGGGGTTGTCTCCGTGTCACGACCCAGCACCAGCCAAGCGCCGTCCTGTGGCCCAAAGTAAAGCCATGTAGGATGGCTATGATGCTCTAGGGGGGCTAGGCGTCGACGCACGAAGTCCTCCATCACCATCAGCTTCGACAGACCATGATTCGCCAAGAATCTGATCCTCTCCATCACTGGGGCGTATGCCTACTCCAACTCCGGGTGCTCCTCCTAGTTCTTCTTCTTGTGTATCGGCCAACCGGTGGGTATGACCATGCGATCATGGGCATCGACCTGTACGATCACCCAGTCGCTCCTCCAGTCGGCCCACTTCGCTGTGGAGAGAGGGGTGATGTAATTGAAGGGGTTGTTGGCCCGATGCTGAAAGTAGTAGCCGCCAAGGAAGCTTGTCTTGTTCTTCTTCCCAGCCTGCCTTAGCACAAAGAACTATAGGAACACTAGCACAAATGGGTGCACCCCGATGAACATCTCACAGAAGTGCGAGAACACCGCCCCCACCACCAGAGAGTTCAACGACAAGTGGTGAAGCTAGAGCCCGAGGACCTACAGGAGAATCACCAAGAAGGAGGAAACGGGAGGAACGAACCCACAGTACGCATACGCCTGGAAGAAGACAATCTCCTTCTCCCCCAACTCCAGAGTCAGGGTGCCAGAACGGATCATATCTCGCTACGCCTCATCCTCCCAGCCGAATAGCCGCCTTACAGATGCTATGCCCTCTGTGCGAGAACGAGGCAAGGCTAAGTCCATTGGAGTAGGAGTCAAGAACCTCGAAGGTGGGGAGAGAGTGGGTGCTCAAGGAGGAAGACGAAGGCTCGAACGTTGGGGTGTGCATAAGGAGGAACCACCTTTGCCCACAAAGGTTCCCTTCTAACACCCTGTTAGGCGTTTGAGCGCACTGAGCAAATCGCTTGGGCCAAGACGTGCTGCTCAACCCATAGCGTCCCTGACAGTGGGGCCAGGTCCCCTATTAGAGAGATGGGCCTGATGGGGCTTCGACCCAAGAATGCAACCCAACGGTTCCCATAAAGGCGGGAGTAGAAGCAGTAAAAGAGCAATAGCCGTGTTGGAATCGTCGCAGTAAAGAAGCTGCAGCAAGCAAAGATCCCGTCGCCACGAGCCCTCAACCAGAGAGGGATGCATGGCCACGATGGCAGAAGTGCGCACCGTTCCGGCTGATCAAGACAAAATCAAAAGACAGCGCGGGAAAGCAGGGATAGGGCTCCACCCTCGGGCTCATCACCTCCCCTAGGGTGGACCCAAGGGCCACTGTTAGTACCCGGCATACTGAGTACCTTCGTGCACTGGCTAAAACTTCCTAGGTGCCTTGCCTCCTACCCAAGGCGAGGTCCGAGGGCACCGCGTGTCCAAAAGGCCTGGACCCCTATACCCCAAATATGGGGTCCGGCGTACCTACATGAACCTCAAAGAGGAGTCCATCTCCCCCTTAGGAATGAGCTCCCAAGCAGCCATGTGTCCCGCAGGACGAGATCCTGCCCCCCCCCCTATGGGAGTGAGCTCTGGAGCTGCCACGTGGCTCAAGACAATAGACAGGCCACCTTTCCGAAGAGGCGAGATATGGCTTTGCCATGTGTCTCGCGGCCCTGGAGCCCTCGCTCTACTCAGGAGCAGGCTCTGGAGCTGCCACGTGGTCAGCGTGTCAGGACCCGGCCTCCCCAGAAGAGGCTAGCTCCCAAGCTGTCACGTACCCTGCAACTTGCCCTGGGTGGTGGGTTGTAGGAGTTAAGAGAGTTGTGCGCCTTGTCCAGATCAGGCATTGAAGGCTCGCATCTTCCCTATGCGCGTGACACAATGCAAGCCTGCTGTCAGGTACCGCTACGCCTAATCGCATCGCAGTGAAGGTGCAACAGGTCTACCCCACTCTGCCAAGTGGGTAGCTTACGACACTTGGGATAGATGGATGGGACATCTCCTATGTGACACCCAGTTCCGAAAATGAACCAAGTGGATGCATATGTGTGCCCAGGACGTTCAACACACATACACTAGTGCATTCACAAAAGGATATATAGAAAATTACCATAGAACAAGATTAGTTAACCACTTTTATTACACAATTCATAATAACCTCTAATAAAAGCTCTAATTAATATTAATAATAAGTTTCAACTAATGCAGCATTAATAAACTAATTAAGCAACTAAGCAGCAAGCAAAGGGTATAGCGCAGCTCCAACCAACACCACAGGCAAAGCTGACGGCAGACACGGCCTAGAACTCTGCAGTATCATCTTTAAACTCCCAATCCTGACCTGCTACTGTTGGTGGGGGAATTGCAAGGGTGAGTATATGTCGTACTCAGCAAGTGTGGAAAGTATGACATGTAGCTGATTCAAATGACGAATGTAATAATGGCTAAGTGCTAAAAAGTACATTAAAACATTTGAAAAGCAATATATATATTTCATGTATGTGAAATAAACACATCATAAACCATAGTAATATCATAGTGCCAGTCCATATTTCATTACCATCATCCATATACCAGATTTCTCATTACCAATAACCATATTCAATACCAGAATTAATCCATAACCAGCCATAACATGTACCAAACCATAACCGAACCACTCCAATATCAAAAACCCCTCTAATCATGTAGGTCATCCAGGTGCTCATAACCGGGATCACCGCTATCATGATAGTTTCTATACTCTGCAGAGTTTGTACCACTTTACCCACGTGTGTGTGATTTCGTCACCCGTCGACGACTAAAGGAAACCTCCATTATGCCAAAACACTACTATAGGTGTATGGCCAAGAGATCACAAAATAGCCTTTACAAAGGATTACTAGCCTATTTAGATCCCATTGAGGTTTCACCGATGGCGATGCCTCCAACTGAGCACATCTTCAACCAAGGGCCCCCTCTTGAGCCATTCGGATCCCAGGATAGTCCCACCAATCATCAACAAACCAAATCCGACTACCCCTTCCACGAGCATCCTTAATCGTCCAAATAGCACTGGCAAAGTCCTAATGAATCATATACGCCACACCCATACTTGGCCTCGTGGTGGCACTATAGTCCTGACTTATTCTCGCATGAATTGGTCCTTAGATGTAAAGCAAGCAAACCACCATGACATCCAACCCATCCGCATACCAGGCTTGCTTAGATCACCCATTACCACATCATATTAACCAGTTCATGTTAATCAAATCTCATAAATGCATAATTAACATAAGTGGTATAGTTGTTTTCCACCCCAATTATTTAATTGAAGCAAAAAGGGTAAAAAGCCCATCCCGACTCTCTACCATGAATTCTAGATGACAAGGGTGGTTAAACAAAGCTAGTAAACTTCCTATCATAGGATTTCACATCAAAATTGACACAAGCATGCAGTTTTGCAAACAAAACATTTATTGTCAAAAACGGGATCAATATGTTCAAGGACACTTGCCTTGCTCTTGGGCTTCATTGGGATCAAAGACTTCAAACTCCTAGTGCTTGAGATCCTCCGCAGCACCATCTAGCGCAAATCCGTCTAATCCGCACAATAAACATACAAGACAAGAATTACAATCAAAGAGTGCACAAATATAACTAAATATGGCATGTCATGCATGATTAATGCAAATGCAAAGCAAAACTAGTTAATAAGTTGTTAATGGTGTTTATTAATCAATTGCAATGGTTATTAAGAAGTCTTACATAGGTTTGGAGTTAATTCGATCTAATTTTGGAATTAATTCAACACAATTTAACAAGGAAAATCAGACTAGTCAGCTAGGGACCGGACTAGTCCGCACTTCGCAGAACTAACGAAATAGGGTTTTCTAGATCGACATGAATATGGAGAAATGGGGTTGAATTCACGTAAGGAAAAGGAAGTAGAAGGTATACCAGGTGTTTAAGACTCCAAAGAATCAAGGGTTTTGGAGGCAACACTTGGATCTTGACGATCTAGGGTTGATGAAGAACTATATGGTGAATTGTTGACGAAGAACACGAAGTTGATGGAGGTCTTGATCCTCTTTCGTTTCCTCCTCTTCTTCTTCTTGTTCGGGATCTCCTTCTCCCTCCTTGATGGCGGCTATTCATGAGGTAGGGTTTGGGTGGACTTTCAATTGAGGCAAAAGGATGTCAAGCCAAGGGGTGGGGTTGTTTATATGGAGGTGGAGGCTAGGGTTTCAATGAATTCGAGTTTGAGATGAGTAGGGGTTGGTTTGGAGTCCCACATGGGCTCTAAAAGAGATACGAACGACGTCCCTAGGCCCACTTAACGTAAAACCCAATGAACAAGTCGTGAAACAAAAGATCAACTCGGAGTCGCAATTTATCGGACAAGTCTGCAAAAGGCCAGACTAGTCCGAAGTTGGACAGAGAGATATCGGACAAGTCTGAACTGGACATCGGACAAGTCTGAACTTATCCAGAAGGGAAAAATATACAAGTCTGACTTTAGTTAGAGGGGAAAACGGACAAGTCCGCTGGAACACCATACTACTCCAGACAAGTCCAGGGACTTAGCAAAATCTCCAAGGATTCAGTACACCGGACTAGTCCGCAATGGACCGGACAAGTTCGAAAGTGTCCAGAGAGAAAAACAGATTAGTCTGCGGCAAAAATAGACTAGTATGATGGAGGTCAAAGAGAAATCAAACTAGTCCGGACGAAAATCGGACTAGTCCGCACTTCCCAGAATTTTTAATTGCGGTTTTGCTCTAATTCATTTTAAACTTGTTCCTTTTTATGTGGGTTAATGATAGACATGTATTAGAATGTATGCAATGCATGATGGATGAAAATAAGGGTGTTACATCCTGACACCATCAACGACTACGCATGGGCCACTGGCGACTGAGGCAGCAAGACGGCAAGTCTTCAAGCCGCGGTGAAGGGAAGCTTAAGCGAGAAGCAATAGATCTTTTAGGATAAGATCGCCCCGAGGCCACCTGTTGGGCCTCGGACCCTACTTGTAAGGCATCTGGCCTTGTCTATAAAAGGACCAGACCGCCACCGTTACAAAGGACAGTCAATCTACGCATTCACACCACACACACCAACAATACAACCTCACAGTGGAGTAGGATGTTACGCTCTTGCGGCCCGAACCACATAAAAACCAATGTCTTATGTATGTATGTATGTATGTATGTATGTATGTATGTATGTATGTA
This sequence comes from Tuctoria greenei, assembly GCA_036927565.1. Classification (NCBI taxonomy): domain Eukaryota; kingdom Viridiplantae; phylum Streptophyta; class Magnoliopsida; order Poales; family Poaceae; genus Tuctoria; species Tuctoria greenei. The sequence goes on from JAYESD010000008.1 coordinate 88,480,097, forward strand.
TGTATGTATGTATGTATGTATGTATGTATGTATGTATGTATGTATGTATGTATGTATGTATGTATGTATGTATGTATGTATGTATGTATGTATGTATGTATGTATGTATGTATGTATGTATGTATGTATGTATGTATGTATGTATGTATGTATGTATGTATGTATGTATGTATGTATGTATGTATCGAAGTGGTTAAACGACACTTCCCCCGGTACTACTAAATTGTAGTCTGCGAAGGTTCTTTATTGGTTTGGGCGCGCGGAGATCAGGCACAAGATGGTGACACAAGCTATTTACGTGGTTCAGGTCGCCTGAGCGTAATACCCTACTCCATGGGTGTGTGTTGTTATATTGAGTAAATCCGTAGCCCTAGTATGCGTGTGAGCTTAAATTTGATGTCTCTGTACCGTGTGGTGCAGTCCTTTTATAGTCCAAGGACTAGCCGTTATAACATTTGCCTTGCCCGACATGTGACCCTGGCGTATTCAATAACCTAATACACAGTCTATGAGTATTAAGCATGATTAATAGGGTGATAAGATGCCTTAATGGCTGTGTTACTCCTATTAACAGTCCACTGATCGTGTGTCATTAATATAGCATTAATGACATGTAATGAGGTCATGTAACTGCCACTTTAACTATCCCTTGAATGTTCGTGTTGTTGGTGTTGTAGGTCCGGAAACTCCACACGTGGCAGTTCTGGAGCTTCCCCTCGTGGGGAGATAGATCCAGAACTGACATACACGTGGCAGCACCGGAGCTTCCCTCTTCGAGAGGTTAGGTCTGGGGTCATTATCCGCGTGTCAACGCTGGAGCTTCCCTATGTCGGGAGTTCAGCTCCGGTCTTATATTACACGTGGCAGCCCCGGAGCTACCCATATGAGGGAGGCGAGTCCAATGCCATGTGACACGTGGGGCCTGAGGAAGCCTTCAACTCGGACAGGTGGAATTCTCTTGCACTTCTTGCGGTGTCATGGGGTACCTGGTACACAGGGTACCGACAGTGGCCCCTGGGCCCACCTTTGGGAGAAACCATTTAGGTCATTATTCTACCGGAGGTGGGTCCATCCTCGATTCCTGCCTTGTACTTTCAAAGGTCTTCTGATATGCCGTTGGGGTGATGGTTCAGGGTTAAACCATCGCCACATGGCTTGCTTTGAATGCAGCAGATGAGATCTTTGAGTGTGGATCTCACGCAATTGAAGGTCGCCAGTTCCTAATACAAAAATTGTATCGGTTCCGAGCATCTTGTCAGGCTCCCGCCTTTGGGTTTCCCGCCGCCCATCATGACAACGGTTCGCCTGGGGTAATAACCTCGACCTCTTCGTCGGTGTGGCCCCGGGCCCATTTGTCATTGACGGGGTAGACTTTTGAAATGTGACCCTGCTCTCGTTGCGGTTTCTATACAAGCGTCGCGGAGGCTTACTTAAGAAGGAAAGTATGCACAGTTTGAGGACTCTTTACGCTTTCGATCAAACTTGCGCTTAGAGCCTCCCAAACTTCACCGAGCTTTCCTTTCCGTTGCTCCACTTTGCTGCGATGGAGTTAGGTCTTCCCAAGAGCCGCATCCAGAGCAAGGACACTCTGATGAAGGTCCGGACCTTCATGGGATGGTCCAGCGACTCCTTCAACCACTTCGTTTGTGCCGGCAAACTCCCCTTCAAGAAAGAGCGCCGCGAGGAGATGGTGTACTTTTCGGCGTACGCCATGGTGGGACTAATTCCACCATTCTCGAGCTTCATCCTGATGCTACTGGACTTCTACGGCCTCCAAGTGCATCACCTCGGCCCGCACTTCCTTCTGCTCTTGGCCACTTTCATCCACTTCTGCGAGATGTGGGTGGGCGTGCCTCCCTGCATCGAATTGTTCCGGACCTTTTTCATAGCTCATACCACTGGCAAGGGGACAGAGTTGGTTGGCTTCTATTATTTCGTGAAGCGCAAGAACTGCCCCTTCATGTACATGAAGTCATTCCCTTCTCGTAAATGGGACGGCTGGAAGAAGGATTGGATCATCATTGCAGTGGAGGAGCACGACAGGTTGGAGCTGACCCAAGGACTCCACAACTTCAACACCAAGGCCTGGAAGATAGTTTTGAAGTTGTCGGATGCGTTTAACCCTGTCTTGACCAGGATCTGAGAATGCATGGAGGTTGGAGTGACCCCCCAGATTGTCTTCGGAAATTTCTTGGTGAACAGATGGGCTCCGCTGAGGAAGAGGGAGAAGCTCACCTAAGCTTTCAATAGTGTGATGGATGACGACCGGATTGAAACTAGTCTGAAATCCAACTTGGATGATGAAGCTTTGAAGCTCCATCTCAAGAAATGTCAGCATGGGTTTGTTGACAGTGACGCCTTAGCTCCGCCGGATGCTTTCCTGCCCTTAAACATGATTCCGGATATCAGCAGGGAGTTCCAGAGGAAGATGTCGGAGCTAGATGACCTTGGCGAGGTAGAAAACGTCGGACCTCCAGGATTGTAATCTTCGGAGCTTCTGAGGAGGTGGCCGCCCCTGCTTCGAGCCAGAGGGTTGAAGACATTGGCAGGGAAAGGGCAAGGAGCCAGCTGAATCTTCTAGCCGGAAGAGGAAACTGAAGCATGCTGATGGGAGGTCCGTTAGGCCTGCTCCATCTACAATAGCCCCTTCTCCTCGGCGAGGGAGATCTTCTGCGGCTACACCTCCTCCGGTGCAAGCGTCCTCAAGAGGCGCCAGTTCTGTACAGTCGACTCCGGTCCCTGTGCCAGCGAGGGGCTCTAGGTCTGGAGGTTCTTTTCGGCCGAGGGAGGCCTCGGCTGATGCAACACCAATGGTGTTGGTAGGTTCCGGGCAACATTCCGGAGCTCCTCCCGTGCCGACCACAACGAACTCCGACTCGGAGCCTCCGGCAAATAGGTTCCGCGTAGATTGGAGCGATAGCTTCCAAGGTAAACTTTGCTTTTTCACCTTGATTTGCCACTCTTGTTTTTAACATATCTTGAATCTTCCAATTTTTCGTCTACAGGGCGTCAAAGTTGGGATCTAAAGCTCCGGCCTCGGTCGCACCAGCCGAAACAGTGCGGATGGCAACTCTAGCTTCCACCCCTGTGTCTCCTCCAGTGGTGGCTGAGGTCACGGCAGCTCCGATGCCAGCTGTCATGGATCTGGATTCACAGTCATCGCCAGAAGCTCCCGTGGTAGCGTCGGGCCATGGGGAAGAAGTTGAAGATGCACTTCCAGCAACAGCGCCGGAGGCTGAGGCTCCAGTGCGGGAGGTGGAGATGTCGGAAGCTCTGGCGTTTGAGGCAGAGGTTACTGAGGCTCCGGTTCCAGCACCAGAAGTTGTTGCGGGGCTGGTGCTGCCAGAAGCTCCGGTACTTGAGTCAGAGGTCTTTGAAGCTCAAGCCGCTGAATCGGAAGTGACTGAAGCCCCAGCCACTAAGCCAAAGATGGTCGAAGCTCCGATCTCAGAGCCAGTAGTTGTTGAAGGTCCGGCGGCTGAGCCAGAAATGCTTGAAGCTCCGGTTGCTGAACCGGAAGTGGCTGACGTAATGGCGCCTGAGCCGGCGATAGTAGAGGCACTGGGTGAAGCTCCAACTGTCGCCCCGGAGGTAGCTGCTCCGAAGGTGTCCGGGCCAGAGCTGGAGCACCATGAAGAAGTGACGGCAGGCTTTCTACCGACGCAGCCAGCAACTGAAGACCCAGAAGCAGTACCTTTGACTTCTGCTCCAGAGGTCGAAGTTCCCCCAATGGGATCTTCCTCAACACCAGCCGAGGAGCTCCCAGTAGGCGGCCCTAGTGCCGCAGAAGCTCGGGGAACCACACTTGTAGAGTGAGACCCTATTTTTGTTATGGAGGACCCCCTGGAGCCAGCATAGTTTACCCCAGCAGGCCCGGAGCCTATCCCCTTGACATTGTCCATAGACAATGCCTGCTCAAGCCTCCAAAAAGTTCAGCTCGCCTTCGATCATGAGAGCAAGGTCCTTAAAGAGGAGCGCCACACCTTGAGGCATTGGCGCAACAGGCTCCATTTTGAGACTACGCTTGTTCAGACGAGGCTTGCTGATCAGAAGGAGTGGATCAAGAGGGAGACGGCCCGGATGGAATATTGGGGCAAGTTGCTGGAGGAGAAGGAAGCCACCATCAGGGCCCTCGACGCTAAATCTCAGGATATTCTCGAGCGTGCTAAGGAGAGGAGTGACGCTGTTGATGAGCGTCACAAGAAACCTCACTACACTGAATGAGATTCTCTAGAAGCGCCGAGGGGACCTTGATGCGAGGGAAGAAAAACTCCTGGAGCAACAGGAGGATATTTTGAAGAGGGAGGAGGAGGTCACCCAGAAATTGGCTATGGGTGAGCAAAATTTGGCAGATCGCACTAAGAAGTTGGATTTGTGGAGTGAGGAAGAAAAGGAGAAGTACTGGAGGCTGGGGCAGGAGCTCTCAAAAAGAGAGGCTAATATTGCCGCCAGAGAAGGGAAAGTGAGGGGCAGGGAGAAGGACCTGGCCGAACGACGGAACTGCATCCACCTCCGGGAGACGGAGCTAACCAACCACGAAAAGCAGGCTGCTGAGAATATGCAGCAACATGCCAAAGTGGTGGAACGCCTCGCTCGTGAGAGTTCGGAGCTAGCAGCCGCCCGGAGGTCACTCGAGGAGCTGCGGAGATCAAAGGCAACTGAATCCCTAATGGTATGGGATATTCTGGGACGTGCGGATATGGCCCTTGTGCCCCTTGGTTTTAGTCCAGTACGCCCGGAGGACCCAGCGCAGGAGTTGGACCAGACGCTGGTGGCGCTTGACTCTATTGGCAGTAAACTCGATGCAATGGGTAATGTCATTGCTGATCAGCTGGAGACAGAGGGGAAATCGCTGGCTAAAGACGTCGCCGAGTATATCTTGGCTTGTTATAGAAGCCGAGACTCCTAGTTCTCTCTCGATCCAGTCTTTGAAGGACTCGTTGTCGAAGAGGAGGATGTCGCCAGAGCTAGTGTCCAAGAGGATGTTTTCCCACAGGACTTAGATCCTCCAGTAGCTAGGACCTTTTCCTTTTGCCCTTTGTTGTAATCCAAATTTTGTAATCCAGTACTTTGAACTAATGAAATCCACTATTTTTTCCATGAATTTCACTTTGTCTTCAATATATTGTGCTCTATCTTGTTGGCCCCCTGGTATATGTGCACAATTCGAGTGTGTACATCTACCAAAAGGATTTGACAGTATGTTGATGACTTGAACGCTTCGAAATTGTAGATTTTTGGTTCGAAGTCTTTATCTCCGATACGTCGGCAGCTGGCCCCCTGGGGCTGTCGGAGCTTAATAGCTCTAACGGTACCCACCATCAACATATAATACGTCGACGGAGGGCCCCCTGGGATTTATCGGAGCTTGATAGATCCGGTAGCTCCCGACATCAACGCACGAATCATCGACGGCAGGCCCCCAGGGGTTGTCGAAGCTTTGTAGCCCTGACGGCACTCACTGTCAACATATTAAATGTCGACGGCGGGCCCCCTTGGAGGATGTTGGAGCTTAGTAGCTCCAGCGTCGTCCACCATCGCTATGAGTTTTTGTTTTTCCTGCACATTAAAGACAAGAAAAGAGTAAAATTCGTCCTCTTGTCTATAAATCGTTTGTGACTTATCATTCTTATTTGAGTTTTAAATCCGAAGAAACTCAATATGCTAACAAACATATTGATGTAATCTTCTCAGATCTGTACGCTTTTTTAGTACTCACCCTACTGAGGCCCGCCGTGGTGTAGGTAGAGTGGCATGCTTAGAGCGCAAGACCAGGCTAAGTCGATAGCACACTCCGGACCTATGTTGGCTTGGCGTTGAGGCAAGTAGACTACACAGCATGTTAAGATCCAAATAGATCAACAATATAACTTGTAACACATATGAATAACTTGGACAAAAACTGAAAAAGAATTGCACGACTTCATTATAGACAAGAAGGATAAAAATAATAATTTGATATATTTAGCCTTGTACAAAAATAAGTGCATGTGGAGTCTGTTTCACACAACAATGTCTTTCATTATAGGTCCGGATTACAGGGGAGACAAGGACACACTTAGGGTACAGGAACAAGCTAAGTGCACTATACATATTGTACTAGCCCTGGGCAGGTAGTTACACTTATAGTGTTGTGACTATATAAAGTGTTACTTGAACTTCCCGGACTTTCCCGGAGGAGTCCAGATGTTCTCCCAGAGGACCTACCCTTCTCTGTGTATTGACTCTATAACATACATTGTGCGTAATTACAGACTCACCTCCGTGATTCTGAGTATAAAACTTACGGAGGTGCTCGATGTTCCAAGGATTAGGAAGTGGAGTCCCATCCTCAGTTGCCAAGCGAACGCATCCGGGTCGGGATACATTGATCACTCGGAACGGACCTTCCCAGCTGGTGGAAAGTTTATTCATCCCTTTGTGATTTAGTATTTTCAGCAGCACCAGGTCGCCTTCCTCGAGTTATTAGTTGAGCATGTGCCTTTGATGATAGCGCCGGAGCACTTGGCGATAGCGTGCATTCCGAACAGCTGCTTGGCACCTTCCCTCGTCGATGAGGTCAAGGTCTTCATGTTGAAGTTGTTCCTGCACAACTTCGTCGATGGTCCAGACCTGGAGCGACCCCATGGTGATCTCCGTAGGAAGGATTGCTTCAGCTCCGTACACCAGGAAGAAGGGTGTCTCCCCAGTTGACCGGTTAGGTGTTGTCCTGTTTTCCCACAATGTGGACGGAAGCTCTTCAATCCAGTTGGCTCCATGCTTTTTTAAGCGCTCGTATGTGTGCATCTTGAGTCCTTTTAGGATTTCTACATTTGCTCTCTTGGCTTGGCCATTACTTGCTGAGTGAGCTACTTAGGTGTATCTAAGTTGAATGTCAAGGTCTCGCAATATTCTTGAAATGCAGCACTTGTAAATTGAGTTCTATTGTCAGTTATGACCTTGTTTGGAACTCCAAATCTGCATATAATAGACTTCAAGAATTTGATAGCTGATTGCTTATTAATTGTCACAACTGGAGTTGCTTCTGGCCACTTGGTGAACTTGTCGATGGCGACATATAGGAACCTGTAACCTCCGTTGGCTTTTGGGAATGTTCCTAAGGTGTCCATGCCCCACACAGTGAATGGCCATGTAGGAGGTATCATTTGTAGTGATTGAGCCAGTGTGTGAATCTGTTTTGTGTGAAGCTGGTACGCTTCACATTTTTTTTACTAGCTCAACTGCATCCTGGAGTGTTGTAGGCTAGTAGAAGCCATGCCGGAATACTTTACCAACCAACGTGCGGGAAGATGCATGGTTCCCACACTCGCCTCCATGGATTTCCGCAAGAAGCTCGCAACCTTCTTCTCTTGCTATGCACCGCATTAGGATGCTGTTGGCACCACGCTGGTAGAGATCCCCTTCTACCAGTGTGTATCTTTTAGCCAACCTGACAATCCGGTCAGCAGATACACCGTCTTCAGGAAGGATGTTGTCTTTAAATTAGCTCCAGATCTCCGAGATCCATGCATCGGAGCTAACTTGAGCTTCTGAGTCTTGCGTGATGGGTTGCTCGGAGCTTCTGACAGCACCTACGACCCTTGGTGGATGCCATGGTAACAGGGCCACCGGGACCGCCAGCTTCGAGGTGCTAGTCTTGCCCCCTTTGCTCAGCTCGACAGAATGAGTTGTTGGTCTTGATAACCTCCGGACAAAGATTCTGTTGGGAGCCAGAGCTCCAGTTGAAGCCTTCATCGAGAGTTCGTCGGCTTCAGCGTTGTGAAGACGCTGAACATGGTGGAGATCCAAGACTTTGAAGTCCTTCTGGAGCCTCTGGACTTCAAGGAGATAAGCAACTAGTCAGGGATTGTTACAACAACATTCACCTTAGACTTGTTTGCTGATGATTTATGAATTACCCTTCACTAACAACTGTTTGACACCATAGGATAGTGCCACCTCAAGCCCATATATGAGAGGTTCATACTCCGCCATGTTGTTGGTCGCCTTGAAATCAAGGTGTGCCATGTACTTGACCTTCTCCCCGGTCGGAGCAAGGAGAAGGATTCCAGCTCTGGCCCCCTGCTTCTGCACAGAGCCATCGAAGTAGAGAGTCCAGTGTGGTTCAGTGAAAACCGGGACCTTGGGTTCTAGCTCCTTCTCACTGGTGCCCCAGGGTTAGATGGAGAGGGAGTCCACTCCACTATGAAGTCAGCCAAAGCCTGACTCTTGATTGCTTGTCGTGACACGAATTTGAGATCGAACTCGGCCAGCTCCGCTGCCCACTTTGCGATGTTCCTAGTAGAGTTAGGGTTATGCAAAATAGCGCGCAGTGGAAAAGAAGTTACCACTGATATTTTGTGGGCTTGGAAGTAGTGATGAAGCTTCCTTGAGGCAATAAGAACTACATAAAGCAGCTTATGCACCTCAATGTATCTTGTCTTGGTGTTAAAGAGTACTTCGCCGATGAGGTACACTAGGCGCTGGATGGTCCAGACCCTCTCAGAGGGGCCCAGAGCTTCCTCTTCATTGACTTGGACCCTCCCAGAGGGGTCCGAGCCTTCTTGTTGAGCTTTCCGGACCCTTCCGGAGGGGTTCGGATCTTCTTCCTGTTCAACTCGGACCTTCCCTGATGGGTCCAAATCTTTCTGAATAGCCGTTAAAACTCCCTTAGATAAGAGAGGTTGATATTCTAGCACTCTGTTTTGAAGATCCGTGTCTGGGGGCTGAGACCCAAACTCGCCTTCAGGTAGCTCCGGACCCTCCCGAAGGGGTCTAGGCTCCTGAATTGGATGTGGTTCCGGCCTTTCCGTGACCAGGACCATGCTGACAACTTCAGTAGTTGCAGAAATATAAAGCAGTAAAGGCTCACCCGGATTCGTAGCTATTGTGGTGAGAAGCTGTTTCAGCTCTTGAAACGCCTTTTCTGCTTCTTCAGACCAATGAATGGGTCTAGACTTCCTCAAGAGTTTGAAGAAGGGTAGCGCCCGCTCTGCTAGTCTTGAGATGAACAGGCTGAGGGCAGTTAGACACCCAGTTAACTTTTGGACATCTTTTATGCGAGTTGGAGGCCGCATATCTTCAATGGCTTTGATCTTCGCCGGGTTTGCTTCAATTCCTCGGTGAGTCACCAAGAAACCAAGGAGTTTCTCGGAGCTAACCCCGAAGACACATTTGTCCGGGTTTAGCTTGGTGCGTGTGATGCTCAACTTGACGAAGACAGCTTGTAAATTGTCAAGGAGTGACTCCTTGTTCTTGATCTTCACAACGATTTCATCGACGTACACCTCCACTAAGTCTCTAATTAGCTCTCCAAATGTTTTCTACATAGCTTACACAAAGGTTGAAGCAACATTTTTAAGACCAAAGGGCATGGCAGTATAACAATAGAATCCATCTACAGTTATGAAGGCAGTATGCTCTTTATCTTACTTAGACATTTGGATTTGATGATATCCAGAATATGCATCTAAGAAACACAATAGCTCACACCCGGAGGTGGAGTCCTCTATTTGATCTATTCTAGGTAGTTCAAATGGATCTTTTGGTCATGCCTTATTTAAAGTGGTGTAGTCGATACACATCTGAAGCTTCCCGCCGGCCTTGGGTACAACGACTGAGTTTGCTAGCCATTTTGGATGAAAAACCTCACGGATGAAACTAGCTTCGAGCAACTTCTTGATCTCCTGTCGGATGAAGTTTTGTCGCTCAACCGATTGCTTCCGGGGCTTCTGGTGTACAGGTCATGCGTCAGGATAAATCTTCAGATTTTGCTCAATCAACTCCCTATGGATCCCATGCATTTGTGATAGTTGCCAGGAAAACACGTCGACATTCGCCCAGAGGAAAGTGATGAGTGCAAGTTCCTATTTTTTGTTCAGACCTCCCGATATATGGGTGGTCTGGGCAGCATCAGAACCGATTTGGATGACTTTGACCGGAACGTCGGTGTCGCCGCTTGGTTGCACATGGGGTGCGGAGGTTGAGCCTCGATGATGAGAGCTCAAAGGTTTCGCAGCTAGCTCCTTACCGGATGCTTCCTCCTATGTTATAGCAAGCGCGTGGAGTTCTTCCAGTGCAGTGATTCATGCAGTGTGATCCCTGCAGATCTGGAGACCCGAAGGTGTTGGCATCTTCAACACCCAGTAGCCATAGTGGGCGGCGGCCACGAACCTTTACAAAGCAGGCCTGTCCAGTATGGCGTTGAACGGTAAACTGATATGCGCCACGTCGAAGACCAATTTCTTGGTTCTGTAATCTACTGAGTCCTGAAGGTTACTGGGAGTGTGATGGAGCCGAGAGGAGTAATGGCCCCTGGACATACCCCAGAAAAAGGTCGAGAGGGGCGAAGGTCTGAAGGTCGGAGCTGGAGCTTGACGAAGGCTTCAAAGCTTATGGGGTTCACCCCTGCACCCCCGTCCACCAATACATGGTAGATTTGAACATTGTTAATGGTTGGAGATGCCATCAACGGGAGTTGGCCAACTTCGATCATGTTGCGGGGGCAGTCCGAAGCATCAAAAGTGATGGGAGTGTCCATCCACTTTTGATGAGGTTCTGCCCTGGCAGTGGGAGCCGCAGCGACCATGTCCTGCCGCATTGTCTTGAGGATGCGGTGAGAGGTGATGTCCCAAGAACCACCATAAATGGTGTTCAAGGTTTTCCGACGCTCGTTGTCTGATACGTCGAAGTCGTCGTTGACGGTGTTGTAGACATCCTTTAGGACCTTCTTGGGGTCGTGAAAGCCTAGCTCCTCTCCAGGCAGAGCTTTGTCGACTTTTTGTTTTCCTTCCCGCTGACGGAAAGGAGCTTCTTCTCGGTGCTTGTTGTAGCGCTCGAATGGTTTCGGACCTCTCGACATTCTTCCAGACTGTGTTTGTCCATCTTGTTGATCGGACACCACACCTTAGAGCTACTGTCGTCTTTTGATGAAGGACGATGTCATTTTTCTGGGCGTGGCCCTCGGCCACCCGGAGCTGCAGCAGCCGCAACAGTAGGTGCACCGGCCGATGGCTTCTTTTTGTCGTTGGACTTCTTTTTCTTTTTACCACCTCCGGAAGTAGTGGCTTCAGTCTTGGAGGATTTCTATTTGGCCTCCGAAGGTGGTTTGGAGTGCATCTCACGGCCCTCCGTAGCTTTAGCATATTTATCTGCATAGCTGAAGAGTTACGTGACACTGGTGACTTCTTTGGTCGCCAGCTTCTCCAACATTTTTTTGTCCCGAACGCCTGTCTAAATGCAACGATAATAGAAGCACTCGAGATTGATGGAATGGTGTTGCGTACATGAGAAAACCGCTAGATAAAGGATCGCAGCGATTCCCCCGTTGTTTGCTTTACAGCAAACAAGTCTAGTTTAGTGTCGGGTCAGGTGTATGAACTCCTGAAATTGGCACTGAACTGTTGACATAACTCCGCTCAACTGTTGATGGAGTCAGGTGGGAGGCTCATAAACCAAGACCTAGCGGTCCCAGTTAAAGCCACTGGGAAGTAGTTGGCTATCACAGCCTCATTGCCCCCGCCCCCACCCCGCCGCAAGTATAGCAGTGGAGTAAATTTGAAGAAACTCGGTTGGGCTGACGGTCCTGTCGAATGTCTCCGGCAAATGAGGACGGAACTTTTGTGGCCATCTAACCATGCGTAAGTGCAGAGCCAAGGCCGAACAACCTCCTCATACTCCGCGAGGAGCAGGGTTGTCCTGAGCTTCTCGTCTCTCGCGAGCACGCTCGATATGGACGCAGCCATTCTGCTTCTGGTAACGGTGATCAAGTTCTGATCGCAGGTCATGAGTCGGAACCCTGGTGATGGTATGGGTGTGTCGTGCCCCGGAAGGCAGCGAAGTCACCTGCTGAGATGCAGCACGCCATCGGTGCTGTGACACGTGAGGACCAAGTCCTGCAGACAAGGTCCTACGTTGAGCTGTTGCCTGCCCCAAAGGGGGAGGACCTTGGTTGCTGATGGCAACGGCCGTGGTTGCAACCAGATGTTGCACATCAGCACGCCACTGCTCCGTCGCACCTGAGGTGCTCCGGGCGCTGGTGGGCGCTCCAACAGAGTTTGCGCAGCAATTAACGCGTTCTCTGGGTTGTTGTTTGCCGATGCTGTGACCGACACAAGCACTCTATCCTGCTGTCCATCATTGTTTGCTGGGGCAGATGGTGGTGGTGGTGGCATGACACCCGCTGGGACAATGACGCCTACTGGCTTTTGCCTGTTGGGGGCATTGCCTCCAGTAAAGTGTTCAGCGTGGTTGCCGTTGGAAGATCCTACGGCAGAGATCACCATATCATAATCTCAGGCACCCCCTACCTGATGCGCCAAATGTCGAAGTGGTTAAACGACACTTCCCGCGGTACTACTAAATTGTAGTCCGCGGAGGTTCTTTATTGGTTTGGGCGCGCGGAGATCAGGTACAAGATGGTGACGCAGGTGATTTACGTGGTTCGGATCGCCTGAGCGTAATACCCTACTCCACGTTGTGTGTGTTGTTGTATTGAGTAAATCTGTAGCCCTAATATGTGTGTGAACTTGGATTCGATGTCTCTATACCGTGCGGCGTGGTACCTGGCCCGACATGTGACCCTGGCATATTCAATAACCTAATACACAGTCTATGAGTATTAAGCGTGATTAATAGGGCGATAACGTGCCTTAATGGCTGTGTTACCCCTATTAACAGTCTACTGATCGTGTGTTATTAATATAGCATTAATGACACGTAATCAGGTCTTGTAACTGCCGCTTTAACTGTCCCTTGAATGTTCGTGCTGTTGGTGTTGTAGGTCCGAAAATTCCACTCGTGGCACTTCCAGACCTTCCCCTCGTGGGAAGATAGGTACGGAACTGACATACACGTGGCGGCACCGGAGCTTCCCTCTACGGTGGGTTTATGTCCGGGGTCATTATCCATGTGTCAACGTCGGGGCTTCTCTATGTCGGGAATTCAGCTCCAGTCTTATACTACACGTGGCAGTCCCGGAGCTATCCATATGAGGGAGGCGGGTCCAATGCCATGTGACACGTGGGGCCTGAGGAAGCTTTCAACTCGGACAGGTGGAATTCTCTTGCACTTCTTGCGGTATCATGTGGTACCTGGTACGGCAGGGTACCGACAGTATGTATGTATGTATGTATGTATGTATGTATGTATGTATGTATGTATGTATGTATGTATGTATGTATGTATGTATGTATGTATGTATGTATGTATGTATGTATGTATGTATGTATGTATGTATGTATGTATGTATTATATATATATACACATTGTAACACCCTAAATTTTCGCATCCTGCATTGCATACATGAGCATGCATTAAACATTAGTAGGATAAAAGAAAAATAATAAAACATAAAAGATGGAGCATATATATATATACAAATGTATGTAGCAAAAGAAGAAATAGAAAATAATAATTATAGCCTAAGTCTTGTATTAGAGAATAAATATAAAATAATAATAATAATATATAAAAAGAAATATATAAATAAATTATATAATAATAAATATATATACATATATAAAATAATAAATATATAAAATAAATAAGATAAATAAAATAAATAAAATATAAATGATAAAATATAATAATAATAATATAATGAAAAAAATATAAAAATTATAAATAGTAAAAAAATATATAGTAGTATATTGAAAAAAAAAGAAGAAAAAAAGGAAATTTATCCGCCGGCCAGGCCGTACCGGCCCAGCCGGCCACGCGCGCCGAAACGCCCCGCCGCCCGGGGCTCAGCGCCGCACGCGCCGATCGGCGCCCACGCCACCCCGCCGCCCGAGGCGACGGGCCCCGCTCCCACGCCGCCTCCCGCTCCCGCCCCCCCCCCCCCCGATCCGATTTTCCCGCCACTCAGCCGATTCCCGCGCCGCCGAGCGCGCCCGATCGCGCTCCCGGTCCCACCCCGTCCCGGCCCCGCCCCACCCCGCCGATTCCCGGCTCCCGCGCGGGCCGTAGCGCCGCGCTCCCACGCGCGCGACCGCGCCGCACCGCCCCCTGGGTCCCACGCCCCGCCTCCCGCTCCCGTGACGACCGAGCGCCCCGCGATTCCCGCCGTGTCCCCAGCGCTCCCGTACCGAGTCGGTACCGAGCCGGACTCCCCGATCGAGACTCCCCCCACGCCCCTGTAAAAAGGACCGTAGGTCCCTCGTGTTTTCCCCGATCCCAGAAAGCGCCGCCGCCTCCACGATAAAAAGTCCCGCCGCCAGTACAGAGGAGAAAAAAACACCAGAAGGTTGCGCCGCCAGGGAAGAAAAAGAAGAAAAAAGGGAGGGGAAGAAAAGGAAGAAAAAGAGGAGGTTGCCATCGTCCACCGGAGATCGTCGCCTTCGTCGTGCCACCAAGGGACTGCTGCGCCATCTACTTCGTCTACGCATCGCATTCGTTCCGCGACCGACAAGCCGTCAGATCTACGGTAGGATTCATTCCCGATGCGAATTTTGGCGACGCATTAGATCTAATAGACATAAATTTATTTTAGTTGCACCATAATTTTATTTTCAGCAGCATTAATTCTCGCTAAAACCCCCGTAAACTCATATGAACACGTATGAACTAGTCGCATCTAATTAATAAACAACCGTAGTAAATTAATAATTGATCTTTGCATGCATGCATATCATCGCATGTTGATTAATGTGTGTGCATCATGTTGATTGTATATGTTTCTTGTATGTGTGATCACGAGTAGAGGGAAGTGCTCAAGAGGTCGTGTACGAGGATTTTCAGAATCAAGATTTCGAAGCGCTTGAACAACCCCATCCGCCAGAGCAAGGCAAGTGTCCTTGAAGCATATTGATCCTATTTTTAAAATAAATGTTTTGTTTGCAAAACTGCATGCTGTGTCAATTTGATGGGAATCCTATGGTAGGAAGTTTACTAGAATTGTTAAACCACCCTTGTCACCTGGAATACATGGTACAAAGTCGGGAAGGGTTTTTACCTTTTTGCTTCGCTTAATTAATTGGGATGGAAAAACCAACACTACACATTTAATTATGTATTAATGATATTCTGGTTAATGTGAACTGGTCGATACGGTATGGTGATGGGTGATCTAAGAAAGCCTGGTATGTGGATGGGTTGGATGTTATGGTGGTTTGCTTGCTTTAGATCTAAGGACCGGTCTGCGAGAATAAGCCAGGATTACAGTGCCACCACTAGGCCAAGTATGGGTGCGGCGTAGCTGATTAATTAGGGCTTTGCTAGTGCTGTTTGGACCATTGTGGATGCTCGGGGAAGGGGTAGTAGGATTGGTTTTGTTGATGATTGGTGGGACTACCCTGGGATCCGAATGGCTCAAGAGGGGGCCCTTGGTTGAAGATGTGCTCAGTTGGAGGCATCGCCACTGGTGAAACCTCAGTGGGGTCTGAATAGGCTAGTAATCCCTTTGTAAAGGCTATTTTGTGATCTCTTGGCCATACACCAAAGGAAGTGTGATTGGCATAAGGGAGGTTCCTTAGTCGCCGACGGGTGATGAAATCACAAACACGTGGGTAAAGTGGTACAAACTCTGCAGAGTATTAAAACTATCATGATAGTCGTGCTCCCGGTTATGAGCGCCTGGATGACCTACATGCTTAGAGGGAATTTGGTAATGGGATGGTTATTGGAATGGTTATGGTTTGATAATGGTTATGGTTGATATTATGATTATGGTTATGGTTATGAATGGAATTATGGTTTATGACATTAATTATGGTTATTGGTAATGGTGAGTTATGGGCTGGTATTATGATGGTCACATGGTTTATGATGGGTTTACATACACATAATACATATATTTCTTTTCAAATAGTTTACTGTACTTTTCAGCACTTAGCCATTATTATTGTCGTCATTTGAATCAGCCACATGTCATACTTTCCACACTTGCTGAGTATGACATGTACTCACTCTTGCAATCCCCCCCCCAACAGTTGAAGGTCAGAATTGTGAGTTTAATGGTGATAATGTGGAGTTCTAGGTTGTGTCTACCGTCAGCTTTGTCTGTGGTGTTGCATGGAGCTGCGCTATCCCTTTTGCTTAGTTTGCTTAGTTACTTAATTAGTTTATTTCTGCTGCATTAGTTAAACTTGTCATTAATATTCATTAGAGCTTGTATTTGAGGATAATATGGTTTGTGTATTAAAATTTGATAATTAATCTTGTCCTGTGGTAATTTTCTGTATACTCTTTTGTGATTGCACTCGTGTATGTGTGTTGAACATCCTGGGCACACATATGCGTTAGCTTGGTTCAGTTTTCGGAACCGGGCGTCACAGATTGGTATCAGAGCCAGGTTGACCGTAGGTTGCAGCCTAGATAGAATGGACACTTTAGAGCACATAGGAGCACTCAGGAATCGATGTGTTTTTGTTTGGAGTGTTGTTTGCTATATATATTGATTGCTTGTGTGTTTAATAGAGGATTTTGGGATGCTTTAGCATTGCCATGTCCACCTAGGCTAAGTGTAGCTAGCTGTTTAGTTTCATATCCCTTGATGCATATAGTTGGGGACGTTTCTTAAATTCTTACCTATTGCTTTTCTCTAGATGGTGAGGACTCGCAACCAGAGGGATGCCAATGATGAGGAGGAGAACAATGGAGTACCTCAGAACAACAACGGACAAGGACCTGCTCATGGAGCCATCAATATCGAGCAGCTACTAGCTATGCAAAACCAGCTCATGCAGACCATGATACAAACAATGGGACAGCTGCAGGCTGGCAATATCAACAATCATCCACACATGCCTCCACCGCCACCCCCACCTCCTCATAACCGATTGGGAGAGTTTATGAGGACTAGGCCGCCAACCTTTGCTCAAGCTGCTGACCCTATGGATGCGGATGATTGGCTCAAGTCCGTGGAGAAGAAGCTAGCCATTGTCCAATGCAGTGACCGAGAGATGGTCCTATTTGCTTCTCATCAACTCGTTGGAGCAGCTGCAGATTGGTGGGATGCTTATTGCAATGCTCATGAGAATCAAGAGAGGGTCACTTGGGCAGAATTCAAGGAGAACTTCCGTTCTCATTATGTGCCGGAAGGTGTTATGATCTTGAAGAGGCAAGAATTTGAGAACTTACGGCAGGGAAGATCAAGTGTGAGTGAATATCTCAATAAATTCACTCAACTCTCAAGGTACGCGCCTGAGGATGTTAGTCGGGACAGCCGGAAGCAATACTTGTTCATGAGGGGCTTGAACAATGAGATCCAAGTACAATTGCTCAATTGTGACTATGCAAATTTCCAGAAGCTTGTGGACAAAGCAATTGTGGTTGAGATCAAGATCCGTGAGATGGAGCAAGAAATCAAGAGGAAGGCGCCATATCAAGGACAACAACAAGGAAGTAATGTGCGCCCTCGCCTTGCACCACCCAATGCGCCTCATTACAGCTCCTCTATTCCTGCTCAGCACCCTAATTATGCACCACACCCAACTCAGTTTGTGCAGCAGCGCCCTGTCATGCAAGCAATGCCTTATGCACCTCGTGCTGATTTTCCTGGAGCCAATGTTCAAAACCAAGCTCGTCCCAATAATTTTGGTGGAGTTAAGAAGTGTTATACTTGTGGAGAAGCTGGACACTTTGCGAATCAATGTCCTATGTCAGGCCTTGGTCAAAGAAGCAATGCGCTGAGGCAAAACCCAAGACCTAATGGAGGACAGCCACAAGGAAGCCGTGGACAGCAGAATTTTGCTCGTGGCAACGTGAACCATGTCTCTACGGAGGATGCTCAACAAGCGAATGACGTGGTCATTGGTATGTTTCTTGCTAACTGCAACCCCACGACTATGTTATTTGATTCTGGAGCATCGCATTCATTCATTGCATCGAAGTATGTTACCAAGTATAGTTTGCCTATCTCTCACATGAAGTTTACTCTATTGGTTAAGTCTTCTGGAAGAGAGATGAGGACAAATATAGTATGTCCAAAAGTAAGCCTTAGAATAAGGGGGGTAGACTTCTCCGCCAACCTCATTGTTTTGGATTCACAAGGAATAAGAGGATCCGTTGGTGCAAAGTGCAATGGAAACACCATACGGAAACCGAAGCTACATGGGAACGTGAAGAAGACCTGAAGGCAGAATCCCCGCATCCTTTCTCCACGCTATCGAATCTCGAGGGCGAGATTCACTTTAAGGAGGGTAGAGTTGTAACACCCTAAATTTTCGCATCCTGCATTGCATACATGAGCATGCATTAAACATTAGTAGGATAAAAGAAAAATAATAAAACATAAAAGATGGAGCATATATATATATATATATATATATATATATATATATATATATACAACTGTATGTAGCAAAAGAAGAATAGAAAATAATAATTCTAGCCTAAGTCTTGTATTAGATAATAAATATAAAATAATAATAATAATATATAAAAAAATATATAAATAAATTATATAATAATAAATATATATACATATATAAAATAATAAATAAATAAAATAAATAAGATAAATAAAATATAAATGATAAAATATAATAATAATATAATGAAAAAAATATAAAAATTATAAATAGTAAAAAAATATATAGTAGTATATTGAAAAAAAGAAGAAAAAAAAAAAGAAAATCTATCCGCCGGCCAGGTCGTACCGGCCCAGCCGGCCACGCGCGCCGAAACGCCCCGCCGCCCGGGGCTCAGCGTCGCACGCGCCGACCGGCGCCCACGCCACCCCGCCGCCCAAGGCGCCAGGCCCCGCTCCCACGCCGCCTCCCACTCCCGCCCCCCCCCATCCGATTTTCCCACCACTCGGCCGATTCCCGCGCCGCCGAGCGCGCCTGATCGCGCTCCCGGTCCCACCCCGTCACGGCCCCGCCCCACCCCGCCGATTCCCGGCTCCCGCGCGAGCCGTAGCGCCGTGCTCCCACGCGCGCGACCGCGCCGCACCGCCCCCTGGGTCCCACGCCCCGCCTCCCGCTCCCGTGACGACCGAGCGCCCCGCGATTCCCGCCGTGTCCCTAGCGCTCCCGTACCGAGTCGGTGCCGAGCCGGACTCACCGATCGAGACTCCCCCCACGCCCCTATAAAAAGGACCGTAGGTCCCTCGTGTTTTCCCCGATCCCAGAAAGCGCCGCCGCCTCCACGATAAAAAGTCCCGCCGCCAGTACAGAGGAGAAAAAAAACACCAGAAGGTTGCGCCGCCAGGGAAGAAAAAGAAGAAAAAAGGGAGGGGAAGAAGAGGAAGAAAAAGAGGAGGTTGCCATCGTCCACCGGAGATCGTCGCCGTCGTCATGCCACCAAGGGACTGCTACGCCATCTACTTCGTCTACGCGTTGCATTCGTTCCGCGACCGTCAAGCCGTTAGATCTACGGTAGGATTCGTTCCCGATGCGAATTTTGGCGACACATTAGATCTAATAGACATAAATTTATTTTAGTTGCAACATAATTTTATTTTCAGCAGCATTAATTCTCGCTAAAACCCCCGTAAACTCATATGAACACGTATGAACTAGTCGCATCTAATTAATAAACAACCGTAGTAAATTAATAATTGATCTTTACATGCATGCATATCATCGCATGTTGATTAATGTGTGTGCATCATGTTGATTGTATATGTTTCTTGTATGTGTGATCACGAGTAGAGGGAAGTGCTCAAGAGGTCGTGTACGAGGATTTCCAGAATCAAGATTTCGAAGCGCTTGAACAACCCCATCTGCCGGAGCAAGGCAAGTGTCCTTGAAGCATATTGATCCTGTTTTTAAAATAAATGTTTTGTTTGCAAAACTGCATGCTGTGTCAATTTGATGGGAATCCTATGGTAGGAAGTTTACTATAATTGTTAAACCACCCTTGTCACCTGGAATACATGGTACAAAGTCGGGAAGGGTTTTTACCTTTTTACTTCGCTTAATTAATTGGGATGGAAAAACCAACACTACACATTTAATTATGTATTAATAATATTCTGGTTAATGTGAACTGGTCGATACGGTATGGTGATGGGTGATCTAAGAAAGCCTGGTATGTGGATGGGTTGGATGTTATGGTGGTTTGCTTGCTTTAGATCTAAGGACCGGTTCATGCGAGAATAAGCCAGGATTACGGTGCCACCACGAGGCCAAGTATGGGTGCGGCGTAGCTGATTAATTAGGGCTTTGCTAGTGCTGTTTGGACCATTGTGGATGCTCGGGGAAGGGGTAGTCGGATTGGGTTTGTTGATGATCGGTGGGACTACCCTGGGATCCGAATGGCTCAAGAGGGGGCCCTTGGTTGAAGATGTGCTCAGTTGGAGGCATCGCCACCGGTGAAACCTCAGTGGGGCCTGAATAGGCTAGTAATCCCTTTGTAAAGGCTATTTTGTGATCTCTTGGCCATACACCAAAGGAAGTGTGATTGGCATAAGGGAGGTTCCTTAGTTGCCGACGGGTGATGAAATCACAAACACGTGGGTAAAGTGGTACAAACTCTGCAGAGTATTAAAACTATCATGATAGCCGTGCTCCCGGTTATGAGCGCCTGGATGACCTACATGATTAGAGGGAATTTGGTAATGGGATGGTTATTGGAATGGTTATGGTTTGATAATGGTTATGGTTGATATTATGATTATGGTTATGGTTATGAATGGAATTATGGTTTATGACATTAATTATGGTTATTGGTAATGGTGAATTATGGGCTGGTATTATGATGGTCACATGGTTTACGATGGGTTTACATACACATAATACATATATTGCTTTTCAAATATTTTACTGTACTTTTCAGCACTTAGCCATTATTATTGTCGTCATTTGAATCAGCCACATGTCATACTTTCCACACTTGCTGAGTACGACATGTACTCACTCTTGCAATCCCCCAATAGTTGCAGGTCAGAATTGTGAGTTTAATGGCGATAATGTGGAGTTCTAGGCCGTGTCTACCGTCAGCTTTGCCTGTGGTGTTGCAAGGAGCTGCGCTATCCCTTTTGCTTAGTTTGCTTAGTTGCTTAATTAGTTTATTTCTGCTGCATTAGTTGAACTTGTCATTAATATTCATTAGAGCTTGTATTTGAGGATAATATGGTTTGTGTATTAAAATTTGATAATTAATCTTGTCCTGTGGTAATTTTCTGTATACTCTTTTGTGATTGCACTCGTGTATGTGTGTTGAACATCCTGGGCACACATATGCGTTAGCTTGGTTCAGTTTTCGGAACCGGGCGTCACACACATATATATGATATATACATATACATATATACATATATATATAGTACATATATATATATATAATATACAAATATCATTTACATAATATATATACACATATACATGATTTATACATATATATATATATAGTACATATATATACAAATATCATTTACATATTAATATAAAATGCTCTGAAAAATTATAAGATTTTTTTTGAAAAAAAATCACAGGCCGTTATTTAGTAGAGCCGATTGTGATCGTACGCCTTGATTTCTGCATGTGGATCCTTCACAAGCGGATCCTAAATAAAGTCCGTTTGTGAAAACATCAGGAAAATCACAGGCGGTATTTATTGAAGACCATCTATGACAGATATTCTTCATTAAGCGCCACCTCTGAAAATTTCTATCTTTGGGAGCAAGCGGGGGCTCGACTGGCCAGTTTCGCTGGGGCGGAGCTGCGCCCGCTCGGGTTCGAGCGCTGCTCGTCCTGGGTGCCCGCCTCCTTCTTAATTCAACGCCGCTGGCCAGTCCGGACCAGTGGTTTTCAAAAGAAATACTATCTTTACCCAGGCGATTCTGATTTGCGAACCGCCGGTGATATTTGATCATCACAAGCGGTTTATTAAATCATTCGACATCACTGGTGTATTTTTTACGAACCACCTGAGTAAAAAAATCAAAACGTTTGTGAAAATAATTTTTGTAAAATAAGATGTGCATAATAATGAGCTTCCCACGCACGCAGCACACGCGGATAGGACTCACAAAATAATAATGACTTTATCATTTTCCCTCATCAACAACTACAGGAGGCTACCAGCATGCACTGACTAGGCAGCCATACCTTAGCTCAGCTGCCCATCACTTCAGCAACAGTATTTCACAGGTTGGTCTTTTGGGGCTTTAACGTATCAATGCCATGAGCGAAGAAGCACGCAGATTAGAGACAAGAAAGAGAAAAACAACACAGCATACCGTACACTTTAAGTATTACAATATAATAATAGCTGATATACACACGCTGCATACTGGTGTCAACGGTCTTCATCGGCACCCTTGACTGACTCATGGCCATGAGCATGCCATGCCAGCTTCCTCCTCCTCTATCTCCAGCTACCCTCTAGTCACTGTTGATGCCTTTCACCTCCAGCTCTAGCTCTTTTATTTATTCTCTCGTTGCTTCTGTCGCACACCAGTTGGACATGGGCAGGCAATAACAGAGGTGGAAGTAAATTAGCCAGAACCATCGTCGTTCATTAGTCACTACACTAGCATAAGCTGGAGACCTTTATATATACAACTAGCTTGGACTTGAAAGCTTCTACCACACTGCCATGACCACTAGCCATCTTAGTTAACGACTTTTGGCACCAATGCTACCTCATTACCCTGACCACCCTCGTCGTCGCCATGACGACCGTCACCATCAGTGCATTTACCAGCAAGAACAGAAATTACTACCGAACCCTACTGCTGCCGCTTTCCTCATGCCGGCAAACGCGTCGTCCCGGTACGAGTACGGCCGGCAGATCTTCCCGGGCGCCGACATGTACAGCCAGCAGGAGACCCTGGAGGCGATGCTCCGGCAGTGGGTGGCGCCTCCCCAGCAGCAGGATCAAGCTGCGAAGGTGGAGCGTGAGTCGTCGTCAAGGGATGTGACGGCGCCGGCGGTGGACGGCGCCGCCGCCCGAGCCGCCGTCACGCAGAGGAGGCCGCTCCGGACGGACCGGCACAGCAAGATCTGCACGGCGCAGGGCGTGCGCGACCGGCGGATGCGGTTGTCGGTCGGCGTTGCGCGCGACTTTTTCGCGCTGCAGGATCGTCTGGGTTTCGACAGGGCCAGCAAGACCGTCAACTGGCTCCTCACCAAGTCCAAGCCGGCCATCGACCGCCTCTGCGACGCCTCCACCCTGCCGGGGGCTCCCTTTGGACCGCCGGTGGTAAAGGGGAAAGGTGAGGGGAGCTCCTCGAGCACTGGCTGCTTCAAGGACATCACGGAGAGTAGCAGGGGCGTTCTTGATGCGCCGTCGACGCTCATGGAGAATCGCGACGGTTCTGAGCTCGACTGGAACATGTTGGAGGCCGCAGCCCTAGCGTCGGCGACAGAGCTGACACAGCCAATGGATGGACTGGAGTACTACTACCAGCTGGATGAGATGATGAGATGCCACAAGGGAGTATTACCAAGGTGATTTCTTGTTGTGTATGGTATGCAAACTACTTTATGTCGAAGCCAAACTGTTAAAGCTGAACGCTTTTATATCTCAGTTAGGCTCCTGCTGTCATGCTTTGATGCAAGCTAGCTAATATATAGTTATATCTAAATGCTGTCCTCTATTAATCAAGACGAGCCCATTAACTTGGGTGTGTGAGTATTGACGTTGAGTAATGGTGAATCTCCCAAATTGCTACTGGTGTTCCCTTCAGCTGACCTTGCAAAATATATTCCTTGGTTGTTGCTGATGTGCTAACTTTGAGGTTTCTCAAAGTTGTATGTTCTGAGTTTTCTAGAGCGCCAGCATATGATTCTTCAGTGACAAATGGAAGCCATAAGATTTCAAATAGTATCAATTATCAGGTGAAATCCTGGAACCCTAGCTTGCTAAATCTGGATATTTAACTATATACTACCTTTAAGACAGGACACTGGCACAAGAAAAGAATTGCATCACAAATTAGCATAGGAATATGAATATTTTTTAAATTGGTGTGAATACCATAGTCACATGATAATTGAAATTAAGTTTTGACTTTATAGCTGGTTGCTACATCGTATGATGTTAATGATTTCAGAACTGTTGAGTTACATGAAGTGAATTACCAGCTGCAAATGCATGGTTACTTGACTTACTCCCAGTGCCTTGGCATGCATTTTACAACTTTTAGTAAGCTCTAAAACTATTTAAATTGTTGACTATGGCACTTTGAACCACCGACTAATAGTTAAGATAGAAAGTTTCATTTTCTCCATAACAAAACAAGTATTTAAACTATTGTGAATTTCTTTACCTGTTTACCTCTCACCAAAGTCATCAGTCATCACTCTGTAAGTCCAGGGAGAAGTGTATATATAGGACTATCTTCAAGTTTTGAATAATTTGTTCTTCAAAAGACTGCAAAATATTCAGCCAGATTTAAAATGCACATCATGGTATTTTATTGAAATATTGCCATTCACTACTCTTTATATATAGGATTATCATTGTATCATATGCTTGGTATTGGTTGTCTCTGTTTCTGAAAACATTCAAAATGTTGATCCTTTTGTCCAACTTACAGTAGGCCACTTTCCTCAAGATGTCAAATTTCCCCTCTTACTATATGGGAGATTCCCAGATACACCCGGGGCAGTTTCTTGTTATAATGGTTTCTTCTCTGGAAACTACCGCACATGTATGGATAGAGCAATGGTGGAGATGTAGCTAGGTATCTATTTTGAGGAAGAATGGAAATATTTCTTGGTTTTCTACTGTAGAAAGTTAGGAGGAAAACTTCAACAAAGACCGAGTGACAGCAGGTAAAAGAGTCGTGCTTTCAATCATTGATGAATACCTTATATATAGGAAGTTACATGATGGCAAAGAAAACGTGGGGTTGGAGGCGAGTCATTCTATCACACAGTCTTGTCGTTCTCGCGCGCAAGGTATATATATGTGTTGAGCCTTTGTTGAGGCAAATCTTTTAGTACATTTTACTAAAATTAAAGTGAACTTCTGCAGACCAAAATAAAAAAAAAATTGAGTAAAAGCATTGACCATTTCGTATTAACAATGACGAGATTCATTTCATATAATTGACAAAAGATGAGAACACAAGAAAGGCAGCAACTTTAGAGAGATCAAAGGACTTCACCACCTCAGCGCATGTGCCAAATTTTGGGTTACCTGAAGAACTTATGGGTATAACTAATTATAAAACACTAGTGAGCAACTTCTAATTTTCTATAGATCAAAGACCTCCACTAGAACAAACAATATGACTGTACATAACAAAATCAGCCTAGGCCCTGTCCCCTAAATTAAAGTACATATAAGGCTGGCTGCTAACATTCATATTGCATCCATTTTATTTAAACAGAATAATATACAATTATTGTTCAGGATTTCGGGGTTTGGGCACAATATTTTTAAATATAGAATGTACTCATCAACGGAAGCGATAATATAGCCATGTAAGAGTAAGAAACTGTTGCGATAATTTCATGCATTCACTTTCTGTTATCATTTTTGTGTTTTCCACATTATATATATATATATATATATATATATATATATATATTTCTTTTTTAGGGTTTATTTGAATATTTCATCTGTGAAACAAATATTTCATATAGCGCATATTTATAGTTATTAAATTATTTGATCTAATGGAATACATATATCTACAGTAAATTTTTATATGATATGTCAGTCAATCAAGGTGATCTTATGACTTGGATAGAGAGATCCTTACAGTTCCATAAAAGATGAAAATCAACCCTTAGAGGCTTACACATATAAACAATAACGATTTAGGGTCAGCAGTTGAATGATTCCACTTAACTGGGCAGTCAAAGGAACGAAAGAACATCAACTTGTTGGTGATGTGCCCAAGAGGCAATCATAACAATTCGGGTACAGGCCTATTGGATATTTGATCCATAAGCAATTAGGGTACTAATGGGCCTGCGACCTAAAAGCCCATTAGTACGCCTATAAATATGAGAGGTAGGGTTAGGGGCTAATCATCCCACCACGTGACAGCCCTAGCCGCCACCCCTCGCAGGCCTCACGCCGAGACCCTTACCGCGCACGCGGTGCTAGCACACCGGTGCACGGCGTTCCTCTCCGTACGTGTGGACTCCGTGGAGGCGTTGCTGCTACTGCTGCGCTGATCGGCTACGACGATCGTGATCGTCTACCTGCTGCTGTGACGAGGACGAGGAGAAGACGAACGAGATCGTCTACTTCCCTTACACCGACGCGCATCAACGTTCCGCTGCGCATCTAGTGGTAACGATCCATGACCGCTGTACTCGCATGTTTCCTGGGTGATGCGGTAGAGTTGCTAGAGTAGCTTTCCGCTGATTTCCTAACAGTGGCATCAGAGCCGACTTGCATAGTTTTTAGTCTGGATCTACTGCAGACATGTTCATACGACGAATTTTTCGCACGGTTTTTGGGGTTTGGAATTGGTTAGAGTAGATTGCGA
Organism: Tuctoria greenei; assembly: GCA_036927565.1. Lineage (NCBI taxonomy): Eukaryota > Viridiplantae > Streptophyta > Magnoliopsida > Poales > Poaceae > Tuctoria > Tuctoria greenei. The sequence continues at coordinate 88,506,418 of JAYESD010000008.1, forward strand.
TCGTATATGACTAAAGGGTCAGTTCGTGCTCCTTCTCTGCTATGTGCGCAACCTGTCCCTACCGGCTGGAATCACCATCGGGACTAATCGCGTACATAGCTAACAGATTGAGCCAACAGACCACGGTCATGAGTCGCGATCTACTCATGAATAACCGATCACATTGAAAATTTGAGACATTCTGAATGTCTCGGATTCGGGGTGATTTGATCAATCCGATGAGATTTTCATAGTGATTTCATAGATGTGATCTATGTAATTCCGTTTGGTGTTCAGGGCGCTGCCCTGAAACCCGCGGGGGGCGGCTCCCCCCTCGACCCCCCGCCCGCTAACCGGCTAGCGGGACCGCCGTTTTGCTGTCTGCTATAGCGATTACATAATATCGTTTTGCGCTAGAAACCGTTCTACGCTTAACTCGTTTTTGCAGGGAATGATGTGAATGGTATGGCCTAATGTGATGTGATAATCTGTGTGTAATATTCGTGCGGCCTGCGTGCTGCAAAATTAACACAACCGGGTTGAGGTTGTCACATAATTGTATAACGACCTGCGTGTCGATCTGTGATGCTTGATCTTTCTTGTAATTTATTTGGTAGCTATTAATTGTATTAGCTTCTTTTATTATCATGGAGATGTCCTCAAGCATGGTGGAGATGGAGATCACCACAAGAAGGGAAGCATGGCAGCTCAGATCTTAATGGAACCATGGCGATGGAGACCATTATGATTCTAAAGGCCATACTATTCACAATGTGATATTATCATATGCCTGTGATGCTTATTACTTTCTTTTCATGCTCTTCATATGGTGGATGTTTTGTCATGATAGAATAGCTTCCCTCACAAAAGTTGAGCATTTGATGCCATTTACCAATAGCTGCACCTATGTTATTTTGATCGTTGTGTGGTAGGTTTGCCAAAGCAAAGTACCATCATCTATCATAATTCATAGGGTGAATGTTGGACATTCACATGCATAGTGTTGGTTTACTCAACAAAGCTATCAAAACGGTTTTGGGCTTTATGGCATAGAGTTGGGAGCCGGGGCATTGGATGTCACCCAACAAACAAGAGTCATATAGGGATATGATTAACAATTGTTGTTTACCTATGTCACTATTTTCCTAGCCGTGAAGCCAAAGCTCACTAGGAATTAGTGAATATGGATCTTGAACCACTATATATCGTTAGAGGGAAGACGATGATAATATAGTGGTAATATCTTTTATTAAACTGTTAATAGAAGATTGGTACATAACATAGTGCTAAACCTTGCATATTTATTTTCTATTGTAGATCATGTCTGCTAGTAACAATTCCGGTTTCAATTTGCGATCTGTGCTTGAAAAGGAAAAGCTCAATGGAGCTAACTTTATCGATTGGTACCTCAACCTGAGAATCGTTCTCAGGCAAGAGAAAACCGAGTACGTTCTTCTGCAGCCTTACCCTGATGACCTCCCAGCTGATGCAACTAATGCAGCACGTAGAGCTTATACGAAGCACTGCGATGATGCGCTTAATGTAAGCTGCCTCATGCTTGCCACTATGTCCCCTGATCTACAAAAACAGTATGAGCATACAGATGCTTATTCTATGATTGAGGGACTGCGTGGAATGTTTGAGAATCAAGCAAGAGCTGAAAGATACAATATCTCAAAGTCCTTGTTCTCATGCAAGCTGGCGGAGGGTAGCCCGGTCAGCCCTCATGTAATCAAGATGATTGGTTACATTGAAACTTTGGGCAAACTTGGTTCTGAACTCAAGGATGATCTGGCTATTGACGTTGTTCTCCAGTCTCTCCCACCGAGCTACGAGCCATTCATATTGAATTTTCAAATGAATGGCATGGAGAAAACTTTGGCTGAATTGCATGGGATGCTTAAAACAGCCGAAGAAAGCATTAAGAAAAATGCCAATCATGTGATGATGGTACAAAAGGAGAATAAAAAGAGGAAGCGTGTGACGCATCCTAAAGGCAAAGGCAAGGGAAAGGTTCCCGATGAGCCCTCAAGCTCAAAGTCTAAGCCAAAGGGCAAATCTGGCCCTTCTCCTGATGATGAATGCTTTCACTGTCATGGTAAGGGACACTGGTCTAAGAACTGCAAGAAGTACTTGGAGGATATGAAGAAGAAGAAGGGAAGTGAGACTTCCACTTCAGGTATAAATGTTATAGAAATTAACATTGCATTATCTTCTAGTGAATCATGGGTATTTGATACCAGATCGATGATTCACACTTGCAAATCATTGCAGGGTCTAAGTGAGACTAGAAGATTTGCAAAAGGCGAGTTGGATGTTCGTGTTGGCAATGGAGCAAAGGTTGCGGTCATAGCTGTCGGAACTTACCACTTGTCATTACCCTCAGGATTAGTTTTGGAATTGAATAATTGTTATTGCATTCCTACTTTGAGCAAGAATATTATCTCTTCTTCGTGTTTAGAAGAAGTTGATGGTTATGAGATTGTAATAAAGAACAAATGTTGTTCTATTTATTACAATAATATTTTCTATGCTCAATGTCCATTGGTGAATGGATTATATGTTCTTGATCTTGAGGATAAAACTGTTTGTAACATTAATACCAAAAGGGCTCGTCATAATGATCTAAGTCCCACTTTTATTTGGCATTGTCGCTTAGGTCATATAAATGAGAAACGCATTGAAAAACTCCATAAAGATGGTTTACTAAGCTCATTTGATTTTGAATCACTTGACACATGCGAATCTTGTTTGTTTGGGAAGATGACCAAAGCACCCTTCACTGGTCAAAGTGAGAGGGCGACTGACTTGTTGGGACTTATACACACAGATGTATGTGGACCAATGAGTTCAATTGCCAGAGGTGGTTTTCAGTACTTCATCACATTTACCGATGACTTTAGTAGATATGGTTATGTCTACCTAATGAGGCACAAGTCTGAATCCTTTGAAAAGTTCAAAGAATTTCAGAATGAAGTACAGAATCAATTGGGCAAGACAATCAAATTTCTACGATCTGATCGTGGGGGTGAATATTTGAGCCATGAATTTTATGATCATTTGAAACAATGTGGAATTGTTCCACAATTGACTCCACCTGGAACGCCTCAATGGAATGGGGTGTCCGAGCGGAGGAACCGAACCTTGTTGGACATGGTTAGGTCGATGATGAGCCAAGCAGATCTTCCACTATCCTTTTGGGGTTATGCTCTTGAAACTGCTGCGTTTACACTAAACAGAGTCCCAACTAAGTCTGTTGAGAAGACACCATATGAGATGTGGACCGGGAAACGTCCCGGATTGTCTTTCCTCAAAGTTTGGGGATGTGATGTTTATGTCAAACGTTTGACGTCAGACAAACTCACTCCAAAATCAGACAAATGCTTCTTTGTGGGATATCCTAGGGAAACCAAAGGGTATTATTTTTATAATAAAGCAGAGGGTAAAGTGTTTACCGCTCGCAATGGTGTCTTCTTGGAGAAAGAGTTTCTCTCAAAAGGAGTTAGTGGGAGCAAGGTGCATCTTGAAGAAATTCAAGAAATACCTGAAAATGTTTCAACACCCACCGATCCTATACAGGATGTACAAGATGTTGTGCAACCAGTTGATGAAACACCAGCCCCACGAAGGTCTACGAGGGTACGTCGTGCGACTGAAAAGTTAACACTTCTAACCACGGAGCAGCATGACATGGTATTGTTAGACAATAATGAGCCCACGACCTATACTGAAGCAATGATGGGACCCGACTCTGAGAAGTGGCTTGGAGCCATGAAATCTGAAATTGAATCCATGCATGAAAATCAAGTTTGGAACTTGGTTGATCCAATCGAAGGTGTGAGACCTATCGATTGTAGATGGATTTTCAAGAAAAAGACTGATATGGATGGAAATGTTCACATCTATAAAGCGCGATTGGTAGCGAAAGGTTTCAAACAAATTCAAGGTGTTGATTATGATGAAACTTTCTCACCCGTTGCAATGCTTAAGTCTGTTCGGATTCTTCTAGCAATTGCTGCATATTTTGATTATGAAATATGGCAAATGGATGTCAAAACAGCCTTTCTTAATGGAAGTCTGACTGAGGATGTGTACATGACACAACCTGAGGGTTTTGTCGATCCTAAAAATGCTAGTAAAATATGCAAGCTTCAAAAGTCCATCTATGGACTGAAGCAAGCATCTCGGAGTTGGAATCTGCGTTTTGATGAAGTAATCAAAGGGTTTGGTTTCATCAAGAACGTAGAAGAACCTTGTATTTACAAGAAGTTTAGTGGGAGCACACATGTATTTCTGGTCCTATATGTAGATGACATATTATTGATCGGAAATGACATTTCAATGCTTGATAATGTTAAATCCTCATTAAGAAAAAGTTTCTCAATGAAGGATTTAGGAGAGGCAACGTATATTTTGGGCATAAAGATCTATAGAGATAGATCTAAAAGGCTAATTGGATTAAGTCAAGATACATATATTGACAAGATATTGAATCGGTTCAATATGCAAGATTCCAAGAAAGGTTTCTTGCCAATGTCACATGGCATTACTCTAAGCAAGAGTCAGTGTCCTTCGACACCTGATGAGCAAAAGAGGATGAGAGCGATTCCTTATGCTTCGGCTATTGGATCCATCATGTATGCCATGCTATGTACACGCCCAGATGTATCTTATGCTCTAAGTATCACGAGTAGATATCAATCAGATTTTGGTGAGGCTCATTGGACCGTTGTCAAAAACATCCTTAAGTACTTAAGAAGAACTAAGGATGCATTCTTAGTGTTTGGAGGTGAAGAAGAGCTGGTTGTAAAAGGTTACACTGATGCCAGCTTCCAAACTGATAAGGATGATTCTAGATCGCAATCCGGTTTTGTATTCTGCCTCAATGGAGGGGCAGTGAGCTGGAAAAGTTCCAAGCAAGATACAGTAGCAGATTCAACCACAGAGGCGGAGTATATTGCAGCTTCTGAAGCTGCAAAGGAGGCTGTTTGGATCAGAAAATTTGTTTCTGAGTTGGGTGTTGTTCCTAGCGCGTCCAGTCCTGTGGATCTCTACTGTGACAATAGTGGAGCCATCGCACAGGCAAAGGAGCCTAGATCACACAAACGATCCAAACACATACTACGACGCTATCACCTCATTCGAGAGATCATCGACCGAGGTGATGTGAAGATATGCAAGGTGCACACGGATTTGAATATTGCAGATCCGTTGACAAAGCCTCTTCCACAATCAAAGCATGAGGCACACACAAGATCTATGGGTATTAGATACTTACATCAGTGATCATAATGTGTAGTGGGAGACTTGTGTCACAACTATGTTTATGTACTATTAAATAAATTGTTATATGAGTAATCATTATCTACATTGATCATCAAGTATGTGACTTGTTCGTGAAACTCTTTGTTAAAAGTAATGTTACTCTAGATGATCCCTAGTCTATATCATTATATGAGATAATGATTGCATACAGACTAGCACATGTATTAATTGATGATCACGTTTCACGGATCATAGATATAGAGATATCAAATTAATAATGTGAACACATGTTAGTGAACATGGTGTTGGATTGACCCACTCCAAGACACTGCTGGGATTGTTATTTCCATATGTGCCATCAGTTGGTCTTGAGTGATACACCTGCTAGATCCTTAGACCTGAGATCGCCATTGTTTCTCACTATGCATAGTTGTGTACTTTGAGACTACCAAACGCTACTCCGTAACTGGGTAGTCATAAAAGTAGTCTTCGGGTATATAATGAAACATAGAATGTGATGTGCGCGGATCAAGATGGGATTTGCCCCTCCTAAATAACAGGAGAGATATCTATGGGCCCCTCGAGATAGTTGGATTTGAAAGTGCATGGCCATGCCAAGGTGATTAAAGGTTAATCACAGTGACTAAAAGTTAGTCACGGAATGAATCCACTATTTGATCGAGTGAATGGTCGAGCTATCACAAGGATGGCACGCATCTCGCCTTGAGCTTGACTGGTATCGTGAGGCAAAGGGATTAGCATGTTGAATGTATCTAGGTTCGGCCGATATGATCTTTATGTACAGTCGGGAGTCAGTATGTCCTGCTAGGTACCTCTACTGACTTGTGATTGGAAATGGTTTCCATTCACAACCGACTGCTCATGAACCTAACGGGTCACACACTTAAGGAGTTGGAATATCGAAAATCTTGGCTAGATGATTGTCTCTAGTGCAAGTGGGAGATTGTTGGTGATGTGCCCAAGAGGCAATCATAACAATTCGGGTTCAGGCCTATTGGATATTTGATCCATAAGCAATTAGGGTACTAATGGGCCTGCGACCTAAAAGCCCATTAGTACGCCTATAAATATGAGAGGTAGGGTTAGGGGCTAATCATCCCACCACGTGACAGCCCTAGCCGCCACCCCTCGCAGGCCTCACGCCGAGACCCTTACCGCGCACGCGGTGCTAGCACACCGGTGCACGGCGTTCCTCTCCGTACGTGTGGACTCCGTGGAGGCGTTGCTGCTACTGCTGCGCTGATCGGCTACGACGATCGTGATCGTCTACCTGCTGCTGTGACGAGGACGAGGAGAAGACGAACGAGATCGTCTACTTCCCTTACACCGACGCGCATCAACGTTCCGCTGCGCTGCGCATCTAGTGGTAACGATCCATGACCGCTGTACTCGCATGTTTCCTGGGTGATGCGGTAGAGTTGCTAGAGTAGCTTTCCGCTGATTTCCTAACACAACTCTCTTAGGCATGCATACTAGAAGCAGTTATAAGTCTAACAGATTTTTTTTCAGAACTGTTGATATGGTGAATTTCTTAAAATGTTCCATATGATAGGATTTTTAGCCAATCAACATCAATAGATATATTCTACTCAAAGAGCTGGATAGCTTTGTTAGGGACTTGAAGTTTTGGCAAATGGTAAGCGGCTGGGAAAACGCAGCATGGAATAGTGAATTTCTATATTATTTTTTTGCAGGACATTTGAAGGAGCTAGCATATCATACACAGAACTGAACTGTTCTATTTATACACAGTTGCATGCACAAAAGCAGGATGCAGAACATGCCACATTTAGGAGGCATATGTTCATAGAAAGCAAATGGTATGCATTGTGAGTGATTTCTTTTTTGACGTCAACATCCGCGAGTGAATTTGTCAGGCATCCTCTGACTATACCAGCTAGAGCTTGCCTACTACTATGTGGCTGTGATGCTAAATTTTTATAAAGGTGCGGTACACCCATTGTAATGAGTGAATAAGTGGCACATGCATGGTATAAAATGGCACGCAACTTTGACAAATCACAACGGCGCAAACAGAGAGAGAGAGAGCGCGTCAAGGCAGCACAAGCACGCCCGCTACCCACTATATAGCATTCACAACTTAGACTGTTCACACTCGTCTATGTCTATATCAGCCTTCTATAAATAAATATTCCTAACATTTTATAGTGACATTCAAAATATTCTCAGTTTTACAGTTTAGTTCTTCACACTCATTCACTTCTAAATCTGATCTCTATATTAACTATCACAGATTTATATCATATCAAACAACTACATATTTTTTTCCAATTTTTCTCTCTTTCACCTTTCTTCCGTTTTTTTCATTTTCGCCACTTTTTCCTTTTTTATTTTTCCCCATCTTTTCTTTATTTTCCCTATTTTTCATTTCCTTTTTTACCTTTTCTCTTTTTCTCAATATTTATCCTCTCCCTTTTCTTGAAGCATTGCCTGCTCCATTGTCCAGAAGCACCAGTCGCTCGTCCTCTCCAGAAACATTGCCCGCACTCGCGTCGCCCCCCGTGCTAGCCTCCCTTCACTCGCCTCGGCCTCACGTCGCCGCGCTCATCCCCTCCCCGCACCGAGATCGGCCTTCGGTTTGACAGCGCGTGTCTCACCCCATTCCTGCCTCGTCTTCGCGTCGTTGTGCTTGTCCCCTCCCCGCGTCAAGATTCGCATCCGATCTCCTCGTCCCTGCCTCCGGTCTCTCCGACATGTGACCTCCTTCATGCCTCCTCGCTCTCCGACGTGCAGCCTCCTCCTCGCACTTCGATTTGATTTGGTTCTTGTTGTACGATTCGATAGTTCTTTGATTCGATTCAATTTGAGTCGGTTTTGTTCGATTCATCCTCATTTCTTAATCATTTTGTCGGCGGCGGCCTTTTCGTCCTCGCTGTTATGAATATTGAATCTTATATTATTAAGAAGGTCGGAGGCCTCTATAAATAGATGTACAAGAGTTTACAAATATGCAAATAAGTCTCTAATATATCATCTAATATAATATTACTATTATATCTCTAACACCCCCCTCAAACTCAAGGTACGTCAAGAACAATGAGTTTGGAGAGTTAAAATTCATAGTAAGAGCCACAAATATGATCCAAAAGGTGGTTTCACTGAGCAGAACGCCGAAATAGATGAAGCAGCAAAACTGGAGCTGACAAAACTGGCACGCGCAGCGGAAGAAAGACGAAGCCAGTGAAGCTCCCAAACATGATGCAAATCACGACGACGAGGATCAGCACCAACCAAAGATCGTCCATGACCAACTCCCAAAGTCGTGGACCACACATATGTAGACGCATACGAGGAACCCAATCACGGCAATTAGTGCAATTGAAAAGCACTAGACACCGCATAGCTGGAATTTCGACCGAAGAAGAAAAAGTCATCATGATGAAGATAACAAAAACGGCAAGATGCAAACATATGCAACGGCAGGCGACGGCGAGAGCGCAACAAAAGTGGCGCAAGCATCATTCTTTTTTTTAGGAAGAGGCGAAACTTCCGAACGAATCAATGATGGATCAAGACGTCATAGGCAGCCAAAAGAAAAGCGCTCAAAAGACGTTAATTCCATCTCAGATTCGAAGAGGAGTCGACACCATCAGTTTTTTTATAGATCAACCCTAAGCACCCAAGTTACGGGCACAGACTCCACCATAGGCGGCAGCACAGACTGTAGGCACCAGAGCAGCTTTTAATACCTGAGCTCAAACCAGATCTTATAGTCTGGTCAACGGGACAGACCAATGTGGGTGCCAGAGTCTACTGTTGTGATTGAAAGAAGACAAGCCCATTGACCCCGGTGACGCCATGATGACGTTAGCAGGAGGAACCTGTGCCTGCGGTCCAGGAGCCCGAGTGTGGTGAAGTCGGGGCGTCCGACGAAGGGGAGGAGGCGGTCCCCGAAGGACATGCAGAAGGCCCAGAGACACCAGATGACGAAGGTGCGGCGAACGATGGAGAGCGCCATGAATGCCGAGTCGACAGCCCACCCCATCCACATCAGCCCCTGGAACTTCCACCGGAGGCGGCGCACCTGGTGGGCCCCGCGCTCGAGGTGCTCCCTCTCTTCCGAGGCGAGTACTGGGACGGCAGTCGCCAAGGCAGAGATCGCGCAAATCGATGGAGAACGGTATGCCGGCTTGGGCCATGCGGTGGACGACGGAGAAGGCCATGGCGCCAGCCGAAGAAGAACTGGCCTGCGAGGGTGCCACAGAGCACGACGCTTTTCACCGCGGCTGTGACATTGGGCGGCAGCGACCCTGGGTCGGGCTTCGTGGAGTCAGTGTAGTAGATGCGGCTACGGAGCGGACCGAAAAAACTTCCGGCGGTGGCGAGATCTATCGGGAAAGCGAACCGCCGCCGCCAGAAAACAAGATTAGGGTTGAAGATCTAAAACCTAAGCTCTGATTCCATGTTATGAATATTGGATCTTATATTATTGAGGAGACCAGATGCCTCTATAAATAGATGTACAAGGGTTTACAAATATGCAAATAAATCTCTAATACATCATCTAATATAATATTACTATTATATCTGTAACACTCGCCACTCTTCCCTCGTCATCTTCGTCCTGGGCTCTCACCTCCGAGTTGTTGTCCGAGCACCGCAAGCGTTGTTGTCGGCCTGGCGTCTTCATCCTCGCGTGGGAGCCAACAACCATGTCTTGGGAAGTGTGTAGCGGAACTCACAACTGACTTTGAATTTGGAGGAATATTAGACATCACGATAATAGAAAACATGCTATATCATCGAGTGTGGACGCACAGTACAGCCACGACCGTTGTTTTGCCCGTAGTGAGCCGTTTAGAGACCCCCGGTGCAACCGGTTAGACTGTCCGCAGCAACGTCTAAATCATACTCTATACTTCCAGTATGTGTTCTTACAAAAAAAATTTCAGTATACTTTCTAATTCTTAAAAAAAATTAATATGTTTTCTAATACGCTCTATAGCGTACCATTGCGAATGGTCTTAATCACCCCCTCCAAAAGATCCCTGCTTCTTTATGTGTTTGGATAGCCATGTCCAAATGACTCCATACGCAACTGATGGTTCTCTCTACCGTTTTCCTCTTTCGATGATCTGTCCACCGCTCATCGCTGGGATGGTCAGCAACGGAAGGCCAGGATGTTGAGGCTGGTCGTTCCGAGCTGTTCCTTATTTTGGGGTCACATCCAGAACAGAAGAGAGAGTGGACGCGCGCCCGAGCTAGCTCGTTGATTTTTCTTCGCTAACTGAAGGACGATAGTTACTCTGTTTTCTTGGCCTTCTGCTGCATGCCGTACGTGGGGTACTCTGCGCGTGTTAGGAGCCTACCAAATGCACTATCTATTCATAACTAAGAGTTCTACGAGGTGTTATCACTACGTAAGAAAGGCTCATTCGAAACATACCTAAACGGAGAAAGAAGACGAACAAACAGTGTGTTTCTATCGTCGCGTCTCACACTACATTATCATCAGAGACGAGCAGTTGGCACGTCGCGGATCAGCCTAAGTGCGAGAAGCTCAAAGATAGAGTGTCATAACATATGGGCTTTACGAGGTCATTGCAGACGTGAGTCGTGCGTCATCCATCAGCATAAATGGGAGATAAGTATTAATATAGCATGTCGCAAATCTATTAACTGATTCGGGACGGGTTTTATGGTAGTGCGTCGCAAATTTGTTGAATGATCTGAGATGGGCTTTAAGGAAGCTTGTCTCCTTTATTTAGGTAATCCGAGACGATCTCTGTTACAGCTCATCGCGAATTGTTTACAAACAGAGTCTCCTATTAGGTGCCCCCACCCCTGATTATCTTTGTTGCCGGCTGCATCCTGGAGCTAACCAGAATTTGGCAGCCGCATTGCCAGTGTCAGCAACATACACATACATGAACACATGTATAGGCAAAAAGATCACACTTTAAATTATATTGAACAATCAAATATTAACAAAGTGTCAATCATGGTTATCAAGTATACTAATTACACAAAGAATGCCCCCCTCTTCATCCTGATTACAAAGTAACTAATTACACACATCATAATTGTTATCATCTAATCCTGTATACCGTAATGAAAATTTCTCCCGAATAATGACTTCATTAACGATGAGCCATCATAGCCTCTAATGCTCCGATCGAGACATCCTCAAATTTAATAAAATCACTAAAATCATATAAAACATTATTAAATTACAGTCACATTCGCTTAAACAGTCACATAAGAGTGAAAATATCTGAAGACTTTGGAACAAATTGTTATACAATTGTAATAAACACAGGAACTGATAGTAAATGCAGAACCGAGCTTACTTGTAGCACAGAAAGTGGTGAGCATCTACAAACCATCAGCAGAAAAATTGTTCTCATCATAAAAGACATCGTAGTGAGCTGGTGTGCTTGTCCCCTGAAAAAATAAACAATTTACATTCTACTGATGCAATTATAGCCTGATATCAAAAACTCGTGAGAGCAACACCAATTATCGCATAGGTAACTTGATTCTAGCATGGCCGCAAAGGTAGAAATCAAACTCATTGCGATGGTAAATGCTAGTGTCAACCACAGTTCTTGCAGTTTCAAGGGTTTGCAAATCAGAATTCATTATATACATTGATAGTCAAAACAAATACATTACTTCTGCATTGGACATAAACAAGGAAGATGAATGTGTTCCAGGACGCCAACCGGGGAAAACAATTCCACTTATGTGATGGAGACGACGTGCTCATACCCATTACCGAGGTCGGGGTCGAGGCAGCGGCATGCTCCGGAGACAGGGGACGAGGCGGCGTGCTCCAGCATGCTCAACTCTCTGATGACGAAGGTCAGGGTCAACGGCGGGGTCGGGGTCGATGGCAGCAGCGCGACAATGACGAAGAGCGAGTTGAGGAAGAGGGACGGAGGCGACATGCTTAGGAGCTGCGGTTTCTAGGTCAAGAGAGTGTGCGAGAGCTAAAATATTTTGCTAAGTGTTGGGAGAGAGCGTTCGAGAGATAAAAATAGCAAAACTCGGAGATGAGCCTCTATAATACCCGTCTATCATTTGATTGTCTCCCTTAGGTCGAGAGAGCGCGAGTAAGTTTTGCTCGAAAATTTTCGCCAGAGAGCGCGCGAGAGCTAAAATTAGGTCAAAATCGGAGTCGAGCCTGTATAATGCCCGTCTACCAAAATCGGCGACGGACCTTAATACAGCGTCGGAGTCGCACTGGAGGAGGAGGAAGAGTAGGATTTAAGTTTTCTTTTGTTGATTTTAGTTGATCTGTGTGAATGAATATTATCTTGTATGTTCAACTGTGAATGAATGAATGGTGTGTTTATCGTGTTCCTCAGGAATGACAATTCATAAGAATTTGGATATTTTTTTGAATTTAAAATACTACTGTGAAGGTACTCTAAATTGGACTGATTATTTAGTTATCAAGAGAATGTGCTCTACATTTGTTCAGCAATGTGTTCATATTTGTCTGTAGTCGAAGCCAAAGGAGACATGTTTTCTGTAAAGTTTGTCTCACTTATATAGCAAATAGGAGACGCGCTCTGTTAGCGGCGTGTCTCGCATTATTTTGTTGCCGAACGAGCATGCTGCATGCGAAAGATGTTGTTCGTGGGGTGCGACGCCGCAAGCGCCACGGTGTGCTGAAGCTATCTAGGAACAACATCTTTTGCATGTGGGCATGTCCAACTGACAACTATGTGCAATGCCTTATATGATCGTTGCAATGTGCTTATCTTTCTGTGGTGGGACAAAAGATCTTCTGCATGAATCATAGATGATCCTAGGTAAGCCTCGTCTCGCATTAGCTCGTCTCCCACGGGCCTTAATACAACGCATCTCTCATTCGCCCATCTCCCTTTTGTCGGAGGTAAAAAATTGGAGATGCTCCTGTTTAATGTTCGTCTCTCATGTGCTCATGCCCCATTTGCCACTCGCACGACATCGTGTGCGTCTGTTGCCACTCGAGCACAAAGTTAACATTGTGAGCATCCTTTGCAGGTGTGGACTAGGACACTTCACTCGGTACTACTAAGACGTAGTACGCGGAGGTTCATATTCGGTTGGGGTACGAGTTAAGATCCTGACAAGAGGTGAACACCGAGGGTTTTACGTGGTTCGGGCCGCCTGAGCGTAATACCCTACACCACAGGGTGTATGTTGATTGTATGAGTGTGTATCAGCCCGTATGCGTATGAGATTGCCTCAGATAGTATGTCTTTCTACCGTGTAGTGCAACCTTTTTATATGCCAAGGAGTGGCTGTTACAATATGTGCCTGGCCCGACAAGTGGCCCTAGCTGTATTAACTACCCTGTACACGATCTACAGTGTTAAGGACGGTTAATAGTGTGATAATGTGCCTTAATGACAGTGTTACCAACCTTTATATTCCTCTGATCGTGCATCATTAATACAACATTAATGACACGTGAACCGTGTCATGTAACGGACAATTGATGGCTCTTAAATATCCGTGTCGTTAGAGATCATGTTGTCTTCTTGTTGCTGACGTAGGTTCGGGCATTGACACATGGAAGCTTCAGAACTTCCATTTACTGGGGGATAGTTCTGGTACTGTTGGACACGTGGCAGTGTCAGAGCTTCCCTAAGGAAGGAGACAAGTCTGACTCTGCAGGACACGTGGCGGCACCGGAGCTATCCAAACGAGGGAGGTGGGTCCGACTCTTCTGGCACGTGGCTACATTGGAGCCACCCTATGGTGAGAGGTAGATCTGGTTCCGCGGGATGTGTATCCCCTTTGGACGTCTGCCATTTGGACATAGGAACTCTTCGGCTTTGCTTGCGGTGTCAGGGAGTACCCCGTACGCAGGGTACCGACAGTGATCCCCGGGCCCACCTCAGGGAGAGGTCCTCAAGTGAGGTTATCCTACCTGAGGTGGGGCCATCATCGATTCCCGCATTGCGGCTTCAAAGTCTTTTCCTGGGCAGTTGGTACAACGGCACACGGTTATGCCATCGCCACGTGGCCCTTCTGGATATTGTAAGTGGGATTTTGGCATGCGAATCTCACGCAATTGGAGGTCGCCGGTTCCCAATAGAAAATTAGCATCGATTCCTAGCGTAATATTTGTATCCCTGTTAGGCTGCCGCCATCGGGCTTCCAACTTCCCATCATGACAACGATTCTCCTGGTGCGACTTTTTTTAATAAAGTGGACCCGAGCCCCCTTGTCATTGATGAATTAATTTGAGATTCGGGTCTGGAGGTAGTTTCCATCCAAGCGTTGTGGAGGCTTACTAAAGGGAGAAAGTCTGCATGGGAAGAGAACTCTTTATGCTTCCATCTGATCTTGCACTTAGAGCTCTCTGCCCTTGCAACATTTCTTCCACTTCTACTCCACTTTGCGGCGATAGAGTTGGGTCCTCCTCGAAGCTGGATCAAGAGCGACGAGGAGTTTTCAAGAGTCCGCACCTACATGGAGTGGTCGAGCGACTCCTTCAACAACTCGATTCGCCTCGGCAAGCTCCCCTTTAAGAAGGAAAGCCCCAGTGAGATTGTGTACTTCTCGGCGTTTGCCATGGTGGGGCTCATCCTGCCATTCTCCAGCTTCCTACTGATGTTGCTGGACTTCTACGGCCTGCAGCTCCACCACCTCTGTCCCCACTCCTTGCTAGTGGCGACATTCGTCCACTTTTGCGAGATGTGTGTGGGTGTGTCACCCTGGGTCGAGCTCTTCTGAACCTTCTTCAAGGTCCACACCACCGGAAAAGGGAATGAGCTTCTCGCCTTCTACTACTTCGTGAAGCGCAAGAACTCGCCCTTCAAGTAATTGAAGACATTCCCTTCTTAGAAGTGGGACGGCTGGAAGAAGGATTGGGTGGTCATCAGGGTGGATCGCCATGACATGCTGGAGCTACCAGATAGCCTTCCCACCATAGGCACTGATGCCTAGGAGATGGTCCCGAAGCTATCACAGGCATATAACCCGATCTTGACAAGGATCCGATAGTGCGTTGAAGTAGGAGTGACTCCCCTGATGGTGATTGCCAACTTCCTGACCAACCGATGGGCTCCATTGAAGATGAGGGAATAGACTGCATGGGCATTCAGTGGAGAGATGGACCCATACCAAATTGATACTGGTATCGGGTCCAATTTGGATGAAAAGGCTTTGAAGCTTCATCTACAAAAGCTGCACCACAAAGCCATCCACCCTGATGATCTGACACCTCCAGTGGAGTTCCTGCCCCTGAACAGGGTTCCAGAGTTCAGGAGGGAGCTGCGGAAGAAGATGCCAATGCTTGATGACTTGGGCATTGTGGATAGGCGTCAGAGCACTCCTCCAACGGGGATTGTGATCCTCGAAGCTCCTTTCCCTAATGAAAGCTCTAGGACTACGCCAGTCAGCGGCAAAGGCAAAGGTCCTGCGGCTTCACCTCCCAAGAAATCATCCTCAAGCCGAGGTAACGAGAAAGCTACCGTCGAAGCTCCGAGTCGCAAGCGGAAGCTGACAAGAAGCGACGAAAGCAGTTTGAGGGATGTTGCAAAAGAAGTGACCCCTCAGCCTCGATTAAGTTCTGTGGTGGTTGTGCCCCCAACTCCGGCTGGTCTTTCGGTTCCAGTGTCCACAACAGGTGCTGGGTTAATCATGTTGACTCCGGCCCCGGTGCCAACAAAGGGCTCTAGGTTCGGAGTAAGCCCCCAACGACGGAGGTACTGGCTGAGGCAATGCCAGTGGCTGCCCCAATTACTAGTACAGAGCTCAGAGCTTCTGCCTCACCGAAAACGACATGCTAGAGCTCCAAGCGTCCGAAGAAGAAGATATGTGCCGAATGGAGCGACAACGTCCCTAGGTAAAGGCCGACTCTTTAGCTTATGTCTTGATTTTGTTTCTTGCTTTGTCTTGAATTCTCTACTCTCTGTTTCCATAGTGTTGAGAACAAGTACGACAGCTTTGATGCCTACTGCAGCCCCAGAGACTGCATCGGCAGAAGCCCTCGCCCCTCCTCCTGCGGTTGTGGCCGATGACATGATAGCTCTGGCGCTGGCTGTCGTGGAGGTGACTTTTCTATCGACAACCGAAGAGCATGTGGTAGCGCCGAACCACGAGGAAGAAATGCTTGGGAAAGCTCTGGCTGTCTTGGAGACAACTGTCGAGGTTCTGACATCTATGTCAGAAGTCGATGAAGCGTTGGAAGTTCCTGCGCCAGCTCTGTGGGTAGCAACACCGGAGGTGTCCCTGCTCGATCCTGCACAAGGGGATCTGGCTACTGGACCTTCGGCTTCTGCATCGATGGATGAAATTCCGGCTGTGGGACCTTCCTCATCCACTCCAGAGGCAGAAGATCCTGCTGCGAGACCTCCCCCACCCGCACCACATATGGATGAATTGCCGAAGACTAGCACCGCCGACGTCAAGCTGCTAGAGTCCATGCTCGTGCCATGGGCTCCAACGTCTGTCCCGAAAGACTTGGGGGAACCAGAGGATGACCCTCAAGCAGGCCCGGAGCCAATCCCGCTAGAGCTGTTGATCTATAATGCTTGCTCCATCCTCCGACAGGTCCCGGTTGCCTTCGACTACCAGTGAAGGTCTCTTGAAGAGGAGCGCGCCATGCTAGGGCATTGGTGCCAAAAGCTCTTCTTCGAGACGAAGTTGACGCAATCTAGGCTCGCCGACCAGAAGGAGTGGGTGGCTTCGAAAAAGGAACAACAGTCGCGCCTGAACAATACGCTGTATGAGCGAGAGGCCGCTATTAAGGCCCTTGACAAGAAGACTCAAGAGATCTGCAAGCACACATAGAAAGCCCGTGAAATGGCCGACAACTGCTCGGAGAGTCTCAAAGAGTTGAGGGAAACTCTCCTCAAGTGCCGAGACGAGCTCGATAATAAGGAGGTTAACCTCCAAGAGAAAGAAGATAAGATCCAATAGAGGGAGGATTAGCTCTCCCAGAAGCTAGCACACAGTCAGCAAGACTTGGCTAACCGTGTGAAAGAATCTGAGGCCTTGTGCGAACAAGAGTAGCACTGGTTGTGGCAGGCGGGTCAAGATGTCAGCAAAAGAGAAATTGTTGTATCTGCCAGGGAGGACAAGATGAAGACACAGGAGTAGGACCTTGCAGACAGGCGAGGTCGAATTCACCTCTGAGAGAAGAATGTTGCTGACCAAGAAAAATTGCTGACTGAGCGAATTCAGCATCACGCCAAGGAGGTCGAGCGCTTCTCAAAGAAGGATTCTGCAGAGCTATCTTCTGCAAGGAGGTCACTAGAGGAGCTCTGAAGGCGAGAGCGATTGAGTCCCAGCAGATCCGGAACTTCCTCGGACGGGAAAATGAAGCTCTGGTACCTTTGGATTTAGCCCAGTTCGACTGGCTGATCCAGAGCCAGAGATGGACAAGGCCCTGGTGGCGCTCAACTCCGTCGGAGTGAAGCTGGAAGCTATTGGACATGGGGTCGTCAACGAGATCGAGACTGAAGGGAAGTCACTGGCTTGGAATGTCACAGAGTATGTGCTGACGTGCTTTTGGAGCTAGGACTCTTCGATGTCTCTAGCTCCCGTATTTGAGGGACCCATCGCTGAAGTGGAGGGAGCTGCCAAGGCTAGTGTCCAAGAAGTCGCCGAGAAGGTTGCTTCATTCTTCGTGGGGAACTCCAGTAGCTAGGACCTTTCTCTTTGTACCTTCAACTTGTAATTCTCCACTTTTGAATGAATGAAATCCTTCTGAATTCCATTTTTGTGTCTTCAATGCATTGCCCTTTATATTGTTGGCCCCCTGGTAGATGTGTTCAATGAATATAGGACATCTACTATGAGGATTTAGACAATGTCTTGAAAACTTGATAGCTCCGAACTCATAGCCAGTAGGATAGCCCTGAGGTTCGAGTCTTCCCTCCGATATCTCAAGGGACTCTTTGTTACATCGACGGCGGGCACTCTGGGAGTTGTCGAAGCTTGGTAGCTTCGGCAGCACCCACTATTAACACTTAGAACATTGACAGCGGGCCCCCTGGGGTTGTCGGAGCTTGGTAGATTCGATAGCGCCCACTATCAACACGTATGTAACACCCTCATTTTCATGCATAATACATTGCATACATCCTCATACATGTTTAACATTAAGACACATAAAAACGAACAAAATTAAAATGAATTTAGGCTTAATCTGGAAGTTTCAGTCTGTCAGAGTGCGGACTTGTCTGGTCTGAACCCCGGACTAGTCCGGTATTCCCTTTAGAAGTGCGGACTAGTCCTTTATCACCACGGACTAGTCCTATCAGCCTTACTAGACCATAATGGACTAGTCCTTTATGACATCGGATTAGTCCGGTCAGCCTTTCTGTAACACTTCTGACTTGTCCAAAAGTACCCAATTTAGTCCGATCCAACCCCAGACTTGTCCGGTATCAACACCGAACTAGTCCGAAGTCCCTTACTGTATGAGAACGGACTTGTTCGGTCCCTATTGCCGACTAATCTGGCCTACTGAACTCAACTCGCATTCTTTTGTTTCTCCATAATTTGTTTTTGGGTAATTGCCTAATTTGGGCCCAAGAACTTCGTGCCCAGCCTCAGAGGAGCCCAAGAGGACCCCACCTCGGCCCCTACACGTCCCCCAGAATTCTACTTGCAATTCACCCCAAAACCGTAATTCTGCAACTCTAGATAAACAACCCAATACCCCACACCTCTCCATGGAGTTGAAAACCCCTTGCTGCCACTTTTGTATTATGTTGTCGTCAAGATCAAGTCCAGAGGCAAGTAGGAGGGGAGAAACACGAAGAAGGACCAATCAAGATCAATCTTCATCAATTTTTTGACAGTTGACGTTCTTCATCAACAAATCTTCATCAACTCATCTTCATGAAGCCCTAGTCGACATGATCCAAGTGTTGCACCAAAATTTTGATCTTTGGATCTCTAAATACGTGGTACACCCTCTACTTCCAAGTTTCTACGTCAGTTCAACCCCAATTCTCTCAGATTAGAAAAACCCTAATTTTCTAGTCTGCATAATGCGGACTTGTTCGGCCCCTGTATACGGACTAGTCCGGCCCCTGTATATGGACTAGTCCGGCCTCTGAATCTGAATTGTGCTGAATTAATTCCAATTTAACTCAAATTAATTCCAAACTTGTTCAAACTTGTGAAAAACTATTGTAACAAGGTAATAGACATTAATTGCAACTCATTAGCATGTTTTACCTCACAATTGCATCAATCATGCATATCATGGCATATTAAGTACTATATGAGCATTATTTGATTGAATTGTGTTTTTTGCATGTTTGTCGCTTGGAATAGAAGGAGTTGTCATAGAGAGTGCTTTCGAGGACCTGCAGAACCAGAGTTTCAAAGCCTTCAACCCAAATCAAGCTCAGGAGCAAGACAAGTTTTCTTGATCATTTTAATTCAGATTTTTAAAGGTTCTGTTTGCAAAATTGCATGCTTGTGTCGAAATTAATGGGAAAACCCAATTGTAGGAGTTTATTAGTTTTGTATGACCACCCTTGTCGCTTGAACACTATGTAGAGAGTCGGTAAGTGTGTTTTACACATTTTGCTTCGCAATGCAAAATTGGGTTTGGGAATCAACTATAATGCTTAATTGTGAACTATTGAAACACATGAATGATGAGAATTGATATTAATGACCCTTTAGAAACATGGTGCCTAGGGATCTAAGCAAGTCGGTTATGTGGAATGGGTTAGACTGTTTTGGTGGTTTTGCTTGCTTTAGATCTAAGGACAGGTTCGTGGAGCGACCATCCAGGATTTACAGTGCCACCATAGGGCCAAGTATGGGTGCAGCTTAGCTGACTAATTAGTGAATTGCCAGTACTATTTGGACCATTAAGAATGCTTGGGGAAGGGGTAGTCGGATTGGGTTTATAGAGATTGGTGGGACTACCCTGGGATCCGAAAGGCTCAAGACGGGGCCCTTGGTTGGATGTGCTTAGTTTGAGAGATCTCCGCTAGTGAAACCTCAATGGGGTCTAAATAGGCTAGTAATCACTTTGTAAAGGCTACTTTTTGATCCATTGGTCACAAACCTAAAGAATTGTGAGACGGCATAATTGAGATTTCTTAGTCATCAAAAGGTGATGAAATCACAAACTTGTGGGTAATGTGGTGCAACCTCTGCTGAGTATGTCTAAAACTATCACGATAGTTGTGCTCCCGGTCATGAGTAACCTGAACCCTCACATGATTAGAGTTATGTACTTTAACTTGGTTTAATGGCTGAAATTGAATTGGGAACTGGTATTGGTTAATTAAATGGCTTTGGTAGAAATTGAGATAAATGAGCAGTTATGAGTTGATTATGAATTATTATTGCTGGTATTGGTTATTTGAGTTGAAATTAGTGATATTTAGGTTATTTTGGGAATGACCTCACTTAATGATCACATAATTGCATTTTCAACTGTTTTGAATGTACTTTTATGCAATTGGCCTATTTATTTGTCGTTCCTTGTTTAAGATACATGTCATACTTTTCCACACTTGCTGAGCACGACATGTGCTCACCCTTGCTATTCCCCCACCAAATCTAGACGCAGGCGACCAGGTGGAGTACCAGGAGGTCTTTGAGGAGTTCTAAGCGTGTGTTTTGCCATGAAACCTGCATGTGGAGTTGAAGTCATTAGATTTAGTTTTTTCTGCTGCAGATTTATTAGAGCTTGTATTCAAGACTATTTGGTTTGTAATAAGGTACTATTATTAGTGTTATTATCCGAGACATAGTTTATAATCTGTTTGTCAATTGTGAATCACTTGTGTATGTGTGTTAAACATCCAGGACACACATATGCATTATGATTGGTTTATTTTGGAACCAGGTGTCACAAGTTGACATCACAGCCATGTTTGACCGTAAGACGCATGCCTAGGTTGAATGGATACCACAAATCACTTAGGTCTTCTTTCCTATTCAAAATTTAGCCTAGTTTGCACTATTTTGCCTTCCACTAGATATATAAAGTGGGGAAAAACTGCATTTTTGCCGCTGCTGTAATTTTTGCCATTTTTGCATCTTTTTGGGCAAATACACATCCTCTCATCTAAATTTATGGCTGCTGGAATTCCAGAACTGATATTTGTGTTTTCCTCTATTTTCCTCATGTACTCTTGTAGATGGCTCACACCAAAATGATAGCCCGCAAGAGAGCTCGTTTGCCATCCCTTGGAAGCAAGCTTAGGCCTCGCAAGGAGCCGAGATTGGAACCAGTTCAAGAGGAGGAAGAAGTGAATTCTCCCACTAAGGAAGTCGAGCATGAATACTCCAACACGACAAAGGGAGATCCTGAAATGGTGAAGTCCTATGATGATGAGGAAGAGGATGACCCTGAAATGGTGGAATGCTACGATAGTGAAGATGAGGAGGAACCCCAAGTGGATGAACCTGCCACACAAGAGGAGGTACCTAAAGCTCAAGGGAATGCATCGCAGCCTAGTGAAACTAGGAAGGAGGACAATTGCATAGTTTACTGTGATGCCCAAGAATTCCGTTCCGATGGCACTAATGGAGGATTTGCAGCCAAACAATTGAAGGAGTTCCTTGATCTATGCAAGATGCACCTGGAGTACTATGTTAAGAGGATTCCTCGCCATGGACGTGATGAATGGAGGGCTCAAGTTACTGTTCTTACTAGAGATGAGGTGGTCACTCGACACTTTGCATCCACATGGAGAAGCACCAGGAAGCAAGCTATTGATGATGTTGCTTGGGATGCACTTACTAGATTGTGCCATATCTATCAGGAGCAGATTGGAGGTACTAGTTTTGCGCTGCACCCACAATGCAAGAAGGGAAAAAAATAAATATTAAGGCCGCAAGAGGGAGCTCAAATCAGTTCTCATGCTATTGACAGATCTCAGGAAGTATTGGTGGATTTGGGAAATCGCTATGCTGTGGTGGATTTGGGAAATCGCTATGCTGATGCCATGGAAGAGATCCGATACCTCTGTAAGAAGTTTTCATCATGGAGAAGCAAGAGGAAGTTCGTGCCACCGTGGAATTCAATGGTGTAGCAACCTCTCCAGCACCTACATGGACGGCCAACTCACCCTGGCGTGCGCCCATGTATGCCTCGCCGCCGCCATCGCCTTTGTCGCCTCACAGTCAGGATAGCCATGGCTCACATAATTAAGTCTAGGTCTCCTGTTTAGAAGTTAGAAAAACGTTTAGATCGTTTTAGTCATGTCTAGTGTGGTGTGCTGAATTATCTTGGTGTGTGCTTGTGCTTGTGTGCTTGGCGCGAGTTGTGGAGCACTTAGCATTTTTTCCATATCTGCACATAGTAGAATGTTGTGAGATACTTGTCCACATCCTCTAATAGGGTTATTAGTATTAATAAAGCAGTTGTTTAGTTATGTATACCTTGATGTATATAGTTGGTGCGTTTTCTTTTCAAATTCTAAATTCTTTCGTATCTACTATTCTTTCACCAACAGAAGTCGAGGACTCGCAACCAAGGTAATGCCAATGGTGAGGAGGAGAGCAATGAAGCACCTCAGAAAAACTAGGGACCTGTCCAGGGAGCTATCAACCTTGAGCAGCTGTTGGCTATGCAAAACCAACTTATGCAGATCATGATAAAGACTATGGGAAAGTTGCAAGCTGACAATAACAATCAGCCCCACATGCTGCCACCACCGCCGCCCCTACCACACCACAACCGATTGGGAGAGTTTATGAGGACTAGGCCGCCTACCTATGCTCAAGCCACAAATCCAATGGAAGCTGATTATTGGCTGAAGTCAGTTGAGAAGAAATCGCTATAGTCCAGCACAGTGACAGGGAGAAGGTTCTTTTTACCTCACACCAGTTAATGGGAGCTGCTGCAGACTGGTGGGAATCTCTATGCAGTGCCCATGAAAATCAAGAGAGAATCACCTGGGTTGAATTTAAGAAGAAGTTTTGTTCTCACTATGTGTCAAAGGGAGTCATGATATTGGGAAGGCAAGAATTTGAAAACCTCACGCAAGGAAGGATGAGTGTGAGTGAGTATCTAAACAAATTCACTCAACTGTCAAGATATGCTCCAGTGGACATTAGCACTGATAGCAGGAAGCAATATCTGTTCATGAGGGTCTCAACAATGATATTCAAGTCTAGTTACTCAATGCTGAATATGCAAACTTTTAGAAGCTGGTTGACAAGGCCATTGTGGTTGAGAACAAGATCCATGAGATGGAGCTAGATCATAAGAGGAAGATGCCATATCAAGGACAACTGCAAGGAAGCAATGTCCGTCCACGCTATGCACCACCCGCTGCACCATATTACAACCCGTCTGCTACTGCATACCGCCCTGCTTATCCACCACGACCGCAATAGCCAATGTAGCAACACCCGCCTATGCAAGCACCTCACTTACCTATGCAGCCTGCGCCACACCCAAATATGTCTGCCTATGCTCAAAACCAGCCTTGCCCTAACTTTGCTGGCGCCACTGTTGGAAAGACTTGCTATGCTTGTGGTTAGACATGACATTTCGCTAATCAATGCTCAAGATCAGGACAAGGTCAGATGAACAATGTTCCAAGACAGAATCCAAGGCCCAATGAAGGAGCAACTCAAGGAAACCGAGGACCACATAATTTCACTCATGGCAAGGTGAACCATGTATCTGCAGAAGAGGCTCAGCAAGCTGAAGATGTTGTGATTGGTACGTTTCTCGCAATCTCCAACCCCGCAGTTATATTATTTGATTCTGGAGCATCCCATTCATTCATCTCATCAAAGTATGTTGCAAAGCATAGCATGCCCATATCATACCTGAAGTTTACTTTGTTGGTTAAATCTCCTAGAGGAGAGATAAGGACAAATATAGTATGTCCAAAAGTAAGTATTTCCATAAGGGGGTTAGAATTCGTTGCCAACCTTATAGTCCTGAATTCTCAAGGCTTGGACATCATACTTGGAATGGATTGGCTAAGGAAGCATAACGGAGCAATTCAAAGTGCTACTCGAACAGTGCAATTGACAACTAAGGAAGGGATCAGTATAGAGTTCAAGGCAGTTCAGCCAATAACCGAGAGGGCATTGGTGAATCAAGTAGAAGGAGAAACCTTGGAGGAAATTCCGATTGTTCGTGAGTATCTAGATCTGTTTCCTAAGGAATTGCCAGATATGCCACCTGGTCGTGACATCGAGTTCGTCATTGATTTAATACCTGGAACTGCACTTATAGGAAAGAGGTCATATAGGATGCCTCTTAAGGAATTAGCAGAGCTCAAGAAGCAGATTCAAGAGCAGTTAGAGAAGGGTTTTATACGTCCAAGCTCTTCAACTTGGGGAGTGCCAGTGCTTTTCATAGATAAGAAGGATGGATCCCAGAGAATGTGTGTAGATTACCGGTCTCTCAACAAGGTGACAATCAAGAATAAGTATACATTGCCTCGCATTGAAGATCTGTTCGACCAGATGAAGGGAGCTAGAATATTATCTAAGATTGATCTTCGGTCGGGGTAATACATAATGAAGATTAGACCATCAGACATACCCAAAACAACTTTCAGGACACTGTATGGATCCTATAAGTATACGGTCATGTCACTTGGATTGACTAATGCACCTGCATACTTCATGTATCCTATGAACAGGGTTTTCATTTAATATTTGAACAAGTTCGTGGTAGTGTTCATTGATGACATTATGATGTACTCAAAGAGTGAAGAGGAGCACAAAGAGCATTTAAGGCTCACATTGCAGAAACTGCGAGAACACCAGTTGTATGCCAAGTTCAACAAGTGCCAATTCTGGTTGAGAGAGATGTAATTCCTAGGACATATCATATCTGGCGAAGGAGTGTCAGTTGACTCAGGAAAGGTTAGAGATGTGCTAAAGTGGGAACCGTCACCGAATGTGAAGGAAATAAAGAGTTTTCTCGGAATGGATGGATATTACCGTCGGTTCATCAAGGACTTTTCCAAGATAGTGAAGCTCATGACTGAATTGTTGATGAAGGAGAAGCCTTTCAGATGGACTCAAGCTTGCCAGGACAATTTTGAGGAGCTAAAGAAAATATTGACAACAACACCTGTGTTGGTATTGCAAGATGCGAGTAAGAGTTTTGACATCTATTGTAATGCTTCGAGGCAAGGACTTGGATGTGTATTGATGCAAGAAGGTCGAGTAGTAGCTTACACATCTAGGAAGTTGAAGAAACATGAGCAGAATTATCCTGTGCATGATCTCAAACTTGCAGCCGTAGTGCATGCATTGATGATTTGGAGACATTATGTTCTTGGTCATAGATGTGAGATTTATACATACCATAAGAGTCTCAAGTACATATTCACGCAAATAGATCTGAATTTGAGACAACAAAGATGGTTGGAACTCATTAAGGATTATGATGTGGGAATCAATTATTACCAGGGAAAAGCCAACGTAGTGGTTGATGCTTTGAGTCGAAAGGGTGTAAGCCACCAGCTTGTCATATGGGAATTGGCATCCGTGCTATGCAAGGAGTTTGAACAGTTGAATATTGGATTCATGAATGAGATGGGAGCAATGGAATTGAATACAACCCTGGAGCAAGAAATTCGAGAGGGACAGACAAATGATGAGGAAATCCGAGAAATCAAGGAAAGGACCCAAGAAGGAAGAGAATTCAGATTTGATGAGGATGACCAAGGTACTCTATGGCTTGGAAAACGGATCGTTGTTCCTAATGACAAAGTCTTCGACAGTTGATATTGAAGGAGACACATGACTCGCTTTACACTATCCGGTTGTACAAAGATGTACAAGGACCTGAAGATGTGCTACTGGTGGGATGGTATGAAGAGCGACATAGCTGAATATGTTGCATTGTGTGATGTATGCCAACGAGTCAAAGTTGAACATCAAAGGCCAGCCGGATTATTACAACCATTGAAGATTCCGGAATGGAAGTGGGAAGAAGTTGGCATGGATTTCATAGTTAGTTTGCCTCACACTTCGGTGGGATATGATTCAATATGGGTTATTGTGGATCAATTGACGAAATCAGTGCATTTCATCCCTATCAAGACTACTTATAGTGGATCCAAGTCGGCAGAATTGTATATGGGAAGAATAGTGTGTTTACACGGGGTGTCCAAGAAAATAGTGTTTGATAGAGGTTCTCAGTTTACCTTATGTTTTTGGCAAAAGCTGCACGAGTCCATGGGAACTCAATTGAATTTTAGTTCTGAGTATCACCCTCAAACGGATGGACAGACTGAGAGGAGAAATCAGATTTTGGAAGACATGCTGAGAGCTTGTGCGCTAAAATATGGAGGAAGCTGGGTCAAAAGTCGACCATATGCTAAATTTTCCTACAATAACAGCTATCAAGCAAGTTTGAAGATGTCACCATATGAAGCATTGTATGGGAGAAGATGTAGAACACCCTTGTTTTGGAATGAGACAGGGGACTCAAGTATTTGGACTTGATGTGATCCAAGATGCCGAAAAGCAAGTGCAGACCACCCGAGAGAACTTAAGGGCTGTTGAGCCAAGACAGAAGGGTTATGCGGATAATAGACAAAGAAGCTTATGTTTTGAGGTGGGAGACTTCGTATACCTCAAAGTGTCACCGATGCTAGGTTACAAGCCGTTTAAGGTCAAAGGCAAGTTGGGAACTCGCTATATTGGACCATTCAAGATTTTGGACAAACGGGGATAAGTAGCCTATAAACTGGAGATGTCTGCACACCTTTCGGATGTTCATGATGTGTTTCATGTTTCTCAACTCAAGAAGTGCTTGAGGGTACCGGAAGAGCAAGTACCAATGGAAGAATTGGAGCTTGAGGAAGATTTGACCAATGCCGAGCGGGTGTCAAAATTTTGGACACCAAGGAGAGGGTCATAAGGAACAAGGTGATCCGATGGTGCAAAGTTCAATCGAAGCATCATACAGAATGAGAAGCAACTTTCGAGCGAGAGGATGATCTCAAGAAGGAATTTCCCTCTCTTTCCTTTTGCGTCGAATCCCGAGGGCAAGATTCATTTTAAGGGGGTAGGTTTGTAACACCCTCAATTTATGCATAATGCATTGCATACATCCTCATACATGTTTAACATTAAGACATGTAAAAAGGAACAAGATTAAATTGAATTTAGGCTTAATCTGGAAGTTTCAGTCTGTCAGAGTGTGAACTTATCCAGTTTGAACCCCGGACTAGTCCGATATTCCGTTCAGAAGTGCGGACTAGTCCTTTATCACCACAGACTAGTCCTATCAGCCTTAATCGACCATAAGAGACTAGACCTTTATGACACTCGACTAGTCCGGTAATCCTTTCTGTAACACTTCAGACTTGTACAAAAACATCTAATTTAGTCCGATCCAACCCTGGACTTGTCTGATATCAACACCGTACTAGTCCGAAGTCCCTTACTGTATGAGAACGGACTTGTCCGGTCCCTATTGCGGACTAGTCTGGCCTACTGAACTCAACTCGGATTCTTTTATTTCTCCATGATTTGTTTTTGGGTAATTACCTAATTTGGACCCAAGAACTACGTGCCTAGCCTTAGAGGAGCCCAAGTTGACCCCACCTCGTCCCCTACACGTCCCCCACCGAATTCTACTTGGAATTCACCCCAAAACCCTAATTATCCACCTCTATATAAACAACCCAATAGCCTACACCTCTCCATCGAGTTGAAAACCCCTTGTTGCCACTTTTGCATTGTGTCGTCGTCAAGATCAAGTCCAGAGGAAAGTAGGAGGGGAGAAACATGAAGAAGGACCAATCAAGATCAATCTTCATCAACTTTTTGACAGTTGACGTTCTTCATCAACAAATCTTCATCAACTCATATTCATCAAGCCCTAGTCGACAAGATCCAAGTGTTGCACAGAATTCTTGATCTTTGGATCTCCAGACATGTGGTACACCCTCTACTTCCATGTTTCTACGTCAGCTCAACCCCAATTCTCTCAGATCAGAAAAACCCTAATTTTACAGTTTGTGTAGTGCAGACTAGTTCGGCCCCTGTATACGGACTAGTCCGGCCTGTGAATCTAAACTGTGCTGAATTAATTCCAATTTAACTCAAATCAATTCCAAACTTGTTCAAATGTTTTTAAAACTATTGTAACTAGTTAATAGACATTACACTACCAGGATTCCAGTTTATTGCGACGAAAAAAAATCGTTGCAATAGGTCAAAATTCGTCGTGATAGGTTGTTGTCGCAACGAAATAGAACGTCGAGATAGTTTTTCCGACTCGTGGCGATAACAGCCATGGCAATAGGTTATTGTGATGACTTGACATCCGTGGCAAATAGTATGGTATTGCAACGACTCCACGTTGGTGGCAAATAATATGGTATTGCAACGGTTTAACGTATTGTGACGATTTAAAGTATTGTGACGAAAATATCAGTGTTGCAACGATGTCACATTCGTGGCAAAAAGTATGGTACTGCAATAACTCCACGTTCGTTGCAAATAGTATGGTATTGCAACGGTTTAACATAGTGCGACGATTTAACGTATTGCAACAAAAATAACGGTGTTGCAACGATGCCACATTCGTGGCAAAAAGTATGGTATTGCAACGACTCCACGTTCGTGGCAAATAGTATGGTATTGCAATGGTTTAACGTATTGCGACGATTTAACGTATTGCAACAAAAATAACGGTGTTGCAACGATGCCACATTCGTGGCAAAAAGTATGGTATTGCAACGACTCCACACTTGTGGCAAATAGTATGGTATTGCAACGGTTTACCGTATTGCGACGATTTAATGTATTGCAATGAAAATAACGGTGTTGCAACGATTCCACATTCATGGCAAAAAGTATGGTATTGCAACGACTCCACATTCGTGGCAAATAGTATGGTATTGCAACGGTTTAACGTATTGCGACGATTTAACGTATTGCAACGAAAATAACGGTGTTGCAACGATTTCACATCTGTGGCGATAAGTATGGTATCGCGACGATTTCATACTCGTGGCGAATAGTATGGTATCGCGACATTTTCACATTCGCGGCGAATAGTACGGTGTTGCAACAATTTCACATCCGTAGCGAATATTACGGTATGGCAACGTTTTTTACATTCGTGGTGAATAGTATGGTGTTGCAACGATTTCACATCCGTGGCGAATAGTACGGTATTGCGATGATTTCACACTCGTGGCGAATAATATGGTATCACGACGTTTTCACATCTGCGGCGAATAGTACGGTATCGCTTCAATTTCGCACTCGTGGCAAATAATATCATATCACGATGTTTTCACATTCGTGGCGAATACTACGGTGTTGCAACGATTTCACTTCTGTGGCGAATAGTATGGTATCGCGACGATTTCACGCTAGTGGCGAATAATATGGTATCGCGATGATTTCACAGCCGTGGCCAATAATACGGTATTGCAACAATTTCATGTTCATGACGAATAGTACGGTATTGCAACAATTTCAAAACCGTGGCAATAGTATTGTATTGCAACGATTTCTAATGTGTGGCAATAGGTTCGTCATGCAACATATTCAAATCTGTTGCAACATGGTCGTAATGCGACATTCTCTGGGTGGTGGCAATAGCAGTCTGGTGCAACGCTTTTTTGGTCGTAGCCAAATGTTTGTAGTGCAATATTTTATAATTTGTGGCAATAGCTAGCTTCCTATTGCAACAGTTTATTTTTGATGCAATAATATGTTAATGCCACGTTTTATAATCAGCGGCACTAGAATCCTAATGCACCATGTTTGAAAATTAGTGGCAACAGAATCAATTTATTCGCACACGATACGTCTGTCGACTTAACAACAAACATCCAGCAATTGATGCAACGCTCAAGGACCCTTGCGTCGTTGTGAGACAATGTTATTTACAGTTTTTTCAGTTTGCAACATTACACCTATTAAAATAGCACCGCGACGAGTTGTAGTATTAGGAATAGTTTCTTGAACATCCAGCTTCGACTTGGTGCGAGCAGGAGCCTTTTGTGGAGTTGCTGCTAGCCGTTGTTGATTTTGCAAGCTCTCCATCATTCTACGCATGTCTGCTAGCTCCTTTTCTTGCCGTGCAGAATTGGCTGGCATCTGATCATGTAAAGTCTGGACTTCCTGGTTGAGCTATTCATTTGCCTGGACGAAGCCATCCATCTGGGAGGTCATATGATCATTTCTTCCTTCCAACTCTTGCACCTGAGAGCTGAGGTTTTCATTTCTATTTCGCAAGGATCAAACTTGCTGGCCGAGCTGGTCAGACATCTGGATACGCAGTCTTTCAGAAACATTAGGTTTAGCCATATAACCACGCCCCCGAAATTGTGATCCTTCAGAACCGGTTGCGGATATATAAGTAAGCTCGAAGATGTTATTTCTTTCCTCATCTAGGATTGGGACTCCTAGCTCAGCTTCCTTGACATTGATTTGGGCACGTGCCTGGGTCTATATACAAAAAGAAAAGTCACATGTACATTGCAAATATTTATTTAAATGGGGACTGTTTGAAGTGTTTCTCACATGTACAGCTTCTGCCTGCTCGTTTGCCCATTGACCGTTCTTCACATGGCTTGCCTCCCACAGTTCTATGTCATCGGGCTTTTTTCCGGTCTCTGGGTCTCACTACATCAAATACAAGTAAAATTTGATTGAATGATTATAGTGCAAAGTAAAAGCATGATTTAGTTTTCATACCTTTTCGTAACTAAGTTGGGCATAGGATTTCGAGCAAAGCAATTGTTTTGTCTTTTGAGTACTTCAATTTCATGAATTGGTTCTGCTTATTGACTGCAATTTTAAGAATTAATTTCACGAATGGGTGTTATCAAATAGTTTTTGTAGGATATGAAGGTATTAGAAAGCTAGCTGACCTTGAATCGCTCGGACCCAAAATAGTCCATTAGCGCCAACCAATCGGAATCTGCTACGTCAACAGGCTTGTTTTGTATACGTTCCTCATCGGTCGAATACTTCTTATAGGTGGCATGCAATGTTGATCGCCACCCCTTGTAGCGCTCACCAGCAATCTTCAATATTTTTCTTCTGGTATCATTTGTGTCCTCCAAGTCCCAGACATTTTGTACATTGTATATCACACTATTATAAACGTACCAGATGGAGGTCGCTAGAAAAAAATACTTATGTGGGGTGTCACAACACTAACCAGAATGTCTCTCACTATATCGCTCTTCGAAGTATCACCAACCTCTGCCCACTTCCTTACACCAGCGAGGGGTGCATTTTTTTGTTGTAGTAACCACATCATCGACAAAGTGCTGCTGATTAGGACCAACCGCAGCACCCAACCTATCGGACCACTGAATTTGTAGCTTCCGATTCTGATCATTTGTTCTATTTGCAGATGCTAGATAGCGCAATTTAGCAACCTTAAGTCCTTTAGCCACCCCTCTTCCAAACTTCTTTCCTTCTGTTAGTGTCATTTAAACGGTAAATGTTTAAAGCAAATTAGCAACTGACCAGGCCTAGTATCATGTACAAATAGTGTGAAAGAAGAAGAAGTCTGATGTTTTACCATCTTCAGGACAAGTGCGGCAAATACGAGCGTGGGAACACCGCGTTGCAACATCATTTTGCTCCATTTTGGGCGATGCATCGACTTGTTGACTTCTTTGTTGCTATTCATACCCTACAATCAGGCATTAGGTAGTAGTTAGTGGCGCTACAGCACCCGTAGTACTGCAGGGGATTTTCAGTCCAACTGCGAAGCAGGCAAGACAGTAGCTGGCGATGCTAGAGAAAGAGAGGGTTCGACGGGTGCTCATCCTCTGCAGTACTACTGGTTCAGTCTGACCGACATCAGCAGGAGCGCGTCTCGAGGCGAATTGGTGGCAGGGCGAGTCATGGACGTCAGCGGTATTAGCAGGTAGAGAATGCAAGACAGATGAGGCGGGCAGCTTGCAACGTTTAACAAAGCTAGGGTTCGGTCTGGCAGTGCAGTGACCACATTTAAGTCAGAGGATCGACGTCCAGATCACACCGGTAATCTCACATGACTTATGTTTTTACTACAGGCGATGCAGTAAAGATCCAATGGTGTGATTCCGTTGGATCTTTACTGCATCACATGTAATAAAAACTTATAAGTCAGGTGATCTGCGTCCATTGATATCACCCCGGAGCAAGTCTCGAGGCTAGGAGGACAATGTGGCGGATCAAGGAATTAAATTTAGGTGGATTGCATACTGATATTTTGCTCTGCATGTTAGCATCTCGTCCTAAAGTGCTAGAACGGATACATGAATATAATCTTGCGTTAATTACCAGACATCAGCAATGCTTTTGGCAGTGTAAAAAACGAAATTGAGATCATATAAGCAGCAATGAACCCTCATGTACATGCATCTCTAAACTATATGATACTAACATTTCTTAGTGGACAGGGGTTAATGATATTAGACTATTTTTTCCAGGGTATGCCATGTCATATGGGGCATAGCATGTAGGTACGCCGTAATGGCCAGGGGTTTGCGGGCGGCAGGGTCATAATGGCACATGAACGATGGGACATGGAGATGGAGGGAGACACGTCGGGGAGGACAGTGAAGTGACCACCAGCAGGGCGTGGGCGCCAGCCGGTGCCGGAGTGACCGGCGGCGACATGGGTTTGCGGGCGGCGGGGTCATCATGACACGCAAAGGATGGGACGTTGCGATGGTCGAGGGAGACGCGTTTCTGAGGACACTGAAGTGAGCAGCAGCAGGGCGTGGTTGCCGGTGCCGGAGTGGCGGTGGCGAGAGAGCCTAGCGTGCGCGTGTAGGCATCAATAAATGACGCCATCACATATACTCACCAGCAGGGCGTGGGCGCTGGCCGGTGCTGGAGTGACCGGCGGCGACAGGGGGTTGCGGGCGGTGGGGTCCTCATGACACGCGAAGGATGGGACGTGGCGATGGTGGAGGGAGACGCGTCGGGGAGGACACTAAAGTGAGCAGCAACAGGGTGTGGTCGCTGGTGCCGGAGTGGCCGGCGGCGAGAGAGCCCATCGTGCATGTGTAGGAATCAATAAATCACACCATCACATATACTGATTAACTGTTAACTGGGACTAGGAAACTACAATCGCAATGCTAAAATATTTAGTAGAGCCCGGTACAGATTTATACCCGTAGTACCAGCATGGGATGACAAATCTCGGGGTTCCTGAGCATCAGGTGCTGCAATATTCTCTACATACGATGCAAAGGAATTAACGTGTTATAAATAAGTGTATTTTGATAGTAAACACATTTATAGTTATATCAGGTGCTTGTTTCTCATCACGATTACTTGTAGACGACATGACGGTTTGGTGTCTTGTTCCTAAAGTAAAGAGTATATATAGTAAGTAACAGTGATAACGTCAGATTACATGAGGATGTGTATTTTAGATCGGGCGGTGTGGTTGCTATGAACTGAAAATGTTTGTTTTGAATGGAGGAATTAGAAATGAAGTAGGGAAAAAAACTGTACAATCCGAGAAAGAAAAACAAGAAAAACGTGTATAAACCGTGGGAGCTGAAAATCTTAGGAATACAAGTTTGGAACACAGGAATGAGAGTACAACATTGGGAGTGGTTGATAAGATAACGTTGGCGCCATTTACTTCTAAATCAAGAAATTACATAGTACATGCGATTTTTAATAGTTATCTTTCCTGACATGGAAATGTACTAGAAATACACTACCATAAACTGTCGGAGCGACATTTATTTCGGGGCAGAGGTGTAGTGTATTTTATATATGGAAACAAGTATAATGCAATCAGATGCTAGGGTAAAATAAAAAGATGAATTGACTGTAGGATGCAGATCTAATGATTGAGGATAGTTGATTGCACGATTGCACCATTAATCAGATTTTATACTAGACATTCATGAAACTTAGGAGCATATAAGGAGTTGGGACGACAACTAGGAATGAACTGGCTGCAGCTGTTGGGACGACAACTAAAGCGATAAGGAGGGAGTAGCTCTATAAAAAGACGGCATGGATCGTGTAGAACTTACGTAGCACAAAACTGGAGTCCGCGATGTCGCAGGGCGGGGTCGGCGACGAAGAGGTTCGGTAGAGCCAGTCAAATTTGGTCGCTCGACGTTGTACCCACAGTCACCACCACCACTCACACGGGAATTTCTTAGGAATGCAAGTTTGGAAAACAACACTAAGAGGAGAACATGTATGCCAGGAACGGAAGCCACTGCGTGATCAGCGGGAGACACACATTTATATTCGTCGTGGCTAGCTACAAATGGACGGGACTGGAATTTTGGGCGCACGAAGTGAAGTTTCAATTGTGAAAATCTCAATTGTGCGCGCCGAGAAAAATGAAAAATGTCTTGAGGGCGTGCAGAATTTGGCGCTGTGCCCCTCTGCACGCATGCAATCGTGATTAAATTCATGTAATGTCGCGACGATTCCTGCATATGGTTTTACTCTTCACCGGTACGTCTACCTGGAGCTAGAGGGGTAGACCTCTTCGGACTGCTGCCTCGCCGTGGGACCGCTACCTGCTGTTCATATTTGTTTTCATGGAGATGTAAAAGCAGTCATGTGGTAGTGGGACATTCCAAAAAAAATACGAACAAAAATATGAATCGCCAAATGTATCATTGTGCTAATGCAAACGACATGCAAATACAGAACACCCAAGTCCACAAAAGGAGGACGGCAAATCCATGGTCTAGTAAAAGGTAAACAATCAGCATTTTATATATAACATTCATCGCAATGAAATGATAACATATACAGAGTATATACTACTACGAAAAAAACATTTTCCCCTGTGATGTCTAATCTTCAGGCCGTCGATCCAAAGCCGCCTGTGATACGAGTATCACAGGTACATACGATATATATATCAACAATGTCATCGGATATTAGTTACAACGGATAAAGTACTTTTCATGCACCTGTTGCATCAGGCGATGGACTAGTTAGCAATTTAGATGACGTAATTTCCTAATCAAGTTAATTATACATCATGTCTGTTGTTAGTTCTATTACTTGTAAGGATAATGTTTACCGGATTTCATTCATTCAGCACATGAAATATAGACGGTCCCAAGTTACAAACATAGGAGATGTTTTCGATAAAAGAAGTTTTTCGATACTGCATATATAGAACACATTGTTCATGAACATAAAGATATATTTCATTAACAAACAAGTAATAGGAAAACATGTAGTAGACAACAAGAACAAGATAAACTACACCTAATACTACTCTACTCAGAGATCACGAAATAGATAAACTACTCCTAATACTACTCTACTGGGAGAAAACCACGTCCTCCTCCTCCGCCGCCGCCGTCTCCTCCGCCTCCGCCGTCGGTGCCGCCTCCTACTCCTCCTCCTCTGCCGCTGCCGCCGCTGCTTCCGCCTTCGCCTCCTCCGCTGCCGCCGCTGCCCAAGCCGCCTCATACTCCTCGACCTCCGTCACAGTCCGAAGCTTCCCGACGACGCAGTGCAGAATCTTCAGGAGGCCCTCTACCCCAGCAACCTCCGCGATTGTCTCGTGGAGGGCGTCGAGACGACCGGCCACAGTCATCAACCCGTAGCAGTAGTGGCCCGAGGTGTCCATGCTCGTGTGGAGGGGAAGGGTCCAAAGACCCAGACTAGTGCGCTATGAGCGGCGGCGGACTTGGCGTTGGTGGCCACCTTAAGGCGCCGATCGAGCTCGTCGATGCGGTCGGTGAGGAGTCTGAGAGTCTTCTCAACCCAACCGGGATGAGGAAGTGCAGGCACCGCGGGCGGAGATGCGGGCGCTGCCATCAGTTCCACTGGCATTTTCGGCGGCGATGGAAACGGAGAAGGAGGTTCGGAGGACGTCGATGGCCTAGAGCGCTTCAGCGCGGGGCTACCCATTTGTGTGGGGACGGAGGTGCAGAGAAGGAGCGAGAGGTGGTCGACGGTGGCGGGGGGAGAAGTTTAGAGGCTAGGATCTAAGGAATGGTGCAGCGGAGAAGCAAGAGGACGGTGAGCCTTTATAGCGGGTCGTCGTCTAAGCGGGTGTGTCGAGATGGTCAGATGCTAGAGGAAACTGCGCTTAATTATGAACTGGTCGATGGCTCTAGTTTCCTTGAAATCACGGTTTGCATCCTCTCGGTCCCAACGGCTCGACGCGTCCCATCGGCTTTAGTGGCAGTTTTTTAGGAGTAAATTTACACGAGGGGAAAAACAATTTTTTCATTATATAAAAAAAATCCGTCCGTACACGCCTAAGCCAACTTTGTGACCGCACGTCCGTGCCATCGGACGCCTTGCAGTGAACATGGGCCTAGTCCTGCACGCATTACTTTCATTCGGATTTTTAACTACAACTGTGCGCCATGCCTTATAACATCGGTGCACCGACCTCAACTTTCCGTGGTGGGACTAATCCTTCGCACCTGTTACATATGTTCTTTTCTTCTCTGTCTGTTGTCTAATACTATTTCTATTCTATGTTCAACATGCATGTGCGACCTCGATCCACTATCATGTTTCATGATGTTATACGTGTGTTTTCTCTTTTTGTTGAAAGATCGTCATGTACAGTTTGAGGTATATATATGCATGCATGTTAGTGTTGTTAAACATGACCGAGGTGTTTTAATTCTAGCTATGTCCAACATGCACGAACCGCAAACATGATCATACAATTACACTACGTAAGAAACCCAAATAGGAGACAACGATGGGCGACAGATCGGATGTCCATCAATCACAAAGTGATGCAAGACGCGCTTAAAGTCATTGTTTGTCTCCTTTAGCTTTGCAATTACAAATCGAGACGAGCTTCAAACCCTAAGATCTTTTGTTTTTGTCCAATTTGCTCGGTTCACTTGTGACAGATTAATGCATAACTAAACTTAGAGCACATTCACTTGATTGAAATCCAGAAATTCTAACACACCAGTATTCATTGACACGAATGAACACATATATATTACAAAACACAAGAAATATGTACAAGAACAGAATTGAAGCTAAACATGTACAAGAATTCCTAAAACTACTAAAGAAATATGTACAAGAACTCCTAAAACTACTCTGCCGGCCCCGGCTCCTCCGCCCTCTCCCCCAACTTCTCAAACCACGACAAGCGGTCGTCCTCCTCCTCGTCGTCGTCGTCGTCGTGGTGGTGGTGGTGGCCGCCGTTGTCATCGCCGTCGTCATCATCATCGTCATCATCGTTGTCATCCTCCTCCTCCTCCTCCTCCTCCTCCTCCTCCTCCAGCAACAATGCAGCAGGAGAGTGGGCGACTGCTCAGGCTGAGCCGATTGATGCAGCTGCATCGGTGGCTCCAGCTGCATTGGCGGTGGAACCCCGCCACGACGGAAGTTCCTCTCTGTCGCCGCCACCAGGGCACTACGGCCCTCGGCGTCGAGCTCCTGGGCCATCGTCCCGGACAAGATGTCCAGGCGATCGGCCACACCCGTGAGGGCGTAGAGGTAGTGGCTGGTGGTATCCATTCCCGGAAACTCGGGAAGGGTACCAAGACCCAAGGCGTCCAAGGTCCAAGACGTATTTTTGTACGCCTCTCGCGCCATAATGAGGCGCTGGTCGTTGTTCACCCTCTCGGGGGAGCTGCAGCATATCCGCTTGCAGGGTGGCTACCTCGGCGGGCTAGGGGGCGGAAGGTTGGCCATGGCTGTGGTGGTTCGTTGGCACCAGGCTAGGAGGAGGAACGACGGAAGAAGAAGAAAGGAGCTCCTGGGCCATCGTCCCGGACAAGATGTCCAGGCGATCGGCCACACCTTTGATGGCGTAGAGGTAGTGGCCGGTGGTATCCATTCCCGGGAACTCGGGAAGGGTACCAAGACCCAAGGCGTCCAAGGCCCGATACGTACTATTGTACGCCTCTCACGCCATAATGAGGCGCTAGTCGTCGTTCACCCTCTCGGGGGAGCTGCAGCATATCCGCTTGCAGGGTGGCTGCCCCGGCGGGCTAGGAGGCGCAAGGTTGGCCATGGCTGTGGTGGTTCCTCGGCGCCGGGCTAGGAGGTGGAACGATGGAAGAAGAAGAAGGGAGTGCAAAAGTTCTGTGCTTGTACATAATCGACGACGCGCCTTATATATGGTCTGTGCGGAGTAGACGAGGGAGCGGTTCGTTTCCCGCGCATTGAACTCTTTGCAGACCTCATGCAGCGCAATTAAACCACTGTGGAAGACGATCTTCAGAGATCCTTCCGTCTCTCTTGTATCCATGTGGAATGTCGTGCACGCGTCCCTGCACCACGGCTTCTTAACTTCTCCCAGACCTCGTGTGGCGCGTCAGTTACTTGGCGCACTGGAAAGGCCAGCGGCGAGATCTCTTCCATCTGTTATTTTGTTTTTTGTCTGTTATTTAATGAACTATCGGTTCTATATATTTGTATTCTCTGTTAATGAACAACCGTCGCGTACGTGCGGTTTTTGTTGTCAAAGTTGGATTCGATAGGATCATCCATGTTTTTCTATACTGGATCTCGATCCATGCTAGTTGATGTTTCATTGGATGTACGACGATCAAAAAGTTTTTTTTCGTAGGTTGGATTGGACCATCCATGTTGATATTTCATACAATAATATTTATTTATATATTAATTCTTTATTTTACTAATGTATATTAATGATATACAAATAATAAATATGACGATCGTTTTTTCAACAAAAAGAGAAAACACTTGTATAACACCATCAATTTAACCTGATCGTGGATCGAGGTCTTGCACATGCATGTTACACATAGAACACAAATACAGAGTACGTAGTTCATTAGACAACGGACAGAGAAGAAAATAACTGTAACACCCCAGCCACTACGGGCCTGACGGTCGTTACTCCTGGCAGCTCTATAGGATCACAGACTAGCCCCACAGACTAACACTAGTCTTTTCTGCGCACTTTGTCCTCACTCGTGCGCACCCGGGAAAACTTCCCGGTTGGTCACCCATCCACAAATTGCTCCGGGTCAAGCACACTTAACCTCAGAGTTATTTGCAGGTGAACTTCCGGAAAAGAAGGTATACCTTGGTGGTATGAGTATTCTATCAATCCTATTAAGCCTTGAGCCAGAATGTCACAATCCACCCCCCCCCCCCCTTAGAAGACCGACGTCCTCGTCGGTCAACTGCCAAGCCAGGAACGTCCTCTCTTGGCCACGTCCTGTAGGATCGAAGAGCATGTGAAAAGCTACTAGAGGGGGGGTGAATGGTAGATTTAAAAATCTTACGCAGCGGAAACAATTAAACCCCAACCCCTTTGGCAGAAAAACGATCTGTTAAAGAAATCATGTGTGAGACTAATCTAAACGTGTTTTATCGTAACAAAAGTGATAGATATTAGAGAGAATCAATTCACTAAGACAACACAACAAGAATCACTCAAATCCGTCGAGAAAAACTCAAGTTATGATCGAAAGATCAGAAAAAGGTCAATCTGCCCTCCCCGAAAACAAAACAGTTCTGGAACGCTAAAAAGAAACTCGTGTAGATCCTAGACCACAAATCCAATGACTGTGAAATTTTGACAGATGATATATAATCAAGTTGTGAAGACAACCCAAAAATAATCACGTCAATTAGAATTGTAAAACTCGAGTTATGATAAAACCACCGACAAAAGGTAGTGCTGTCTAGAAACTCGGTGAGTAAAACTTGTCTGGAACAAGTCAGACGAACAAGGCACAAAAGTTCCTTCAAACTATGAATTTTATTCAACAGAACACAAGAGGAACAGCCCCCAAGTCGTGCACCACGAGCTCTGGGCTCCCTTGCTTATATAACCAGCTCGAAAGCCAACTCAACTCAGATCAGAAACCTAATCCTACTCTGTTCACGAATCGTAACTTTCCATAACTGCTTAGAATTCTTCTATACGCATATAGAAGCAATCTTAAGACTTCCAAACACCTTAGGAACGTATCCCACATTCCTAAACAACTCAAATTCGTGACCCACATGAAATCCTATCATAACCAACTCAAATCTTTCCATATTTGAGTCAAACTCGACTCAGCCGCAGCCTGAGTCCATAACCTAGTCGGTTGGACCTTTTCGACCAACTCTTTACGTCCACATCTCTTTAACACGTCTAGGAACCATGTAGCCACGTCCATGCACTCCTTGCACACGTGCAAACATCTTCCAATGACGTCCACAAAACCTTCACATGCATTGTTCTTGATTCAATCATGTTGCGCAACCTCCTGATCAGCCCAACCACAATTCCTCCTGAATTTGGTTGTTGGAACCTCATCTCCCCCTGAGACTAGTCCTATGGATCCCATCACCAGACACGTCTTGAACTAAAGCAACACCTGCACATGAATAAACAACCAATCCATATGAGCCCAAGTCCTCGACTTGACTCAAGTTAGTTCCGAGCACAACACCTTACGTGAGAACCTCACATAAGCATGTTGCAAAACCACAGTAACACGATATCATCCATGTCAACCAAAACGCACCAAAAACATAGCAAATGAATACTAAGCAATCTTTCCAGAGATGTAAAGCAAGTATGAAACATTGCTAATGAAAACCAGAAGCATTGCGGTCAAGTTCCGGACCTTGCCAGAGCAACTCGGACCTTGAGCCGGAGCTAACAAAAGCTAGTAGAACCTAGCGCCAGAATTTACCAGAACTAGTCGGAACTAGTAAACCCAAAAGCCGGAGATAGAAAAATCAACTCGGAGCTTAGCAAAAACACGCCGGAGCTAACAAAATTAGTCGGATCTTAATAAAAAGGTGTTTTGGTGATATTCAAAACTTTTATCGTCAAAGCAAGTGTATTCACTACAAGCCAATGTATTCAGCACACATAGGTCTTACAATCTCCCCCTTGATGAATGCATTGGCAACACCATTTAAAATCCGAACATTGGCTTATTCACATAAAAGTTTTGAAGGCAATTTCTCCCCCTTTGTAAATCAAAAGTAAAATGAGAAGAAAATCCAAAAATTATCCCATATTATCTCTCCCC
Organism: Tuctoria greenei; assembly: GCA_036927565.1. Lineage (NCBI taxonomy): Eukaryota > Viridiplantae > Streptophyta > Magnoliopsida > Poales > Poaceae > Tuctoria > Tuctoria greenei. The sequence goes on from JAYESD010000008.1 coordinate 88,547,538, forward strand.
CTTTATTATCTCTCCTTATGCACATATTCTCTTTCTCTTCATGCTTATCTCTCCCCCTTTGACAATGTATTCAGCAAGTCATGAGCATATAAACAAATTATCTCTCCCCCTTTAGTTGTTATGAGCATATTATAACATATAAACATAAACAAAGCTCATCCAAGTCATACTATCAAGTACCTTACATTATCACATCAATGAAATACATAAAGTAGTGTAAGCCATGCTAGAGATCAAATGTAATTTTCAATTTAAGTAAGTCGTGATCTCACAAACTTAACTCTTTCAAAACCTGAAATCATGACACTAGTTGCTGCATTTTATTATTTTTCAAAGCATAAATTTAGATCATATGATATTTGCAAGAGATTATATGCGCATCTGCCTTATTCTAACCAACCAAGCCAAGCCTATGTCATTTGACAATCAGAAGCTTAAGGACATGGTTTTAGTCATGCACAACTTCTTCCAAGTTCATATCTAAGTGCAATGATAATCCATCTCCAAATAAGAAGTGCGATGCATGCATATTCTCTTGATCTTTTATCAATTTATATTTGTTCATAAAAAACTCAACATGTGAATTGATTACTTGATTAATTCTTAATAATTAAGAGCACTTGTGAACATGCAACAAGTTCAAAACAGCAAGAAAGTTCGACCATGACCAGATTTAGTGTAAGTAATTATTCCAATTACTAGACATGGCAAAAACTACAAAATGTATAACACGAGTAATGTAGTAAGAACTTTCAGCATGTAAAAGGAATCACAAAGTCATATATGTATGAAATACTATACTCATATTATTTTAATTTTAGATTCAGACATAGACTTCCCAAGTTTCAAAAATCCCCCTCAATTTAAGCCATGAGGATGCATAACCCCTATTTCACTACGAATGTAACAAAAACGAGTGAAATCCAAAGGTTTTGTAAAAATGTCAGCCAATTGTTGTTCGTTATCTACATGGTGAAGCACAATGTTTCCTTTTTCAATATTATCTCGGAGAAAGTGATACCTAATGTCAATGTGCTTAGTTCTAGAATGTTGCACGGGGTTTTTAGCAATGCAAATGGCACTAGTGTTATCACAGAACGGTGGAACACTATCTAGATCAACCCCATAGTCCTTAAGTGTTTGAACAATCCAAAGAATTTGTGAACAAGCACTAGCAGTAGCTACATATTCAGATTCGGCTGTGGATTGTGCAACTGAATTTTGTTTTCTAGAGGACCAAGCAACAAGAGAATTGCCAAGAAAATGACAAGCACCGGAAGTACTTTTCCTATCAATCCTAGAACCCCCAAAATCAACATCTGAAAAAGCTTTCAAAGTAATGGTTGAGGAAGAAGGAAGAAAAATTCCAAATTCTTGAGTTCCATGTAAGTACCTGAGAATCCTTTTGATGGCTTGACGATGTGAAGCACGTGGGGAGGCTTGAAACCGTTCACAAAGACATACGCTGAATTGTATGTCTGGTCTTGATGCCGTGAGGTACAAAAGTGATCCAATCATGCTTCTATATTCTTTTTGATCCACAGGTTCACCATCTTCATCAAGTTCAAGTGTTGTTGCTGTTCCCATTGGTGTCCGAAGAGGCTTGCTTTTGTCCATGTTGAAGCGCCTTAGGAGGTCTTTTGTATACTTCGTTTGATGCACAAAGGTACCCTCCTTTGTTTGCTTGATTTGCAGCCCCAAAAAGTAAGTGAGTTCACCCATCATACTCATTTCAAATTCGGAACTCATCATTGCTGGAAACTTGGACACAAGATCATGAGAAGCACAACCAAAGATAATATCATCCACATACACTTGAACGAATAATGAGTCATTGCCATGCTTAAGCACAAAAAGAGTTTTATAAACCTTGCCCATGGTAAACCCTTTTTCAAGTAAGAATGTTTTTAACCCATCATACCGTGCTCTAGGGGCTTGTTCGAGACCGTACAAGGCTTTGGAAAGTTTGTAAACATGATTAGGAAAATTCGGATTTTCAAAACCCGGTGGTTGTTTCACATAAACATCCTCATCTATGTAGCCATTAAGAAAAGCACTTTTACCATCCATTTGATATATCGTAAAACCTTTAGATGCTGCAAAAGCTAACAAAATTCTTATGGCTTCTAATCTAGCAACGGGAGCAAAATTTTCATCAAAATCTAGACCTTCAACTTGAGTGAAACCTTGAGCAACCAGCCTAGCCTTATTCCTAACCAAAACCCCATCCTCACTTTGTTTATTTTTAAATACCCATTTAGTTCCAATTAAAGTGTGACCTTGAGGTGGAGGTACAAGTTTCCAAACATTATCTCTTTCGAAATTTTCTAACACTTCTTGCATGGCAATAATCCAAGATTCATTAGTGAGTGCGTGTGATATATCTTTGGGTTCAAAAGAAGCAACAAAAGCAGAATGAGCATAAGAGTTAGGATCGCAAAACCTGGACCATGTGACTCTTTCATGCAAGCTTCCAATCATCTGTTGTGGGGATGATCTTTGTAAAACCGTAGGGGAACATATGTCTCACAAGCTTCTTCTTCTTCTTCATGTTCATCACAAATCGATGAGATTGTGACTTGAGGATGATTTGAATCAGCATTGATGGTTGTCGGTGCTGGTTGAAAATTAACATCCGGAGCTGAACCAAAGTCTTTAGCTGCTGAATTTTTGGGCAGCAGCTCCAATTCTTCCTCATCTTCAATGAAAATGCCCCCCCCTGCGGATATGGATCTGGACCTGCAATGTTTGAGCTAGTACCTGGGCTAGCTTCATCAAAAGACACTTCACAAGTCTCCACAATTTTGTTAGTGTCAAGTAAAAGCACACGGTAGCCTCTAGTATGAGATGGATAACCAAGAAACATGCCATGAATGGATCTAGGTTCAAATTTATCAAGATTAAGTTTCTTAACAAAGCATTTGCAACCAAAGACCCGAAAGTGTGTAACACTAGGCCTTTGTCCAAACCGGAGCTCATATGGTGTTTTACCTAGCTTAGCACACAAGAAAACACGATTTGAGACATAACAAGCGGTTGCTAACGCATCAGCCCAAAATTTCCTAGGAGTTTGATATTCATCAAGCATAGTCCTAGCCATCTCAACTAAGGTTCTGTTCTTTCTTTCTGCAACACCATTTTGTTGAGGTACATATGGTGAAGAAAATTGATAATCTATTCTATTTTCAGCACAAAAGTGATCAAAAGATTGATTTTTAAATTCAGTTCCATTATCACTTCTAATTGCTTTTAAAGATCCTGGGTAATCAATTGATAATCTAAGAAATAAAGTTCTAAAGTGACTAAACTTCATTCTTAGATGCCATAAAGTAAACCCAAGAGTATCTAGAATAATCATCAACAATTACAAGAACATACCATTTTCCTCCGAAGGATTGAACACGTGAAGGTCCTACGGTGTCAAGGTGCAAAAGTTGACATGGTTCAGTTGTCATGATCATTGTGAGAGGAGTATGTGAACCTGCAACCATCTTAGCATGTCTACAAGAAGAGCACACAATTTCTTTGTCCCCTTTAAGCTTAGACAGCCCACGTATGCGATCAAGAGCACTAACTTGCGTTAGGAGATCAAAGCCTACGTGACCAAGTCTATGATGCCAAAAATATAGGTCCTTTGAATCATTAGCAACTAGACACCTATGCTTAGAGGAAGAATATCAAAATCAGCTTTAAAAACTCTTCCAAACCGAGACATGTTAAAAATAAGCTCACTATTTGAACTTACAGCTTCACAGCAGTTTTTATTGAAAATAATTTCCAGATTTTCATCTAGAAATTGTGAAACAAAAAGCAAGTTGTATTTAAAATTTTTGACAAGTGTCACATCCTTCAAAGTGTAGTGATCATTTACTCTAACCGAACCCTTAGCAATTATAGGATTTGAAGAATTATCGGCAAAAGTAACATTCTCTACACATGACAAAAAAGAGAGGGAGGAGAACCAATCTTTGTTCCCGTCATGTGGCGTGAGCAACCTGAATCCACAATCCAAATGTTCTCCTTCTCAAACGTGTAACCTACATAGAAGCACAATACGTCGATGACTCAATACTGGGGTTAGTCAAAAGGCATTTAGGAATCCAGTACTAAGTCACGCAACGTGCAGCAGGAGAAACACGTGAAAGCTGAGACAAAACAGCAGGTTTATGAGTCAAAGTTTGAGATTTTTTATTCTTAACTACTGACCTATAAGGTGTTACTTGTGTAGCACAAAAATCAGTAGCTCCGGAGGCAAAAACAAAAGGTCCGGAGGTAAACTTTGAATGTTTCTGACTCAAAACAGCAGGTTGTACATTCGGTTCAATATGTTCAGCAAATTTTGCATGAAAGTTATGAGATCTAGCAACCATTCTTTCCCTTTTCTATTGTTTAGCTAGTCTATAACAAAAATCTATGACATGACCATCTCGACCACAGTAGGTACAATGAAATTTGACTTTGTGTTCATGTCTAGATGAGCAAACAACATTTTTATTTGAAACCGAATGAGACAATACTCCTGCAGATTTGAAAACCACTTCTTTTTGTTTAGGAACTGTTTGAATCAAACCACTTCCTAATGACTTTACAATTTTAGGTGGATGTGCCTTAGCATGAGCATGAGAATCAAAACCTAAACCAGTTTTATCATTGCAAGACTTGGATGAATTCAGCAGCAAGTTTAGGTTCTTATTCCCATTACAAAACCGATGAAATGTCTTATGCATGTTATCAAGTTTATTGGACAAATCAAGGCAATTTTCACATGAAGTTTTTCCTTTTAATTTGCAATTGGAACAATAGTTAACTTAATGACAACATAAAGCATTGTTCAATATAGAGATTTCATTCATAGCATCTTGCAGTTTCTTATCAAGATCATCACAACTAGAACAATGCAAATCAATTGTAGAACAAGAAGCGTCTTTTAAGTTTCCAATATTAAGTGCAGCAAGCTTTTTGTTCTTTTCAATTTCAAGTTCAAGTTTATCAAATGTGGAGGTATGTGCACTTCTTAGGGAGGACAATTGTTCATATATTAAGTCAAATGAGGAACAAGAATCATCACTAGGAATCAAAGATTTCAAACGATTAATTTCAGATTCTAGTGACTCAATTTTAACAGCATTGTCCCTAAGCTTTTTGTCCTTTTTCTTAACAATAACAGTGGCACGAGAAATAGCATCACACATTTCTTTGCATGTAGGACATACCTCTTCATTGTCGTTGTTGTGTTCTGCCTGCTCCATACTTGATCTTGACTTGCCCGCCATGAAGCACAAGTTTTCCAAATCATCTTCATCTTCATCACTTCCAATGTCCACGTCGCTTGAGCGAAGTTCTTGGAGTGCTGAGATAAAACTGCTCACCAATTGACGTTCTGTAAAACCCTTCTTTTTCTTCGTATCTTTTGCAGAGGAGTGCTTCGTTCTTGTTTTCTTTTTATCTCGGGAAGTAGGACATGAATGGTTAGGGCAATCTGAACGAAAATGTCCTGTCTTACCACATTCAAAGCATCGTTGAGGTCCGGAGCTTCCTCTCCTTCTAGTTCTCACATTTTGCAATGCTTTTGAGAACCGGGTAGAGATGAGTGCTAGCTCCTCCTCTGGAAACTCCTCAATCTGTTCAAGGGTAAGAGAGGACAGCAAAGCAAGTGTACCACAAGATGATGTATGACCGGAACTAGGCATGTCACGTTGAGAAACAAAAGCAATAGACTTGTTGGGGTTTTTACGTGAGATTATGTCTATTTCATGAGTTTTTAACTTGGAATATAGCACATCTAAAGTAAGTGAACTCATGACAGTAGATTCACGAATAGATGTGACTTTCATCTCCCAAATGGACATATCTAATGCACTTAGTAATTGCCTAGCATTTTCAGCATCTGAAAAATTAACATTGACACTACGCAAGTTGCTGAGAATCTTATTAAAGTGAGCAAAAAGGTCATCAATAGACTCACTGGGTTGCATCTCGAAGCGCATGTATTCTTTCTTGAACATGTCTTGCCTTACCTCTTTGATCGTGTTGGTTCCTTTGTGGTAGTCACAAAGTGCTTTCCACACATCGTATGCAGATCGGAGGTGTGCAACACGGTCGAAGTTGCTTTGTGTTAATCCTTGTATGATCAAGTTCCGAGCCTTGTTGTTGTTGTCGACATCTCTCAGATTTGTAGCTGTAACTTGAAAGTTTGATGGCACTTCGTAAGGATTGTATAACTTCTCCCATATTGCAAAGCCTTGTGCCTGGATGAAAGCATCCATGCGTGCCTTCCAAACCTGAAAATCAATACCAGCGAACACACAAGGTTTGGCAGAGTACTTCTCCATGATGATTAGTCAAAAATACACGCAAATCACAAAGATTAGAGTACCGTGGCTCTGATACCAATTGTAGGATCGTAGAGCACGTGAAAAGCTACCAGAGGGGGGGTGAATGGTAGATTTAAAAATCTTACGCAGCGGAAACAATTAAACCCCAACCCCATCGGCAGAAAAACAATCCGTTAAAGAAATCGTGTGTGAAACTAATCTAAACGTGTTTCATCATGAAAAAAAGTGATAGATATCATAGATAATCAAGTCACTAAGACAACACAACAAGAATCACTCAAATCCGCCGAGAAAAACTCAAGTTATGATCGAAAGATCAAACAAAGGTCAATCTGCCCTTCCCAAAAAAAAAACTGTTCTGGAACGCTGCAAAGAAACTCGTGTAGATCATAGACCACAAATCCCATGACCGTGAAATTTTGACAGATGATAGATAATCAAGTTGTGAAGGCAACCCAAAAAGAATCACGTCAATTGGATCTGTAAAACTTGAGTTATGATAAAACCACCGACGAAAGGTAGTGCTGTCCAGAAACTCAACGAGTAAAACTTGTCTGGAACAAGTCGGATGAACAAGGCACAAAAGTTCCTTCAAACTACGAATTTTATTCAATAGAACACAAGAGGAACAGTCCCAAAGTCGTGCACCGCGAGCTTTGGGCTCCCTTTCTTATATAACCAGCTCGAAAGCCAACTCAACTCAGATCAGGAACCTAATCCTACTCTGTTCACGAATCGTAACTTTCCATAACTGCTTAGGATTCTTCTATACGCAGATAGAAGCAATATTAAGACTTCCAAACACCTTAGGAACGTATCCCACATTCCTAAACAACTCAAATTTGTGAGCCACACGAAATCCTATCATAACCAACTCAAATCTTTCCATATTTGAGTCAAACCCGACTCAGCCGCAGCCTGAGTCCATAACCTAGTCGGTTGGACCTTTCCGACCAACTCTTTACGTCCACATCTTTTTATCACGTCTCGGAACCATATAGCCACATCCATGCACTCCTTGCACACGTGCAAACATCTTCTAATGATGTCCACGATACCTTCACATGCATTGTTCTTGATTCAATCATGATGCGCAACCTCCTAATCAGCTCAACCACAATTCCTCCTGAATTTGGTTGTTGGAACCTCATCTCCTCCCTGAGACTAGTCCAATGGATCCCATCATCAGCCATGTCTTGAACTCAAGCAACACCTGCACATGAATAAACAACCAATCCATACGAGCCCAAGTCCTCGACTTGACTCAAGTTAGTTCCGAACACAACACCTTACGTGAGAACCTCACATAAGCATGTTGCAAAACCACAGTAACACGATATCATCCATGTCAACCAAAACGCACCAAAAACTTAGCAAATGAATACTAAGAAATCTTTCTAGAGATGTAAAGCAAGTATGAAACATTGCTAATGAAAACCAGAAGCATTGCGGTCAAGTTCCGGACCTTGCCAGAGCAACCCGGACCTTGAGCCGGAGCTAACAAAAGCTAGTAGAACCTAGCGCCGGAATTTACCAGAACTAGTCGGAACTAGTAAACCCAAAAGCCGGAGTTAGAAAAATCAACTCGGAGCTTAGCAAAAACACGCCGGAGCTAACAAAACTAGTCGGATCTTAATAAAAAGGTGTTTTGGTGATATTCAAAACTTTTATCGTCAAAGGAAGTGTATTCACTACAAGCCAATGTATTCAGCACATATAGGTCTTACACGTCCATACGTTCAGTACTGGCATACGTACGATACCGTGTCGCTCCTAGAGGACCCACGCGTCATGCGTACATACCCACATCCCTGACCTGTATGCACCCGTGAAACCGCGAGGGTCGGCTCTGATACCATTCTGTAACACCCCAGCCACTACGGCTCTGGCGGTCATTACTCCTGGCAGCTCTACAGGATCACAGACTAGCCCCACAGACCAACACTAGTCTTTTCTGCGCACTTTGTCCTCACTCGTGCGCACCTGGGAAAACTTCTCGGTCGGTCACCCATCCACAAATTGTTCCGGGCCAAGCACGCTTAACCTCAGAGTTCTTTGCAGGTGAGCTTCCGGAAAAGAAGGTATACCTTGGTGGTATGAGTATTTTATCAATCCTATTAAGCCTTGAGCCAGAATGTCACAATCCACCCCCCTTAGAAGACCGACGTCCTCGTCGGTCAACTCTCAAGCCAGGAACTTGCCCTCTTGGCCACGTACATACGTTCAGTACTAGCATACGTACCATACCATGTCCCTCCTAGAGGACCCACGCGTCATGCGTACGTATCCACGTTCCTGAACCGTATGCACTTGTGAAACCGCGAGGGTCAGCTCTGATACCATTCTGTAACACCCCAGTCACTACAGGGCCTTGCGGTCGTTACTTCTGGCAACTCTATATAGACTAGCCCCACAAACCAACACTAGTATTTTCTGCGCATTTTGTCCTCACTCGTGCGCACCCAGGAAAACTTCCCAGTCGGTCACCCATCCACAAATTGTTCCTGGCCAAGCACGCTTAACCTCAGAGTTCTTTGCAGGTGAGCTTCCGGAAAAGATGGTATACCTTGCTGGTATGAGTATTCTATCAATCCTATTAAGCTTTGAGACAGAATGTCACAATATTTTTGTAACACCCCAGCCACTACAGGTCTGGCATTCGTTACTTCTAGCAGTTCTTTAGGATCACAGACTAGCTCCACAAACCAACACTAGTCTTTTCTCTACATTTTGTCCTCACTCGTGAGCACTCGGGAAGACTTCCTAGTCGGTCACCCATCCGCAAATTGCTCTGGGCCAAGCCCGCTTAACCTCGGAGTTCTTTGCAGGTGGGCTTCCGGAAAAGAAGGTATACCTTGATGGTATGAGTATTCTATCAATCCTATTAAGCCTTGAGTCAGGATGTCACAATCAACCCCCCTTAGAAGACTGACATCCTCGTCGGTCAACTCCCAAGCCAGGAACGTCCCCTCTTGGCCACGTCCATACGTTCAGTACTGGCATACATACCATACCGTGTCCCTCCTAGAGGACCAACGCGCCATGAATACGGACCCACGTCACTGACCCGTACGCATGTCACATGTTGGGACCGAGAGGATGCAAACCGCGGTTTGGAGTAAACCGGGGCCACCGACCAGTTCATAAGTGCGGTTTCCTCTAGCGTTCGATCATCTCCACAGGCCCGCTTATACGTGTGTTTTCTCTTTTTGTTGAAAGATCGTCTTGTTTGAGGTATGCATGTTAATTTTGTCAAACGTGACCGAGGTCTTTTCTATGTCTAACTTGCATGCACCCCAAACATGTTCAACCAATTAATACGTGTTTAATTTCTCATTTTGATAATGGATATCGTCAGAGTATGAGGCCTTGCCGATGTATGCTATGCCCCAAACATGCATGATCAAGGAGCCTACAACTCTAGACGATATCCAACTTCAAAAAGAGGAATTAGTACACATCAAAAAGAGGAATTAGTACAACTCTAGCTAGCTCGGTTCCTCTCTTCTCTTTCGCATTTTCTGCCCCACTCGCGCGCCGCCGACCTCACCTTGGAACTCCAATGATAGCTTGCCATCTAGGCAAGGATCGATTGGGAGTCCTTTAGCAAAGTTGTTCACAACTTTCTTGCGCACCTTCTCAACATTTTGTTTCGGTGTTTCCTCAACCGGTTGGGCGGTATTTCGTAGTTTCTCGACGACCTCGGGTGAAGCTGTCGAGACCCGCCCCTTCTCCACCGTCGACAAGCCGGAGGAAGCCTCTACAGGCCCCGACTTCTATAAGGGAAAGGTGTGTTATCGCGCCTTAAGCATGCTCACCAAGTTTCAAGCCATGCCATGCTTTGTAGCGTCTTTACTGCCAGTTTCCCCGATGACAGTTCATAACTATGTATCTAGGTCATGGATTTAATTCAGTTTATACATCTAATAATGCTTGACCATAGTTAGGGGATAGTTTACCTATCTCCCTGTGAACACTCCGGATCGAAAAGATTTGAAAACCATCGACGAGTGATGACCGATCGAGATAGCCGAGTTTTGGTCGCCGCCTGTGAGAAAGTCGCGATTCACCGTTGAGCTCCTAGTTTCCAGCCGTTTTTCTCCTTTCCTAGTCCTGGTTCATGATCCTCAAGGCACAAGAAAGCTTTTGGAGGAGAAACCAAGTTGTTTGAGCTAGAGATAAGGGAGTTCTACCCTGCCGGAGCTGTGGCCACCGCCGCCGCCATCGCACCGCCGTTTCCAGCCGTCGGCAAGCCCCGGGGGCAACACCGACGTGCTCCGCGTGGTGAAAAACCTCCAAGCGGCAAGATTGGCGAAGCTTGGCGCACTGGAAAGGCCAGTGGCGAGATCTCCGGCGAGCCCCGCCACGGCGGCGCCGCGCGCGCACCCTCGGCGCGAGGAGGAAGAAAGGGTCTGTGATGTTGGTTTTCTTGTTTCGTGATGTTGTTTTTCTAGTTTTATAGTATTGTTTTATGTTAATGAACTCATTGTCATTGTTCCTCTGTTCCATCTATTATTTTGTTTTCTGTATGTTATTTAATAAACTATCGGTTCTACTTATTTGTATTCTCTATTAATGAAAGACGTCGCGTACATGTGTTTTTTTGTTGTCAAAGTTGGATTCGATAGGATCATCCATGTTTTTGTATACTGGATCTTGATCCATGCTAGTTGATGTTTCATTGGATGTATTGGACGATCAAAAAGTTTTTGTTTCGTATAGGTTGGATTGGACCATCCATGTTGATATTTCATATGATAATATTTATTTATATATTAATTCTTTATTTTACTAATGTATATTAACAATATACAAACAATAAATATGACGATCGTTTTTTCAACAAAAAGAGAAAACACTTGTATAACACCATCAATTTAACATGATCGTGGATCGAGGTCTTGCACATGCATGTTACACATAGAACACAAATACGGAGTACGTAGTTCATTAGACAACGGGCAGAGAAGAAAATAACATATGGAATAGACGAACAACATTGAGTTCAGTAACATAGAACATTACAAAACAAGAGAAATGACATCATGAAACAAGGAAATCAGCATCACAAATCCTCATCAACAAGTGATCAATCATGCATGAAACATGATGGAGACCTCGCTGGCTCTCTTTCAAAAGCATGCATGCATGTCTGGCCATCATACAAGATCACGACAAAGCATTAATGCTCGGATAGTCGGACGTGTGGCGTACACGTGTTAATTTTCTCTTATGCCGATGGGACGTGTCGAGCCGTTGGGACCGAGAGGATGCAAACCACGGTTTGGAGTAAACTGGGGCCACCGACCAGCTAATAAGTGCGATTTCCTCTAGCGTCCGAATCATCTCCACACGCTTGCTTATACGTGTGTTTTCTCTTTTTGTTGAAAGATCGTCTTGTTTGAGGTATGCATGTTAATTTTGTCAAACGTGACTGAGGTCTTTTCTATGTCTAACTTGCATGCACCCCAAACATGTTCAACCAATTAATACGTGTTTAATTTCTCATTTTGATGATGGATATAGTTAGAGTATGAGGCTTTGCCGATGTATGATACGCCCCAAACATGCATGATCAAGGAGCCTACAACTCTAGACGATATCCAACTTCAAAAAGAGGAATTAGTACACATCAAAAAGAGGAATTAGTACAACTCCAGCTAGCTCGGTTCCTCTCTTCTCTTTCATGTTTTCTGCCCTGCTCGCGCGCCGCCGACCTCACCTTGGAACTCCAATGATAGCTTGCCAACTAGGCAAGGATCGATCGGGAGTCCTTTAGCAAAGTTGTTCACAACTTGCTTGCGCACCTTCTCAACCTTTTGTTTCAGTGTTTCATCAACCGGTTGAACGGTATTTCGCAGTTTCCCGACGACCGCGGGTGAAGCTGCCGAGACCCGCCGCTACTCCACCGTCGACAACCCGGAGGAAGCCTCTACAGGCCTCGACTTCTATAAGGGAAAGGTGTGTTATCGCGCCTTAAGCATGCTCACCATGTATGTCTCTAGGTCATGGATTTAATTCATTTTATACATCTAATAATTCTTGACTAGAGTTAGGGGATAGTTTACCTATCTCCCTGCGAACACTCCGGATCGAAAAGATTTGAAAACCATCGACGAGTGATGACCGATCGAGATAGCCGAGTTTTGGTTGCCGCCTGTGAGAAAGCCGCGATTCATCGTCGAGCTCCTAGTTTCCAGCCGTTTTTCTCCTTTCCTAGTCCTGGTTCATGATCCTCAAGGCACAAGAAAGCTTTTGGAGGAGAAACCAAGTCGTTTGAGCTAGAGATAAGGGAGTTCTACCCTGTCGGAGCTGTGGCCACCGCCGCCGCCATCGCACCACCGTTTCCAGCCATCGGCAAGCCCCGGGGGCAACACTGACGTGCTCCGCGTGGTGAAAAACCCCCAAGCGGCAAGATTGGCGAAGCTTGGCGCACTGGAAAGGCCTGTGGTGAGATCTCCGGCGAGCCCCACCACGGCGGCGCTGCGCGCGCCCTCGGCGCAAGGAGGAAGAAAGGGTATGTGATGTTGGTTTTCTTGTTTCGTGATGTTGTTTTTCTTGTTTTGTAGTATTGTTTTATGTTAATGAACTCAATGTCATTGTTTCTTTGTTCCATCTATTATTTTGTTTTCTATCTGTTATTTAATGAACAATCAGTTCTATATATTTGTATTCTCTGTTAATGAACGGCCGTCACGTACGTGCGTTTTTTTGTTGTCAAAGTTGGATTTGATAGGATCATCCATGCTTTTGTATACTGGATCTCGATCCATGCTAGTTGATGTTTCATTGGATGTACTGGACGATCAAAAAGTTTTTGTTTCGTATAGGTTGGATCGGACCATCCATGTTGATATTTCATATGATAATATTTATTTATATATTAATTCTTTATTTTACTAATGTATATTAATAATATACAAACAATAAATATGATGATCGTTTTTTCAACAAAAAGAGAAAACACTTGTATAACACCATCATTTTAACATGATCGTGGATCGAGGTCTTGCACATGGATGATACACATAGAACACAAATATGGAGTACGTAGTTCATTAGACAACTGACAGAGAAGAAAATAACATATGGAATAGACGAACAACATTGAGTTTAGTAACATAGAACATTACAAAATAAGAGAAATGTCATCATGAAACAAGAAAATCAACATCACAAATCCTGATCAACAAGTGATCAATCATGCATGAAACATGATGGAGACCTCGCTGGCTCTCTTTCAAAAGCATGTATGCATGTCCGGCCATCATACATGATCATGACAAAGCATTAATGCTCGGATAGTCGGACGTGTGGCGTACACGTGTTAATTTTCTCTTATGCCGATGGGACGCGTCGAGCCGTTGGGACCGAGAGGATGCAAACCGCGGTTTGGAGTAAACCGGGGCCACCGTCCAGTTCATATTCCTTTAAGCTGGAGGACTCTGTCCATCCGACCGTGGAGAACCAAACTGCAAAACAGGAAATCGATTGACGCAGATTAATCCATTCCTGATGTTGTTTTTATCTTCTTGTTTTTAATGTTTTTATTTTCTTGTTTTGTGATGCAATGGCTGGAACCGACCGGAAGTACTTATTACCACTGGCCCTATGCCCCTATACGAGGTGTCATCATTACCAGAACTCCCATCGCCCTCGTCGAGCGCGCAGTTGCGATACCCGAGAAGATGCAAACAAGAGTTAATTTTCTCTTTTTGTTGAGAGATATATATAGTCATCCAATAATATATATATTATCCTGATGATCAGGGTCCCCCGCTTGCTGCCCCAGATGACTTGGGGCAGAATGATCCTGGCGACCAGAATGAAGTGTCGGATATGTTGTCCACGGCGTAGGTAGCATATAATATCCTAATCTTTCTCCTCATATATAGCGTGTTAACTATTTTTTCGGCCCCAAATGATCTAGAAAAATTACTCCAGATTTGATGATGCCATAAACAAATCGCTGCTAAAAACAATGACGGTGGTCCAAGCAAGGTTGTCGTGATGCAAGATGCATGGAGGTAGACCAAAGCAAGGTGGTGGTGCAGGACGATGCATGGAGCTAGCTGACGGACTGAAGGTGCTGCTTGAAGAGATGTGTTGCGGACTAGATGTGACGATTAGTTTATTTTGTGTTTTTTGATTACGTAAGAGCTAGTACTGTCAAATTAATTAGTTTGTTGCCTGGAATGGTACGTTGAACACTATTGTTTGGTTCCGTCGATGTTTATATCTAGTATTTAATCCTTGTTTATATCACTGTGTTGCTGGTCGAAGAGATTTTATGCATATGTTTTATTTTAATCCTTGTTTATATCACTGTGTTTATATCTAGTAGTACTTAATTACGAACCTGTATAGAAGTAGCAATTTATACAACTTTATTATTAGTGAAGCCAAAATTTATAGAACCTAGATTTTTTAAAGCACATGTGTCACTTCCGGAGGAATCCATTCCTTTGAACTGCACTGTGAGTTTCCTTTGATGCAAACGGGGCTAAACAAAAGACGAGCATGCATAGGGGAAACACAACAAGTGCAACATTCATCAGAGAGACGAGCATGCATATATAGGAGAAACACATCAACATGCCTTATACAAGTCTATTTTATATACTCCCTTTGTTCACTTTTCATTGGCGTTGGGAGAACTTGGGGTAGCGCATCCAAAAGGGAATGGAGGGAATATAACCCATAGAGTACAACACATTATGGCAGAACAGGTCATACTCGCGCTCAATCCTACAGTTTTCAGTACAGAAGACGGTCCACTCATACCACCCTCGCCGGCCGCAGCGGGCAGGCCCCTGGTTCCCCACTGTTGGGCAGTGGCAAACGCCATCGTCAATGTCGGGCAGCGCCACCGGCGGCGGTACCGGAGGAGGCCTACGCAGTAACCTCCAGCTCACGAAAACATCGAGCCTCTGCATGGCTTGATTCCGACACCGGCAGCACTCCGTGTTGGTCCTCTTCATCGCGATGGACCCGGCCATGTTGTCGCCGACGTGGGCCTCGCCTTCGACCTGCCGGATATACTCGAGGGCATTGCGGTCCCCGCGGTCGGCGTCGTAGCGGAGCATGGCAAGGACGTAGGCCGCCACCATGTTGCCATTCGCGGCCGCCCGGGCACGGAACTCAGTGCCCCGCTGCGCCTGCGCGCGACCGTAGTTGAAGACGAGGTCGAACCCGGTGATGTAGCACGCATGAGGGTTGCCCACATTGGCCAGGCGCTCCACGAGGGCGTCGTAGCTCCCGTTCCCGTGCCGTTGGAACCACTCCCAGCTGCTCTCCCGCTCCAGCGCCACACGCCTGCCCACGGCGGGATTACGGCATGCCGCGTGCATGGCCTTGCAGGTGGCGCGCAGACTGGAGAGGTCATCCATGGGCTGGGTGGAGGTTGCGGCGACCCACCCTGTGATCACGACCGCAATATCGTGCGGCAAGGGGAACTCCATGGGCTTCGAAGGGAACCAATGAGGGCGCGCGCGACGGAGAGGAAGAGTATGCGCGGATAAGAGGATGGTGTGTGTGGCGGAGTAGAGGATGGTGTGTCGTCTTACTATTCTTTATTAGTACGAGCAGAGAAGACAATGAGACGCCCAGCGATTTTTAGTACGCGTGGAGAAGAGGGCATGGTGGGGAAGGGAATTCTCTACAGCAGGGACGCACGCCCGCCCACGTGCGGCCCTGCATCCGATACCGTTCGTCCCCGCCGGCGTGAATCGAAAAGACGTCGCCCCGCTCAGCTCAGTTCCGAAGGAACACGCGCTCCCACTCGGCTTCGAAGGCCAGCTCGCCTGGTCCGCCTCCGTGCATCGGTCGCTTTGCTTCATATTCTGGAATTACTACGTGTGCTTTAGAGTTACGTCTTCACCCGTCAGGAGGCAGCAAAGCAGTGGTTAGGCACGATTAATTTACTCCCGCGGTATATAAAAAGGGTGTACCAAATACTAAAATCTCTCGTGCAATGTAAAACCGTGAAAAAAATTTCTAAACAGTTTGCCTTGCTTAGTTTGCGCAGAGGTTGATTGAAACCTAGGATACTCACGTATAGCAGTACCAAAATGACGAGACAATGTAATGTACTGTACACACAGCGCAGCATAGCAGAGAAGCCAGAAGAGGAGGAATGCCGTCGGCGAGTATAAAATCCTACAGTACTAGCGGTATTGTACTACTCACCTGCCTGACCGAACGATCAGAGCAAGGGTCAAACACGTACAACCTATGTTGACGAATGTACGCCGACGTACGATGTACAGTAGGTATAGCCTCCTCCCGGGTCGGGACGCGGGAGGCGAGCTGGCCTTCGGAGCCGAACGGGAGCGCGTTCCATCGGAGCCGAGCGCGAGCAACGTTCTTTACGATTCACGCGGGCGGGAACGAACGGTATGGGGGCAGGGTCGCACGCGGGCGGGCGTGCGGCCCTGCCGCAAAGAATTCCCTTCCGCATGGTGGTGTGTGGGCAGTTACTGCAGAGGATGTGAACGAGTGGTGTGTGGGGGGGGGGGGGGGGAGAAGAGGATGGTGTGTGACGTCTGTCTTTAGTACGCGCCGAGAACAAGATGAGACGCGCGCAGACGCGCAATGATGGTTATGGCTTCTAAAGTGCACCGCTTGGAATGCTACTTACGAAACTACGTACGAATGTCTTTCCCTTCTGGAGGATTCCATTCCTTTAAACTATCCAGTTAGTTTCCTTTGATGCAAACGGGGCTAAACAAAATACGAGAGCTGGAGTTATGGCTTTTAAAGTGCAGCTGTACGCTACTTTAGCCGCTGGAGTTACCAGGAGGCAGGAGATCGCCTGCAGCGGGGCCTGCAAAGCGGTCTGTAAAGTAGTACTCTCTCCGTCCCAAAAAGTTTGTCGCTTTGTTGTTCATTTTTGAACTACAAAGCGACAAACTTTTTGGAATGGGGGGAGTACTACTGGAAAACGCAACAGGCTGGTAGCGACGACTTGAAAAAAAGTGGAGACACTGAACTCCAAAGCGGTCTGTAAAGTAGTAGCACTACTGGAAAAAGCAACAGGCCGGTAGCGAAGACTGGAAAGAAAAGTGGAGACAATGAACTCCAGAAAATAA
The DNA here is from genome assembly GCA_036927565.1 of Tuctoria greenei. NCBI lineage: Eukaryota > Viridiplantae > Streptophyta > Magnoliopsida > Poales > Poaceae > Tuctoria > Tuctoria greenei. Next base: position 88,564,963 of record JAYESD010000008.1, read on the forward strand.
AAGAAAGGACGACAAAAATGTTAGAAAAATATCGGAAGTACTCCTATATGTTAGAACAATATAGTTCTAAAAATATAGTTCTAACAAAAATGTTAGAACTAGTTCTAAAAACTTCATACTTTTGGGGATGGAGGGAGTACGTAGTGTACGATTTAAGGTATAACAGCGTGGAGACCTGAAATGTGAAACAGAAAATCTTTTCGCAAAACTGATGCGACCGGGTGCACAGAGCGACCGTGCGCGCCAGTAACCGAGGCGAGTAACACGCGCAGCGCATGCACGTCCTTTGAATTAAATTTGACGTGTCCCCTCCCCTGACCACTGCTACAATGCTACTACCTCCATCCCATCTGAAGATTATTTCCAGCCAATTTTTTTGTCCCAGCTCAACTTTACTTTCACTGTACGGTCATGTCAGCTGTGTGCTCTGCACATTTTCAGCTACTGTCCTTTGTTGCCATAGCAACTTGCTGGCATTGAATGGAAAGTGGGAGGATATCTATTGATGAAGGGTGTTAGGGTAATTTTATGTGTTGACTAATGTGCGGTTTGAATCCTAAAAATAGAGTTCACTTGGGACGGAGGGAGTATAAGATGGTCACCTGCGCCATCGTCTTTTCCGCACAACCGTTCCAACATCCTCTCTTCTCTCCACAAAACCTAGCCGCGGCTAGTATACAGCAAATGCTTTCGAGCTCGAGCAACCCTTGTAAGGATCGAATGCCCAAGAGGGGGGTGAATTGGGCTTCTTTTTCAAAAATCTAAGCAATAAAACTTAATTCCTAAAAGCCCAATTCCCTACGCAAACTATCTATGCATTCAAGTATATAGGAACTTCGCGGTATATAAAATGCATAAACGTAAGGGAGAGGAAGCGGATGCAAACTCCCGAAGAGACACGAGGATTTATCCCGTGGTTCGGCAAGATCGTCAAGATCTTCCTACATCCACGTTGTGGCACCCACCAAAGTGTTTAGCCACACCCAAGTCACCGAGACTAGGGATCTTCACAATTCCTCTCCGTTTACCAACCTCGGCAAGGTGGAGCTCAAGCCTTGTACAACTTTGGTCCTCCGGGCTTCCACAATCCTCTTGGCAAGCTCCGGAAGTCTCTATCAATTACACATACCAAGGGACACTCCCTTGAGGCTCTCACTACCCTAGAGATTCCACTCACCAAGAATGGAGGCACACAAGCTCTCTCTCTAGCTAGTTCTAGCCTATCTCTTGATGTGTAGGTGGTCTAAATGATGTAGAAGTGATGGCTCTTTGTCTTGAATGCTTGTGAATGCTTAGAGTATGTATGGTGATCAAGACTTGTCGATTTGACAGGTTTAGGGGGTATTTATAGCCAGCCTCCACGAAATAGCCGTTGGAAAAGTAGGCTGACAGAACTTTTCTGCGAACATCGGATGATCTGATGTCTCCCCTTTAGTTATCATCGGTCAAGTTTACTTTAGCTGACGTCATTGTGTCAGATATGACCGTTGTTAGACCGATGTTGCACTTGTCTTCTCATCGGATGATCCTGTGGCTCTTCCTCCAGAATTGACTCAGACTTGATGCTTACTGGAGTGATTGACCAATGTGTATATTTCTGTACATCGGATGATCCGGTGCTACACTTGGTCCAAGGATATTACAAACTGTACTGATGGACCGATGTAGCCTAGCCCATAACATCGGATTATCCAGTGAGTGCTTTGTTCTGAGGTCTTCTTCTTCTGCTGAACCAACTCGACCGATGTGTTGTTCTCTAGAAACATCAGTTGATCCGGTGAGTTGATTTTGTTTGCTTCGAGTTGTTTCTAAGTGATTCTTTTGTGTCTTGCTCAAATGACCTCTTAGACTTTGTTGGAAATATATTTCTGATGATTGTCAAGCATTAAGTGTCATTAATTGTGATTGAATGACTTTGTCATAAGATCTTTCACTTCTTGTTTTCATATCATTGATTGATCTCATAAATTGATTGTTTAGTAGTCTCCAATGACATATATATTTCATTTGATTGAGTGATATGGGAGACCTTGCATCCACAAATTCATTAGTAAAATCCAATGGCTGTCATTAATCACCGAAACCATACCTCATGGGGGCCTAGATGCTTTCAATCTCTCCCTTTTTGGTGATTGATGACAACACAACAATTAAAGCACAATAGTAATGAATTTGATAGAACGAAACTTAAGAGGATATGCAATGAATACAAGATTATCACATTTAAAATTTGAAGGCTCAAAATCAATCAACAACTCAAGTGAATAAGTGATCATAAGATATAGATAGACACCAAATAAGCTCAATCGATTAATAACTTAAGAGTACTCAATAAACACCAAATGAGTAGCAAAAACATCGAATTACAAAAGATAAGCACCAAATTACAAAAGATAAAGACTCCCCCTGAGACTAAGCAACCCTCTAAGCAACCCTCTCCCTGACTCTCTAACTCTTCTCCCCCTTTGGCATCAAGACACCAAAAAGGGATCCGAGTGCCTAAGGACCCTGAGTACTAGGCGCGATGACGAACTAGTCACCGTCGGGGGTGCTGGCGTCGGAGCTGCTGCCTGGAGTAGAGGTGGAAGGAGCTGTCGGAGCCGTAGGAACCGTCGTCGGTGCCTGCTGAGTAGAAGCTGCTGGCAAGGGGGCACTGACGACGGATGCCGGCGTCTGCTAGAACAGTGTCGTAGCCGGCAGGGGAGAGTGGATCGGCGCACCCAGAGCCAGCAGTGGAGACATGCTGAATGATGGGATCAGCGTGGTCGGCACCGGAGCTGCAGCTGGAGCAAGGATAGGTGGAGGTGGAGCGACGCCTGGTAGCTACGACGGCAGGCAATCCCGGTCTAGGTGTAGAGGTTGGTGATCAACCCCAGGATGCCCATCATCGCCTGCTGCGTCTGCTGCTGCTAGTCCAGGGAGCGCTGGTGCATCTGGTCGATCAGCCCAGTCAGCCGGTCAGTGTCCTCTCGCCTCTCATGGGCGATCTGGCACTGCATCTCCTGCTGCTGCTGCTGGAGCTCCAGAAGACGTGCTGCCTGCTCCGCTCGGGCCTGCTCAGCTACAAGCCGGTCCAACCGCTGCTGCTCAACCATCAGCTGTAGGAGTGAGGTGAGCTCAGATGGCTGAGAGACCTGTGCCTCTGTGACGGGAGGTGGAGTAGGGGGTGGCACTGTAGAGCCTCCAGCCTCCGCGTCGTGCTGCCTGGGTGAGGGAGGAGGTGGGAAGTACTCCTCGACACTGTCATCTGTGTCGCTCTTGGACCATATATGTTGCAAGTCCTCACCCTGAGCCTCTGCCTCGGCCAGCCTCTCATCCTCCTTCTCCAGATCCGACCAGTCCTCCTTAGATAGACGGGCACGAACCTGACGCTCGACTGGACGGCCAAGGCAGCGGTCTCCAGGAGCTGGAGCACGGTAGTGACTGAAACGCGTGACACTCTCGTCAGTGAGACGGTCACACGCGGCGGACTCCTCAGGAACCATCATGGAGAGCAGGTAGCTGATCCAGTGTCCAAACACAAGCTGCCTCATCATGCCCACTCCATTGGTGATCACATCCTCCATCTCGCATATGAGGACGTCCACTATATCAAACTCCATCCTGTTCATGATGTAGAACAGGAGGGTCTGCTGCAGACTGGTGAACCCCTCTAAGTATCCTGACCTCAGCAAGAGTGTGCGGCGCAAGGCAAGGTGCACTGTGCGCGCAGCAGGAGTCAGCAGTGCTGGTACCCTCGGCTGGTCTGGAGAGAAGGTCGGTCCAAACAAAGAGCGGATCTCCTCCAGTGGTGGTGCCACTCCTCCAGTGAGCAGCCTCCTCGGCGGGTCTGCCTGTCCATATACCCTCTCATGCACGCAAGTGTCGTGCAGGTCCACTCATAGCAGCTGTGCCAGCGTCTGCCTCGTTAAGTGATAGTGCTAGCCCATGAACATGAAGTCTATCGATCTGTGGCCCTCAGGGACATATAGGGTAGCGTAGAACACGCGGACCCAATCCTCCACATATGCACTCTTCTCATAGGACATCGGCTGGACCAGCCCTCTGTACCTCTCAAAGTAGGGCCGTATCTCCGTCTCTGCAGCCAGGGCGAGCTGACCGCAGTCCAGAAAGTTGTGCTGGAATAACTTGTGGTCGCGGCATCAGTAGGTCTCGTAGAGTGACGCCTGAGTCATGGTCCAGAAACGACTGTCCATCAGAGCCTCTCTGGGCTGCGGGTACCACTCCTCAAGCAACACACTCCATCTGAGTCTTCGGAGTTTCTTGGCCTTCATCTTCCGGTAATCAGTCAACCGGACACCTTCACCAACACGGACGGTGGTGTCCATCTCGTAGATGGCTCTCTGGGCCTCCCTGTACTCACGACGATCGACAGCCGTTGGTCTCGGACGTGGTGCTGCTGCGAGAAGACCTCCACGGGTCCGGGCTGAGCGCCGGCGAACAAGTGGCACTTCCGGCTCTTCTTCGACCTCGGACTCATCAATCACGGGAGGCTACCTCGGACGAGCCTCGCGGATCCTCAGTGATCCTCCTCGGCCACGCTCTCGCTCCTCGGCGGCGCGAGCGGCCATCAACGCCTTCTTGTCCTCCTTCGAGAGCTTCTGCTTCTTTGCGGCCGGCTCCGCAATGGCCTTGCCCTTGTTCTTATTATCACGAGCCATTGCGATCGGGCGCGTGAACGAAGTTGACGACGTCGAATGCACGTAACAGTGACACAGAGATCGGCAGGGCCGGGAAACCCTAGCGACGTGGTGGTGGCCGTAGAGGGAGGCACCATAGTGGTGAGGCTGTGGTGGTGGAGAGAGGCGGCGGCGACGCTTGGGTGGAGCAGCGGCGGCGGCTGCAGTGGAAGCGAGTGGCGGCGGCGGCTGCAACTGCGTTGGTGCGAAGGCGGCGGCTGCGATGGTGCAATGGCGGCTGAGGTGGTGCGGCGACCGGAGGCGGCGGGCGGCCGGAGGCGGCGGCGGCGGCCGGAGACGGTGGTGGCGCGGGTGAGAGGAACCGCGGTGGCGGAGATGAGCGCGGGTGAGTCGGGATCGGGGAGAGAGAAGAAAAGGAGGCAAAGCGCTGTTTAAATAGTGGGTCCCAAACCCTAGCCGAAACTTTAACATCGGATGGACCGACGTTGAACGTTAGAAGCATCGGTCGAATGGCACAGTAAGGGTATTCAAAAAGATGCCGTTGACACCGGATGGTCCGACGTGGAAGGGAATATCATCGGTTGAATTCAGCACAGTTCCAGAAGAATGAACACCGGATGGACCGATATTCTTCAGGATGAACGCGTTGGTTGATTTGAGTTACTGACTGATCTGACTCTTGGCTTTTGAACACCAATTGATCCGATGATGGTCTGACCTATTAATCCGATGACTACAAAACAGCAACATCCCATATATGTCCTTTGACCAAACAAACAAACAATGAGAAACACATGTCTTAAGACTTTTTGGGCAATCCCTCACCCCTCAAAAAGATAATATGCCAATAACTTGGCTAAGCCTTAAAGAAAATAGAACACCGAAGAAAATGGGAAGGAAATTATCCAAATAAAATGTAAGGCCCATGCTTTGTGAGCTAGAGTATGAAGACTTCTATCTCTTTAAAGCATGTTCCTCTAGGCATTAACGCACCTAACATTTTGTTCTTTCCACCTCATATGAGTTGAGATATTGCATTTCAAACAAGTCTCTTTCTCATTAGGTGGGTTCCCCTTTGTGACAATCAACCGTATGCAATGCCAAACAATTTATAATGCAAGAAGTTTAAATATGAGTGCAAGTCTATATGGCAGGCATCATGCAAGACATAAAGTAAATCTATCTTGCCAAATTTGAACCTTTCAAAGGCTTCTTCAGGGAGAGCCACTATCCAAGCCTTGGGGAAACCCAAAAGAACCTCCATCCCAAGCTAACCCTTGCTCACCCCTATCCTTTGAAAGTTAGACAAGACCTATATGGTATGCATTCTTACATGATCATGGCAACTTACATGACATTTGATGCATCTAGCACATTTAACTCACTTCTTAGTCTAGAAAAAGTTTTCTCATCAAGTGGTTTAGTGAAGATATCCACCAATTGTTCTTTGGACCTAACACCTCGCAATGAGATGTCTCCCTTAGCTTCATGGTCCCTTAAGAAATGATGGCGAATATCAATGTGCTTAGTGCAGGAGTGTTGAACGGGGTTTTTAGCTATCTTAACCGCACTTTCATTGTCACAAAGGAGAGCCACACAACCAAGTTTAATACGAAAGTCCAAAAGGGTTTGTTTCATATAAAGAATTTGGGCACAACATGCACCGGCCGCAATGTATTCCGCTTCCACCGTGGACAAGGCGACGAAATTTCGCTTCTTGCTAGACCAAGATACTAGGGAATGCCCAAGCAAGTGGCACCCACCGGAGGTACTCTTGCGATCCACGCGGCATCCGGCAAAGTCCGAATCCGAGTATCCCAAGAGATGGAATCTTGCACCTTTAGGTTACCACAAGCCCACACTAGGGGTATGCTTAAGATACCGAAGTATCCTAAAGACTGCCTTCCGATGCGATTCTTTAGGTGCCGCTAGAAAGCGATCACATAACCATACAATAAACATGATATCGGGCCTAGATGCGGTAAGATAAAGCAATGAACCAATCATGGAATGGTAGTTGGATTGATCAATAGGTTTACCGTCCTTATCCGCGTCGAGATGACAATTTGTTGCCATTGGAGTGCTTCTTGAGCTACAATCTCCCATCTCAAGTTTCTTCAAGGGGTCCTTGGTATACTTCTCTTGATAGACGAGGGTCCCCTCTTGAGGTTGCTTTATTTGGAATCCAAGGAGGAAGTTGAGCTCTCCAATCATTGACATCTCGAATTCCCCAAAAATCATTTTGCCAAACTCATGGCTAAGAGCTTTGTCAGTTGAATCAAAAATGATATCACCAACATAAATTTGACAAATTAATTTTTCATTGATGTGTAGATGTTGGAACTTGAAGCTCCCCCTTGATCATGGCTCTCCTAAACTTTAGGCTTGTCATAACAACATCATTCTTGCTAAAGGTGCATGTTAGCCCAAAATCACAAAATTTGCAATAGAAAGCAAATTTAAACATGCAACAATTGAAATAAATAAACCATGAGAAATACAATCTTACCCAACCAAATTACCTTCCCCTTAGAATTATCACCAAAGGTGACTTGTTCATGATTGTCGGGGGTCCTCTATGGAGGTGAACATACCATCATTACCGGTCATGTGTTGAGTGTTCCCGCCGTTGAGTACCCAATGCTTTCCACCGGCTTTGTAGTTCACCTACACACATGAATTCAATTTTTGATTTTTGGCACCCAAGCCAACTTAGGTCCTTGTATGTGTGATACAAGTGTCTTTGGGACCCAAAGTTGCTTGGGGAGCTTCCCCTTCATGCCCTTTATGTCCTTACCGAAGAACCTTGCCTTCACCTTGCCATCTACTTTACTTAAGAGATAATAATGATCATTGAAAGTAGACTTGTAGTTAGTAGGCAATTTTGGAGAAGGTCGGTTAGGAAGAGGACACTCCCTTGTGTGGTGACCGGTGACCTCACAATGTTGGCAATAAGAACCAACTTCCTTGATGAAGCTTGTTCTAAGCTCCGGTGAGGGCACCTTTCCTTTGTTAGGCACCGGGAAGGATCCAAGTCCTCTCTTGTTGAAGGCCTTTGCTTGTTGGAAGAGGATTTCCTTGTGCTTGACTTCTCCTTTTGATAGTCTAGCCACACTAGTGCGGAGACTCTCAATTTCTTCCAACAAGTCCTTCTCCCTAGTGTTCTCTTTCAAAGGCAAAGACTTGTGCGAGACATTAGTGGCATGAGAAGTAATGGATATCTTATCATTAAGAGTTTGTTTCTTTATAGTTTTTAACTCTTGATCAAGCACTTCATAAGCAAGGTTAAGTGTTTGATGCTCTTGGATTAACTCATTGTGCTTTCCCAAGAGTGCTTGGTGGGCTAAGTCAAGCTCATGATGATCTAGCTTGATTTGAGCCTTATCTTCCTCAAATTGCTTGACATGGGATTTGAGCGTGTCATGCTCTTTGAGTATGCTTTCATACTTGTCAAGCAAATCAAGGTTAGCACTCTCAAGCTTAGCACGAGTTCCTTCAAGAGCCTTAACCTTACTCTTTTCCCTCTTAATGATAGTGTGATATTCATTTATTAAAGAAGTTAAATCATCGAGGGAAAGCTCATCATCGCTAGAGTCGTCACATACCTTGGTGTTACCTTTCGCCATGAGGCACATGGGCGGTGGATGAAGAGGTGAGTCATCATTGTTGGAAATGGCGAGGCCGGCCAAACTTTCTTCTTCCACTTCACTCTCTTCATCACTTGTTTCTTCGTCGGTGACCCATTCATTTGCCTCACACATGAACACCTTTTGTGGGCCATTTCTCTTCTTTGGGAAGAGTCTTTCCTTCTTTCCCTTGTCATGTTTCTTCTTCCCAAAGGATCTTGGCTTGGGTTTGGCCTCTTCTTCATCATCATCACTTTCTTCAAGCTTGCGATGCTTGCTCTTGTGGTTATCTCTTCTTTTGTCCGGTTTTGGACAATCATAGGAGATGTGGCCTTGATCACCACAATTGTAGCAAGTCTTGTGATCATCTCTTCTTGGTAGAAATGCTTTCTTCTTGGGATCAAATGTGTATCCCTTCTTAGTAATCTTGGAGTTCAAGTGTGAGAACTTTCTCATCATCAATGCAAGCTCATCATCATCTTCACTTGATGCTTGCTCTTCTTCACTTGAGCTAGGCTCAACCACCTTCTTCTTCTTGAGGCTTGTTTTCTTGGTGGAGGCCTTTAGAGCAATTGTTTTTGAAGATGATTGCTCCATCATTCCAAGTACACTCATCTCATGAGCGTGAATTTCTCCATTGAGCTCCGAAACTTCAATGTGGTCAAGAGACTCCTTTTGAAGCATGGAGTTGATGATTTTGTACTTTGGCTTGGGAAGGAGCATGAGGATCTTGCGGTTGATGAGTCCCTTGCCAAGAGAAGCAATATCAAGAGCATTGATTTCTTCAATAAGTACATTCAAGCGAGAGAACATCTCATTGACATTTTCATGAGGTAGCATCTTAAATTCATCATATTTTGCTTTAAGCATGTGATATTTAAGTTCCTTGACTCGAGAAGAACCCTCATGAATCTCTATTAAGCAAGCCCAAATTTCACAAGCTTTTTTTTTACTAGCAATTCTAGCAAACACATCTTGACTAATACATTCATAGATTGCATTCCTAGCTTTAGCATCCCATTTAATTTGATCACCAACATAGTTGTGTTCTCCAAACCCTGCGTGGGTTGCTTCCCATACTTTGGGAGCAATAGCCTCTAGATAAGCGTACATGCGTGCTCTCCAATAGGCAAAGTTCTTGCCCTCGAAGATAGGAACCGAACCCCCAACCTTGGCCATTTTAGCTCTCTAGCGGTGAAGCTAGAATGATCCTATGAGCAACCTTTCTCTGATACCAATTGTATGGATCGAATGCCCAAGAGGGGGGGTGAATTGGGCTTCTTTTTCAAAAATCTAAGCAATAAAACTTAATTCCTAAAAGCCCAATTCCCTATGCAAACTATCTATGCATTCAAGTAAATAGGAACTTCGCGGTATATAAAATGCATAAACGTAAGGGAGACGAAGGGGATGCAAACTCCCGAGGAGACACGAGGATTTATCCCGTGGTTCGGCAAGATAGTCAAGATCTTCCTACATCCACGTTGTGGCACCCACCAAAGGGTTTAGCCACACCCAAGTCACCGAGACTAGGGATCTTCACTATTCCTCTCCATTTGCCATCCTCGGCAAGGTGGAGCTCAAGCCTTGTACAACTTTGGTCCTCCGGGCTTCCAAAATCCTCTTGGCAAGCTCCGGAAGTCTCTCTCAATTACACACACCAAGGGACACTCCCTTGAGGCTATCACTACCCTAGATATTCCACTCACCAAGAATGGAGGCACACAAGCTCTCTCTCTAGCTAGTTCTAGCCTATATCTTGATGTGTAGGTTGTCTAAATGATGTAGAAGTGATGGCTCTTTGTCTTGAATGCTTGTGAATGCTTAGAGTATGTCTGGTGATCAAGACTTGTCGATTTGACAGGTTTAGGGGGTCTTATAGCCAGCCTCCACGAAATAGCCGTTGGAAAAGTAGGCTGATAGAACTTTTCTGCGAACATCGGATGATCCGATGTCTCCCCTTTAGTTATCATCGGTCAAGTTTACTTTAGCTGACGTCATTGTGTCAGATATGACCGTTGTTATACCAATGTTGCACTTGTCTTCTCATCAGATGATCCTGTGGCTCTTCCTTCAGAATTGACTCAGACTTGATGCTTACTGGAGTGATTGACCGATGTGTATATTTCTGTACATTGGATGATCCAGTGCTACACTTGGTCCAAGGATATTACAAAATGTACTGATGGACCGATGTAGCCTAGCCCTTAACATCGGATGATCCGGTGAGTGCTTTGTTCTGAGGTCTTCTTCTTCCGCTGAACCAACTCGACCGATGTGTTGTTCTCTGGAAACATCGGTTGATCCGGTGAGTTGATTTTGTTTGCTTCGAGTTGTTTCTAAGTGATTCTTTTGTGTCTTGCTCAAATGACCTCTTAGACTTTGTTGGAAATATATTTCTGATGATTTTCAAGCATTAAGTGTCATAAATTGTGGTTGAATGACTTTGTCATAAGAGCTTTCACTTCTTGTCTTCATATCATTGATTGATCTCATAAATTGATTGTTTAGTAGTCTCTAATGACATATAGATTTCATTTGATTGAGTGATATGGGAGAACTTGCATCCACAAATTCATTAGTAAAATCCAATGGTTGTCATTAATCACCGAAACCATACCTCATGGGGGCCTAGATGCTTTCAACCCTCAACAAACGAGCCCGCCGAGGGACCCGGCCGCCGGTAAGCGGCCGCAGCTGGACCCCCCCCCCTCGCCGCCGTGCGTGAAGGATACCCTCCTGTTCAACAAGGCCCGAGATGTATTTACAAATACATCTCACTCCATGGAACACCTTGGGCTCGGTACCCTTCCACAAAGTATTGGAATGGACACCACGGGCCACTACGTCTTTGGCCTCTCGCACGTGGCCTCTCGTCTCGACTCCCTCTGGGAGACGATGGTGGCCGAGCTCGGCGTTGCAGGTCGTTGCAACCTCGTCATGGCGGCGTCCTTGAGACTGGGTCACCTTCCGCCGCCAGAGCCCGAGGTGCTAGAGGAGGGTCAGGAGCCCGAGGACCCACCCGAGGAGGAGGAGGTGGAGGCTGAGTAGAGTAGTATTTAGGTGTTTTCTTTTCATGTTTTTAGTTGTAGTTTTTCATTTCATGTTTTTAGTTGTAGTTTTTCGTTTCATGGTTTTAATTGTAGTTTATCTTTTCTTGTGTTTGTAATATACTCCCTCCATCCAAAGCGACAAGTATTTTGGGACGGAGATACTCCCTCCATCGAAAGGGACAAGTATTTTGGGATGGAGGGAGTAATGTTTTTAAGTTAAATGTACATGGTGTTCTTGTTCATGGATGTACTATTTGTGAAAAATTAGTTCGAATTTTCCGATTGACAAACCCTCCTTGTCCCCAAACCAGTGGAGTTGCCAGGAGATCGCCTGTAGCGGGGCCCGCAAAGCGGTCTATAAAGTAGTAGTAACAGGAAAATGCAACAAGCCGATAGCTAGGACTATAAAGAAAAAATTGAAGACAATACGAGAAAGAAAATGTTTGAAAAAAAGGAAGGACAACCGAAATGTTAAACAGGAAATCTTTTCACGGAAATTAATCCAGTCGTAATCCTCTCAAACATAGGCTCCCTTTGAAGGATAGGTTTTGTAAAGGATTTTTAGTTTCCATAGGAAACGTAACACATGAGCTAGGACACTTTGGTAGCCATACTAAAAGAGCTGCTTATCCGCCTCATCCACTTCCCCACGCCGCCAGTAGAATCTCTTCGGTCGCGGGAAGGTGTCCCCCGAAGAGTTCGAGGACACCAAGGAGTGTTCGTCAGAAGAGTCGCCTAATGACGAGGAGGCCGGGGAGTTGGGGTGGACCGGCGGTGTATAGTCGAGGTAGTGATCCAGGTGGATGATGAGCTCTGTCGTGAGGCCGCCAGGCCGGACCACTGCGGCATGGTTGAAAGGTTCTGCCGGCGGCCCGCCGTCACTCCCGGTCCGGCCATCACTTCCTACAAAGAAGGTGGCCATTTTGGCCCGAGGCAGGAGGATTGGGTCTTTCATCCACCCAACGACCGTGCACAGGTCAGCACGCTCCCGGTGGTAAGTGGAAGCATTGAAGTGATCAAAGAGGAAGATGTCACCTAGAACCTGTCTGATGCCCTCCGCAGACCAGACATGCAGAGGGAGGTTCTCGATGACAACCTACATGTGGAAGAACCACCTGACGATCGGCACACCGATGCCAAAGATCCATGGCCGGAAGTAGTGGTTATCATCTGGCATGGAGATGATTGCCGTCTCGATGGCAAGCTCCCGATAGTCATCATGGGTGAACCGCACCAGGAACTCACCATCCCCAAACGTGGACACGGTGAAAGCCCAATGCGGGATTTCAAGTTGGTGATGGATGGCCAGGGTGATCTCCATGGGTGTCACCTCGCTGCGACCTCCTCTGCGTCCCAGAACAGCTGCTTGGTGGCGCAAACGGATAAACTCCATCGTCATGAGGCGGTTGTTGACCACCGTGCATTGCCCCTCACGAGGGCGTAGGGACGGTGAGCCTGCAGGTACCTGCTCGCGTCTAACATGGTTGCGAGGCATGGCGCTGCGACAACAGAGGCAAAGGACTTCTCAGGCAACACACGGGAGCATGGATGGGAATCAGTCGGGAACTTGAGCCTGGAAGCAATAGGGGGGGAGGGGGGTTTAAGAAGGCGAGGATGAAGAGGCCTCTTGCCATCTGGCTCCTTGGGCACATGGCACCGACTGGAGCGGTGACCTGGGAAGTAGCAGGCCAACTTTAATTGTGAAAGGGCCCGTGGGCCGACTAGTCCCAGACGCGGCAGGTTACGGCACGCTGCCGCAATGTGACCATGTGCCAAACATCGGAAGCAGCGTCCCTTGAGGATCTCAAGAAAATCTGGTGATAGGACCGGACCTTTCAAGACCTTCGGCTCTGTGCAAGCGTCATGAATGCGCGAAGGCCCAGCTTGAATATAAAGTGAATCAGCGCAGTTTCAGCCCACAAATAACAAGCGACCCAGCTTTTTCGTCCTTCCTGCCTGCCTGCTCGCGGTGGGAAATTTTTGTCACGCCGAATGAAGAAGGAAAATAAGAAACGAAAATAATATTTTATTACGGTACCCTTCGACCCGCAACGCCAGCCCCCTCTCCGCAACGCGCTTGTAGGAGCATCCGCCGACCGCCATGATTGTAGGAGCATCCGCCGGCCGCCACGCTTGTAGGAGCATCTGCGGGCTGCCACACTTGGAGGAGCATTCGCCGGCTGCCACGCTTGGAGGAGCATGCGCCGGCCGCTACGCTTGGAGGAGTATCCGCCGGCCGCTACGCTTGGAGGAGCATCCGCGGACCGCCAAGCTTGGAGGAGCATCCGCCGGCCACCACGCTTGTAGGAGCATCCGCCGGCCGCCACTCTTGTAGGAGCATCCGCCGGCCACCAAGCTTGGAGGACCAACCGCCGGCCGCCACGCTTGGAAGAGCATCCGCTGGCCGCCACGCTTGTAGGAGAATCCGCCGGCCACAGTGCGTGGAGTAACAACAGCTAGGTACAATTGCTCACATAATGTGTTCTTGTAGGAAGCGATGTCAGAAGATAAGACATGGATGGGAAAAGACAGGCAAACGAGGGAGTGGCAGGATGGAATGAAGTCATTTTTAAATTTTGCATTTCAAGGCACTCGTGAAGGAGGAACTATGCCTTGTCCTTGCACAAGATGTCGTAATATTTGCCACAAGACACACAAGGGAGTTCATTTACACCTGCTCAGAAATGGGATGTTGTTGGATTATTCTTGTTGGATACACCATGGAGAAATACGAGTTCAGGAAAATATTGCTGAGGAATCAGCAAATAATGAGGAGATAATTTCTGATGATGGTGCTATGCAAAATATGTTGTCCAGTCTACTTAGAGGCACATGGTGGTACTTCAGCAGATGTTGATGATCAAGAAAATGCTATAAACCAGCAGGAGCCAACTGGGGCTGCAAAGAAATTCTATGACTTATTAACTGATGCCAAAAAGGAGTTGTATCCAGGTTGTTCGCAGCTGACCCAATTATCCTACATTGTCAGGTTCTACCAGATAAAGTGTTTAACTGGTATGAGCAAAGTAAGTTGTGAGATGTTACTTGAACTATTCTCATTTGCGCTTCCAAAGGGCCACTGCATTCCTAATACACTTGATAAACTTCAGAAGGTTGTTCGTGACCTTGGGCTAGACTACCAAAAGATCGATGCATGTGTCAATGACTGTGTGTTATTCCGGAAGGACTATTCTCTGCTGAATAGTTGCCCAAAATGTGGTGAATGAAGATGGAAAAATAGTAATGCTGGGGATGCAAGTGTGACGCCCTGTTCCGAGAAAAGAACCAAGCTAACGCATATGTGTGCCCAGGACGTTCATCACACATACACGAGTGCAATCACAAAAGAGTATACAGAAAATTACCACAGAACAAGATTAATTAACCAAATTTTATTACACAAACCAGATTATCCTCGAATACAAGCTCTAATGAATATTTATGACAAGTTCAACTAATGCAGCGGAAATAAACTAAATAAGCAAACTAAACAGCTAGGCAGCATAAGCAATAGGGTATAGCGCCGCTCCAATCAACACCACAGGCAAAGCTGACGGTAGACACGGCCTAGAACTCCGCATTATCACCATTAAACTCCCAATTCTGACCTGCAACGGTTGGGGGGAATTGCAAGAGTGAGTACATGTCGTACTCAGCAAGTGTGGAAAGTATGACATGTGGCTGATTCAAATGACGACAATAATAATGACAAAGTGCTGAAAAGTACATAAAAAAACTTTTGAAAAGCAATATATTATATGTATGTGAAGTAAACCCATCATAATCATAGGTAATATCATAATACCAGTCCATAATTCACCATCCTCATCCAAAATTCCAGATTTCACCATTTGCCAATAACCATATTCAATACCAGAAATTAATCCATAACCATAATACTGACCATAACCATCCCAAATACCATCCCAATACCAAATTCCCTCTAATCATGGAAGTTGTCCAGGTGCTTATAATCGGGAGCACGACTATCATGATAGTTTTATTTAACTCTGCAGAGTTTGTACCACTTTACCCACGTGTTTGTGATTTCATCACCTTTCAGTGACTAAGAACCTCTATTATGCCATCTCACACTTTCGTAGGTGTGTGGCCAAGAGATCACAAAATAGCTTTTACAAAGGGATTACTAGCCTATTTAGACCCCATTGAGGTTTCACCGGTGGCGATGTCTCCTACAGAGCACATCTTCAACCAAGGGCCCCCTCTTGAGCCATTCAGATTCCAGGGTAGTCCTACCAACCATCATCAAACCCAATCTGACTACCCCTTCCCCGAGCATCCATAATGGTCCAAATAGCACTGGCAAAGCCCTAATTAATCAGCTACGCCGCACCCATACTTGGCCTCGTGGTGGCACTGTAGTCCTGGCTTATTCTCGCATGAACCGCTCCTTAGATCTAAAGCAAGCAAACCACTATGACATCCAACCCATCCACATACCAGGCTTGCTTAGATCACCCATTACCATATCATATTTAACCAGTTCATGTTAACCATAATCTCATCCATGCGTAATTAAATCGAGTGCTATAGTTGTTTCCCATACCAGTTGATTAAGCGAAGCAAAAGGTAAAAACCCTTCCCGACTCTCTACCATGTATTCCAGGCGACAAGGGTGGTTTAGCAAATCTAGTAAACTTCCTACCATAGGATTCCCATCAATATGAAACAAGCATGCAGTTTTGCAAACAAAACATTTATTTTAAAATAGGGTCAATATGCTTCAAGGACACTTGCCTTGCTCTTGCTGTTGATTAGGATCAAAGCCTTCAAACTCTTGGTGCTGTAGATCCTCCGCGACACTTTCTAGCGCAAATATGTCTAATCCACACAATAAACATACAAGACAAGAAACACAATCAAAGAGTGCACACATATTACTCAATATGACATGACATGCATGATTGATGCAAATGCAAGATAGAACTTGTTACTAGATTGCTTTTAATGATCACTAACTAGTTCTAATAGCTTTTAACAAGTTTATACAGGTTTGGATTCGATTAGATCAAATTCTAGAATTAATTTGATGCAATTTAACCAGAAAGATCGGACTAGTCCGCTAGAGACCGGACAAGTCCGCACTTTGCGAGATCAGCAGATTAGGGTTTTCTAGATCGACATAAATTCGGAGATTAGGGGTCGAATTCACGTAAGGAAAAGATAATAGAAGGTATACCAGGTGTTTAGGACTCCAATGAATCAAGAAACTTGGAGGTAACACTTGGATTTTGATGATCTAGGGTTGGCGATGAACTTTGGGATGAATTGGTGCTGAAGAACGAAAGTTGGTGGAGATCTTGATCCTCTTTCATTTCCTCCTCTTCTTCTTCTTGCTTGGGATCTCCTTGATGGTGGCTCCCCACGAACTAGGGTTTGGGTGGGTGGAAAAGTGGCAAATAGATGTCAATCCAAGGGGTGGGGTTGTTTATATAGAGGTGGAGGCTAGGGTTAGATGGATTTCCAGTTTGGGATGAGTAGAGGCCGGTTTAGAGTCCCACATGGGCTCTAAAAGAGTTGGGCACGACGTCCCTAGGCCCACTTAACGTGAAACTCAAGAAACAAGTCGTAAAACAAAAGATCAATTCGGAGTGGCGAAATATCGGACAAGTCCGGAAAGGATCGGACTAGTCTGAAGTCGTCCAGAGAGAAAATCGGACAAGTCTGGCCAAAAATCGTACAAGTCCGACTTTAAACAGAGAGGAAATCGGACAAGTCCGCTGTAACGCCGGACTAGTCCGGAAAATTCCAAGGACTTAGCAATTTTTCAAGGATTCATGGAATATCGGACTAGTCCGCACAAAATCGGACAAGTCCGAAAGTTTCTAGAGCCAAAATCGGACTAGTCCGCAGCAAAAATGGACAAGTCCGTTTTTAGTCAGAGAGAAATCGAACTAGTCCGCACTTTCCTGCATTTTAAGTGCGGTTTTGTTCCGAATCAATTTTAAATGCTTCAAATCAATTTTAGACTTGTTCCTCTTGTTGTGGGTTAATGTTAAACATGTATATGAGTGCATGTAGGGCATGATGCATGAAAATGAGGGTGTTACAAACCTACCCCCCTTAAAATGAATCTCGCCCTCGAGATTTGACGTGGAAGAGAAAAGATAGGGAAAATCCTTCTTGAGATCATCCTCCAATTCCCACGTCGCTTCTTTTTCTGTGTGGTGCTTCCATTGAACTTTAGACCATCTAATAACCTTGTTCCTTGTGACCCTTTCCTTAGTTTCCAAGATTTTGACCGGTTGTTCGGCATAAGTCAAATCTTCCTCTAGTTCCAATTCTTCCATTGGCACTTGTTCTTCCGGTACTCTCAAACACTTCTTGAGCTGGGAAACATGAAAGACATCATGGACATCTGAAAGGTGAGCTGACATCTCCAACTTATACGCTACTTCTCCTCTTTTGTCCAATATCTTGAATGGTCCAACATAACGAGGTGCTAGCTTTCCTCTTATGTTAAACCTCTTTTGACTGCTCATTGGTGACACCTTGAGGTAAACAAAATCTCCCACTTCAAAGGCTAGTTTCCTTCTCCTATTGTCCGCATAGCCTTTTTGCCTTGATTGGGCAGCCCTCAAGTTTTCACGAATTATTCGGACTTGCTTTTCGGCTTCTTTCAACACATCCGGACCAAATACTTGAGTTTCTCCTGCCTCATTCCAGAATAAAGGTGTCCTACACTTCCTCCCATAAAGCGCTTCATACGGTGACATTTTCAAGCTTGCTTGGTAACTATTGTTGTATGAAAATTCTGCGTATGGCAAGCTTTTGTCCCAACTCTTCCCATGCTTCAAAGCACAAGCTCTTAACATGTCCTCCGAAATCTGATTGGTCCTCTTGGTTTGTCCATCCGTTTGAGGATGATATGCTGAACTAAAATTCAACCTCGTTCCCAAAGCTTCATGCAATTTTTTCCAAAATCTGGAGGTAAATTGAGAACCTCTATCCGAGACTATCTTCTTAGGGACTCCATGTCGACACACAATATGCTCCACGTATATTTCGGCCAATTGTGCAGCTGTATATTTGGTCTTCACAGGGATAAAATGAGCTTACTTGGTTAAGCGATCCACAATTACCCAAATTGAGTCATACTCGGACTGAGTACGTGGTAACCCAACTATGAAGTCCATTCCAATTTCTTCCCACTTCCATTCCGGAATCTTCAACGGTTGCAATAATCCGGCTGGCCTTTGATGTTCCGCCTTCACTCGTTGGCACACATCACACAATGCCACATATTCAGCTATGTCCTTTTTCATGCTATCCCACCAATAGCAAGCCTTCAAGTCTTTGTACATCTTCGTACAACTGGGGTGAATCGAGTATGGTGAGTCATGTGCCTCCTTTAATATTGTCTCACGTATGTGCTTTACATTAGGCACAACAATTCTCTTTCCAAGCCATAAGGTACCATGTTCGTCTTCGTCAAATCTAAATTCTCTCCCTTCTTCGGTCCTTTCCTTGATTTCCTTGATCTCCTCATTTGTGGTTTGTGCTTCTCGAATTTCTTGCTCCAAGGTTGGGTTTAACTCCCTCATCTCCATCTCATTTACAAATCCGAGGTTCAACCTTTCAAACTCCTTACATAACTCGAATGGTAACTCTCGAACTGTGAGTTGGTGACTTACTCCCTTTCTACTCAAAGCATCGGCCACTACATTGGCTTTTCCCAGATGATAGTTGATCCCCAAATCATAATCTTTGATGAGCTCCAACCATCTCTGTTGCCTCAAGTTCAGATCCGTTTGTGTGAAAATATACTTCAAACTCTTATGATCCGTATAAATTTCACACCTATGTCCAAGAATGTAGTGTCTCCAAATCTTCAATGCATGTACCACGGCTGTGAGTTCCAAATCATGTGTTGGATAATTCTGCTCATGTTTCTTTAGTTGTCTTGATGCGTAGGCGACCACTTGACCTTCTTGCATCAATACACATCCAAGTCCTTGTCTTGATGCATCGCAATAAATATCAAAACTCTTGCTCACATCTGGCAGTAACAAAACTGGGACTGTTGTCAACCTCTTCTTCAACTCCTCGAAACTATTTTGACAAGCTTGAGTCCATTGGAAAGCCTTTCCCTTCAGTAGCAACTCCGTCATGGGCTTGGCTATCTTGGAGAAGTCCTTGATAAACCGATGGTAATATCTAGCCATCCCAAAAAAACTTCTTATTTCCTTGACATTTTGCGGTGGTCTTCAACACGTCTCTGACTTTTCCGGGGTCAACCGATACTCCTCCTCCGGAAATGATATGACCCAAAAACGACACCTCCCTCAACCAAAACTGACACTTGTTGAACTTGGCATACAATTGATGCTCCCTCAATTTCTGCAACGTAAGCCTCAAGTGTTCCTCATGTTCCTTCTCATCCTTCGAGTAGATCATAATGTCATCAATGAACACCACGACGAACTTATCCAAGTACTCCATGAAGACCTTATTCATGAGGTACATAAAGTAGGCAGGCGCATTTGTCAATCCAAAGGACATCACGGTGTACTCATAAGATCCATACCGTGTTCTAAAAGCTGTTTTGGGTATGTCCGATGGTCTAATCTTCATTTGAAAGTATCCCGACCTCAAATCAATCTTAGAGAAGACACAAGCACCCTTCATCTGATCAAACAAGTCTTCTATGCGCGGCAAGGTGTACTTGTTCTTGATTGTTACCTCGTTGAGAGCTCGGTAATCCACAGACATCCTTTGGGATCCATCCTTCTTGTCCACGAATAGCACGGGCGCTCCCCAAGGTGAAGAGCTAGGGCGAATAAAACCCTTCTCTAATTGCTGTTGAATTTGCTTCTTGAGCTCCGCTAATTCCATAAGAGGCATCCTATACGGCCTCTTAGCTATAGGTGCAGTTCCAGGTATTAAATCAATAACAAACTCAATGTCTCAATCAAGTGGCATACCTGGCAACTCGTCCGGGAAAACATCCAAAAATTCACACACCACCGGAATCTCCTCAATGGCAGCACTGTCCATATCATTCAGCTCCAATTGCTTCAGTGCGGTTTGAGATGCTTCAAATTCTACTGCAATCCCTTCCTCATTGGTCAACTTCATTGTTTTCGTGGCGCACTCAATAACTCCATTGTGCTTCCTCAACCAGTCCATACCAAGTATAATGTCCAATCCTTGAGAATCCAAAACAACGAGGTTGGCGGAGAAGTCTACCCCCCTTATTCTAAGGCTTACTTTTGGACATACTATATTTGTCCTCATCTCTCCTCCAGGAGACTTAACCAATAGAGTAAACTTCATATGAGAGATAGGCAAACTATACTTGGCAACATACTTCGATGCAATGAATGAATGTGATGCTCCAGAATCAAATAACATAGTCGTAGGGTTGGAGTTGGCGAGAAACATACCAATGACCACGTCATCCGCTTGTTGAGCATCCTCCACAGAGACATGGTTCACGTTGCCACGAGCAAAATTCTGCTGTCTGCGGTTCTCTTGTGGTTGTCCTCCATTGGGTCTTGGGTTTTGCCTCGGTGCATTGCTTCCTTGACCAAGGCCTGACTTAGGACATTGACGCACAAAGTGTCCAGCTTCTCCACAAGAATAACACTTCTTAACTCCACCAGAATTATTGGGACGAGCTTGGTTTTGAACATTTGCAGCAGGAAAATTAGCACGAGGTGCATAAGGCATTGGAGGCCTAGGTGCTTGCATAACAGGGCGCTGCTGCACAAACTGAGTTGGGCGTGGTGCATAACCAGGGCGCTAAGCAGGAATAGAGGAGCTGTAATAGGGCGCATTGGGTGGTGCAAGGCGAGGGCGCACATTACTTCCTTGTTGCTGTCCTTGATATGGTGCCTTCCTCTTGATTTCTTGCTCCATCTCACGGATCTTGTTCTCAACCACAATTGCTTTGTCCACAAGCTTCTGAAAATTTGCATAATCGCAGTTGAGTAGTTGCAGTTGGATCTCATTGTTCAAGCCCCTCATGAACAAGTATTGCTTCCGGCTGTCCCAACTAACATCCTCAGGCACATACCTTGAGAGTTGAGTGAATTTATTGAGATATTCACTCACGCTTGATCTTCCTTGCCTTAAATTCTCAAATTCTTGCCTCTTCAAGATCATAACACCCTCGGGCACATAATGAGAACGAAAATTCTCCTTGAATTCGGCCCAAGTAATTCTCTCTTGGTTCTCATGAGCATTGCAATAAGCATCCCACCAATCCGCAGCTGCTCCAACTAGTTGATGAGAAGAAAACAAGACCTTCTCCGGGTCACTGCATTGGACAATAGCTAGCTTCTTCTCCACGGACTTGAGCCAATCGTCCGCATCCATAGGGTCAGCGGCTTGAGCAAAGGTTGGTGGACTAGTCCTCATAAACTCTCTCAATCGGTTATGAGGAGGCGGGGGTGGTGGTGGAGGCATGTGGGCTGATTGTTGATGTTGCCAGCCTGCAGCTGTCCCATAGTTTGTATCATGGTCTGCATGAGCTGGTTTTGCATAGCCAATAGCTGCTCAATGTTGATAGCTCCCTGAGTAGATCCTTGTCCAATGTTGTTCTGAGGTACTCCATAGTTTTCCTCCTCATCATTGCCATCCCTCTGGTTGCGAGTCCTCACCATCTGAAGAAAAGCAATAGGTAAGAATTAGAAAACGTCCCCAACTATATGCATCAAGGGATATGAAACTAAACAACTAGCTACACTAGCCTCGGTGGACATGGCAATGCTAAGGCATCCCAAAATCCTCTATTAAGCACACAAGCGAACAATATATAGCAAACAACACACCAACCAAAACACATCGACTCCTGAGTGCCCCTATGTGCTCTAAAGTGTCCATTCTATCTAGGCTGCATCCTACGGTCAACCTGTGGCTCTGATACCAATCTGTGACGCCCAGTTCCGAGAAAAGAACCAAGCTAACGCATATGTGTGCCCAGGACGTTCATCACACATACACGAGTGCAATCACAAAAGAGTATACAGAAAATTACCACAGAACAAGATTAATTAATCAAATTTTATTACACGAACCAGATTTTCCTCGAATACAAGCTCTAATGAATATTTATGACAAGTTCAACTAATGCAGCGGAAATAAACTAAATAAGCAAACTAAACAACTAGGCAGCATAAGCAATAGGGTATAGCGCAGCTCCAATCAACACCAATGGCAAAGCTGACGGTAGACACGACCTAGAACTCCGCATTATCACCATTAAACTCCCAATTATGATCGCAATTGTTGGGGGGAATTGCAAGAGTGAGTACATGTCGTACTCAGCAAGTGTGGAAAGTATGACATGTGGCTGATTCAAATGACGACAATAATAATGGCAAAGTGCTGAAAAGTACATAAAAAAACTTTTGAAAAGCAATATATTATATCTATGTGAAGTAAACCCATCATAATCATAAGTAATATCATAATACCAGTCCATAATTCACCATCCTCATCCATAATTCCAGATTTCACCATTTGCCAATAACCATATTCAATACCAAAAATTAATCCATAACCATAATACTGACCATAACCATCCCAAATACCATCCCAATACCAAATTCCCTCTAATCATGGAAGTTGTCCAGGTGCTCATAACCGGGAGCACATATATCATGATAGTTTTATTTAAGTCTGCAGAGTTTGTACCACTTTACCCACGTGTTTGTGATTTCATCACCTTTCAGTGACTAAGAACCTCTATTATGCCGTCTCACACTTCCGTAGGTGTGTGGCCAAGAGATCACAAAATAGCTTTTACAAAGGGATTACTAGCCTATAGACCCCACTGAGGTTTCACCGGTGGCGATGTCTCCTACAGAGCACATCTTCAACCAAGGGCCCCCTCTTGAGCCATTCGGATCACAGGGTCGTCCCACCAACCATCATCAAACCCAATCCGACTACCCCTTCCCCGAGCATCCATAATGGTCCAAATAGCACTGGCAAAGCCCTAATTAATCAGCTACGCCGCACCCATACTTGGCCTCGTGGTGGCACTGTAGTCCTGGATTATTCTCGCATGAACCGGTCTTTAGATCTAAAGCAAGCAAGCCACCATGACATCCAACCCATCGACATACCAGGCTTGCTTAGATCACCCATTACCATATCATATTTAACCAGTTCATGTTAACCATAATCTCATCCATGCGTAATTAAATTGAGTGGTATAGTTGTTTCCCATCCCAATTGATTAAGCGAAGCAAAAGGTGAAAACTCTTCCTGACTCTCTACCATGTATTCCAGAAGACAAGGGTGGTTTAGCAAATCTAGTAAACTTCCTACCATAGGATTCCCATCAATTTGACACAAGCATGCAGCTTTGCAAACAAAACATTTATTTTAGAATAGGGTCAATATGCTTCAAGGACACTTGCCTTGCTCTTACTGTTGATTAGGATCAAAGCCTTCAAACTCTTGGTGTTGTAGATCCTCCGCGGCACTTTCTAGTTGTGACGCCCGGTTCCGAAAAATGAACCAAGCTAACGCATATGTGTGCGTAGGATGTTCAACACACATACACGAGTGCAATCACAAAAGAGTATACAGAAAATTACCACAGAACAAGATTAATTATCAAATTTTATTACACAAACCATATTATCCTCGAATACAAGCTCTAATGAATATTAATGACAAGTTCAACTAATGCAGCGGAAATAAACTAATAAGCAACTAAGCAATTAAGCATAAGGGATAGCGCAGCTCCATGCAACACCACAGGCAAAGCTGACGGTAGACACGGCCTAGAACTCCGCATTATCACCATAAAACTCTCAATCCTGACCTGCAACTCTTGGGGGGGGGGATTGCAAGAGTGAGTACATGTCGTACTCAGCAAGTGTGGAAAGTATGACATGTGGCCGATTCAAATGACGACAATAATAATGGCAAAGTGCTGAAAAGTACAGTAAAACATTTGAAAAGCAATATATATATTATATGTATGTGAAGTAAACCCATCATAATCATAAGTAATACCATAATACCAATCTGAATTCACTACCATCATCAATAATTCCAGATTTCACGATCGTCAATAACCATATTCAATACCAAAAATTAATCCATAACCATCCATAACCATTACCAAACCATAACCATCCCAAATTCCAATTTCCCTCTAATCATGGAAGTTGTCCAGGTGCTCATAACCGGGAGCACGGCTATCATGATAGTTTTAATAGACTCTGCAGAGTTTGTACCTCTTTACCCACGTGTTTGTGATTTCATCACCCGTCGGCGACTAAAGAACCTCCCTTATGCCAATTACACTTCCTTTGGTGTATGGCCAAGAGATC
The DNA here is from genome assembly GCA_036927565.1 of Tuctoria greenei. Taxonomy (NCBI): domain Eukaryota; kingdom Viridiplantae; phylum Streptophyta; class Magnoliopsida; order Poales; family Poaceae; genus Tuctoria; species Tuctoria greenei. Next base: position 88,589,598 of record JAYESD010000008.1, read on the forward strand.
ACAAAATAGCCTTTACAAAGGGATTACTAGCCTATTTAGACCCCACTGAGGTTTCACCGGTGGCGATGCCTCCAACTGAGCACATCTTCAACCAAGGGCCCCCTCTTGAGCCATTCGGATCCCAGGGTAGTCCCACCAATCATCAACAAACCCAATCTGACTACCCCTTCCCCGAGCATCCACAATGGTCCAAACAGCACTAGCAAAGCCCTAATTAATCAGCTACGCCGCACCCATACTTGGCCCCGTGGTGGCACTGTAGTCCTGGCTTATTCTCGCATGAACTGGTCCTTAGATCTAAAGCAAGCAAACCACCATAACATCCAACCCATCCACATACCAGGCTTGCTTAGATCACCCATCGTATTGACCAGTTCACATTAACCAGAATATCATTGATGCATAATTAAATGTGTAGTGTTGTTTGCCATCCCAATTAATTAAGCGAAGCAAAAAGGTAAAAAGCCCTTCCCGGCTCTCTACCATATATCTCAGGTGACAAGGGTGGTTAAACAAAGCTAGTAAACTTCCTACCATAGGATTCCCATCAAATTGACACAAGCATGCAGTTTTGCAAACAAAACACTTATTTTAAAAACAGGATCAATATGCTTCAAGGACACTTGCCTTGCTCTTGCTGTTGATCAGGATCAAAGCCTTCGAACTCTCGATGCTGGAGATCCACCGCGGCACTTTCTAGCGCAAATCCGTCTAATCCACATAATAAACATACAAGACAAGAAACACAATCAAAGAGTGCACAAATATTACTCAATATGACATGACATGCATGATTGATGCAAATGCAAGGTAGAACTTGTTACTAGATTGCTTTTAATGATCACTAACTAGTTCTAATAGCTTTTAACAAGTTTATACAGGTTTGGAGTTGATTAGATCAAATTTTAGAGACAGTATAACACAATTTAACCAGAAAGATCGGACTAGTCCGCTAGGGACCGGACAAGTCTGCACTATGCGAGATTAGCAGATTAGGGTTTTCTAGATCGACGTGAATTTGGAGATTAGAGGTTGAATTCTCGTAAGGAAAAGAGAATAGAAGGTATACCAGGTGTTTAGAACTCCAATGAACCAAGAAACTTGGAGGTAACACTTGGATCTTGATGATCTAGGGTTGGTGATGAACTTGAAGATGAATTGGTGGTGAAGGACGAAACTTGGTGGAGATCTTGATCCTCCCTCATTTCCTCCTCTTATTCCTCTTTCTTGGGATCTTCTCCTCCCTCCTTGATGGTGGCTCCCCACGAACTAGGGTTTGGGTGGGTGGAAAAGTGGCAAATAGATGTCAAACCAAGGGGTGGGGCTGTTTATATAGAGGTAGAGGCTAGGGTTAGATGGATTTCGAGTTTGGGATGAGTAGAGGCCGGTTTAGAGTCCCACATGGGCTCTAAAAGAGTTGGACACGACATCCCTAGGCCCACTTAACGTGAAACCCAAGAAACAAGTCGTAAAACAAAAGATCAACTCGGAGTCGCGAAATATCAGACAAGTCCGGACAGGACCGGACTAGTCCGAAGTCGTCTAGAGAGAAAATCGGACAAGTCTGGCCAAAAATCGGACAAGTTCGATCTTAGTCAGAAAGGAAAACGGACAAGTCCGCTGGAACACCGGACTAGTCCGGACAAGTCCAGGGACTTAGCAAATTTTCAAGGATTCATGGAATATCGAACTAGTCCGCACAAAATCGGACAAGTTCGAAAGTTTCCAGAGCCAAAATCGGACTAGTCCGCAGCAAAAACGGACAAGTCCATTTTTAGACAGAGAGAAATCGGACTAGTCCTCAGCAAAACCGGACTAGTCCGCACTTTTCTACATTTTTAAGTGTGGTTTTGCTCCAAATAAATTTTAAACTTGTTCCTCTTGTTATGAGTTAATGTTAAACATGTATATGAGTGCATGTAGGGCATGATGCATGAAAATTAGGGTGTTACACTAGTGCACATCCGTCTAATCCACACAATAAACATACAAGACAAGAAACACAATCAAAGAGTGCACAAATATTACTCAATATGACATGACATACATGATTGATGCAAATGCAAGGTAGAACTTGTTACTAGATTGCTTTTAATGATCACTAACTAGTTCTAATAGCTTTTAACAAGTTTATACAGGTTTGGATTCAATTAGATCAAATTTTAGAATTAATTTGATGCAATTTAACCAGAAAGATCGGACTAGTCCGCTGGAGACCGGACAAGTCCGCACTTTGCGAGATCAGTAGATTAGGGTTTTCTAGATCGACGTAAATTCGGAGATTAGGGGTCGAATTCACATAAGGAAAAGATAATAGAGGGTATACCAGGTGTTTAGGACTCCAATGAATCAAGAAACTTGGAGGTAACACTTGGATCTTGATGATCTAGGGTTGGTGATGAACTTGGGGATGAATTGGTGCTGAAGAACGAAACTTGGTGGAGATCTTGATCCTCTTTCATTTCCTCCTCTTCTTCTTCTTGCTTGGGATCTCCTTGACGGTGGCTCCCCACGAACTAGGGTTTGGGTGGGTGGAAAAGTGGCAAACAGATGTCAATCCAAGGGGTGGGGTTGTTTATATAGAGGTGGAGGCTGGGGTTAGATGGATTTCGAGTTTGGGATGAGTAGAGGCCGGTTTAGAGTCCCACATGGGCTCTAAAAGAGTTGGGCACGACGTCCCTAGGCCCACTTAACGTGAAACCCAAGAAACAAGTCGTAAAACAAAAGATCAATTCAGAGTCGCGAAATATCGGACAAGTCCGGAAAGGATCGGACTAGTCCGAAGTCGTCCAGAGAGAAAATCGGACAAGTCTGCCCAAAAATCGGACAAGTCCGACTTTAAACAGAGAGGAAATTGGACAAGTCCGCTGGAACACCGGACTAGTCCGGAAAAGTCCAAGGACTTAGCAATTTTTCAAGGATTCATGGAATATCGGACTAGTTCGCACAAAATCGGACAAGTCCGAAAGTTTCCAGAGCCAAAATCGGACTAGTCCGCAGCAAAAATGGACAAGTCCGTTTTTAGTCAGAGAGAAATCGGACTAGTCCGCACTTTCCTGCGTTTTAAGTGCGGTTTTGTTCCGAATCAATTTTAAATGCTCCAAATCAATTTTAGACTCGTTCCTCTTGTTGTGGATTAATTTTAAACATGTATATGAGTGCATGTAGGGCATGATGCATGAAAATGAGGGTGTTACAGCAAGAGAGGCTTTACCTTGTGGAAAATCCAAGAAGCTTGTAGCACGCAAGATTCTACGTTACTTCCCTCTTATTCCTCGTCTACAAAGGTTATATATGGGAGAATCAACAGCATCAAACATGCGCTGGCACAGAGAAGGTCGTGCTGATGATGGAATATTACGCCATCCCGCCGATTCGAAAGCATGGAAGCATTTTGATAGCATTCACCCAAATTTCTCATCTGATCCACGCAACATAAGACTTGGGCTAGCATCTGATGGTTTCAATCCTTTTGGAGTAATGAATGTTTCTTATAGTACATGGCCAGTGATTCTAATCCCTTATAATATACCACCTTGGTTGTGTATGAAGCAGTCTTATTGGGTGATGTCAATGATAATTCCTAGGCCAAAGTCACCTGGAAACAACATTAATGTGTATCTGCATCCTTTGATTGATGAGCTACTGAAATTATGGTCTGATTGTAACACCCTCATTTTCATGCATCATGCCTTGCATACATTCATATACATGTTTAACATTAACCCATAACAAGAGGGACAAGTTTAAAATTTATTTGGAGCAAAACCGCACTTAAAAATGTAGAAAAGTGCGGACTAGTCCGGTTTTGCTGGGGACTAGTCCGATTTCTCTCTGACTAAAAACGGACTTGTCCGTTTTTGCTGCGGACTAGTCCGATTTTGGCTCTGGAAACTTTCGGACTTGTCCGATTTTGTGCGGACTAGTCCGATATTCCATGAATCCTTGAAAATTTGCTAAGTCCCTGGACTTTTCTGGACTAGTCCGGTGTTCCAGCGGACTTGTCCGTTTTTCCTCTCTGTTCAAATTCGGACTTGTCCAATTTTTGGCCAGACTTGTCCGATTTTCTCTCTGGACGACTTCGGACTAGTCCGGTCCTGTCCGGACTTGTCCGATATTTCGCGACTCCGAGTTGATCTTTTGTTTTATGACTTGTTTCTTGGGTTTCACGTTAAGTGGGCCTAGGGACGTCATGCCTAACTCTTTTAGAGCCCATGTGGGACTCTAAACCGGCCTCTACTCATCCCAAACTCGAAATCCATCTAACCCTAGCCTCCACCTCTATATAAACAGCCCAACCCCTTGGTTTGACATCTATTTGCCACTTTTCCACCCACCCAAACCCTAGTTCGTGGGGAGCCACCATCAAGGAGGGAGGAGAAGATCCCAAGCAAGAGGAAGAAGAGGAGGAAACGAAGGAGGATCAAGATCTCCACCAAGTTTCGTCCTTCACCACCAATTCATCTCCAAGTTCATCACCAACCCTAGATCATCAAGATCCATGTGTTACCTCCAAGTTTCTTGGTTCATTGGAGTTCTAAACACCTGGTATACCTTCTATTCTCTTTTCCTTACGTGAATTCAACCCCTAATCTCCAAATTCACATCGATCTAGAAAACTCTAATCTGCTGATCTCGCAGAGTGCGGACTTTCCGGTCCCTAGCGGACTAGTCCGATCTTCCTGGTTAAATTGTGTTATATTGACTCTAAAATTTGATGTAATCGAATCCAAACCTGTATAAACTTGTTAAAAGCTATTAGAACTAGTTAGTGATCATTAAAAGCAATCTAGTAACAAGTTCTACATTGCATTTGCATTAATCATGCATGTCATGACATATTGAGTAATATTTGTGCACTCTTTGATTGTGTTTCTTGTCTTGTATGTTTATTGTGTGGATTAGACGGATTTGCGCTAGAAAGTGCCGCGGAGGATATACAGCACCAGGAGTTTGGAGGCTTTGACCCTAATCAACAGCAAGAGCAAGGCAAGTGTCCTTGAAGCATATTGATCCTGTTTTTAAAATAAATGTTTTGTTTGCAAACTGCATGCTGTGTCAATTTGATGGGAATCCTATGGTAGGAAGTTTACTAGTTTTGTTGACCACCCTTGTCACCTAGAATATATGGTAGAGAGTCGGGAAGGGTTTCTACCTTTTTGCTTCATTTAATTAATTGCGATGGCAAAAAACAATACACATTTAATTATGCATCAATGATATTCTGGTTAATGTGAACTGGAAAATACGATGGGTGATCTAAGCAAGCCTGGAATGTGGATGGGTTGGATGTTATGGTGGTTTGCTTGCTTTAGATCTAAGGACCGGTTCATGCGAGAATAAGCCAGGACTACAGTGCCACCACGAGGCCAAGTATGGGTGCGGCGTAGCTGATTAATTAGGGCTTTGCTAGTGCTGTTTGGACCATTGTGGATGCTCGGGGAAGGGGTAGTCGGATTGGGTTTGTTGATGATTGGTGGGACTACCCTGGGATCCGAATGGCTCAAGAGGGGGCCCTTGGTTGAAGATGTGCTCAGTTGGAGGCATCGCCATCGGTGAAACCTCAGTGGGGTCTAAATATGCTAGTAATCCCTTTGTAAAGGCTATTTTGTGATCTCTTGGCCATACACCAAAGGAAGTGTAATTGGCATAAGGGAGGTTCTTTAGTCGCCGACGGGTGATGAAATCACAAACACGTGGGTAAAGAGGTACAAACTCTGCAGAGTTAAATAAAACTATCATGATAGCCGTGCTTCCGGTTATGAGCACCTGGACAACTTCCATGATTAGAGAGTATTTGGTATTGGTAATGGTTATGGTGATGGTTATGGTTGGTTATGGATTTATTTCTGGTATTGAATATGGTTATTGGCAAATGATGAAATCTGGAATCATGGATGAGGATGGTGAATTATGGACTGGTATTATGATATTATTTATGATTATGATGGGGTTACTTCACATAATATGATATATTGCTTTTCAAATGTTTTACTGTACTTTTCAGCACTTTGCCATTATTATTGTCGTCATTTGAATCAGCCACATGTCATACTTTCCACACTTGCTGAGTACGACATGTACTCACTCTTGCAATCCCCCACCCCAACAGTTGCAGGTCAGGATTGGGAGTTTAATGGTGATAATGCGGAGTTCTAGGCCGTGTCTACCGTCAGCTTTGCCTGTGGTGTTATTGGAGCTGCGTTATACCCTATTGCTTATGCTGCCTAGCTGTTTAGTTTGCTTAATTAGTTTATTTCCGCTGCATTAGTTGAACTTGTCTTTAATATTCATTGGAGCTTGTATTTGAGGATAATCTGGTTTGTGTAATAAAACTTGGTTAAATTAATCTTGTCTTGCGGTAATTTTCTGTATACTCTTTTGTGATTGCACTCATGTATGTGTGATGAACGTCCTGGGCACACATATGCGTTAGCTTGGTTCATTTTTCGGAACCGGGCGTCACACTGATGGTGTTGAAACATATGACAGTTTAAAGAAAGAGACATTTGTCATGCGATCTTCTTTATTGTAGACAATAAATGATTTTCCAGCATATGCAATGCTATGTGTATGGAGCACAAAAAGGAAGCTAGCATGTCCATACTGCCATATAAACACTGATGCCTTCTGGTTGAAATATGGATGGAAGCATTGTTACATGGGTCATCGTCATTTCCTACCTCAGGATCACAGATGGCATCGAAACAAAGGTTCTTTCAACAACAAGGCAGAGAATAGAGAGGCTCCAACACACTCTCTGGTGACGAAGTACTCCAACAATACGAGTGTTTTGATCAAGTGAGTTTTGGACCAACGAATAATAAGAGAAAGCACACCGACGAAAATAGATGGCATAATTGGAAGAAGAAAAGTATATTTTTCGACCTCCCTTACTGGAAGACATTGCTAATAAGGCATAAATTGGATGTCATGCACATTGAGAAAAACATTTGTGATAGCATATTGGGGACATTGCTTGCTATGGATGGTAAAACAAAAGATAGTCTACAAGCTCGTCTTGATATGAAGGATATGGGTATACGGCCAAATTAACATCCAAAGTTCATAAAGAGCAAGTACACATTCCCACCAGCATTATATACTTTGGGCAAAGATGAGAAGACCACCTTGTTCAAGTTTTTGGGGAATGTGAAGGTGCCCAATGGTTATGCCTCAAACATCAAGAGATGTGTGGACATAAAAGCATGTAAGGTATCGGGTCTAAAAACTCATGACTGCCATATTATATTTCAGAAGCTCCTTCCTATTGCAATACGTAACATATTACCTGAAAAGGTTGTTGCACCTTTAATTGAGTTTAGCACATTCTTTTCTGGAATTTGTTCTAAAGAATTGGCGGAACCAGATTTGGACAAGATGAGCAAACAAATTCCTGAAACAATTTGTAAACTTGAGATGTTGTTTCCTCTCGTTTTCTTTGATATCATGGTACATCTTCCAACCCATCTTGCCGAAGAAGCACGGTTGGTTGGACCTGTTTCTTACAGATGGATGTATCCAATTGAGAGGTACCTTGGTACATTGAAGAGGTATGTACGTAACAAAGCTCACCCAGAGGGTTCTATAGCTGCGGGACATATTGCCGAAGAGTGTATGACTTTTTGTAGTCAGTTTTCGGATAACATCAGCACCAAGTGTAATAGGCCAGAACGTCATGAAGCTGCAGCTACAAATGAACCTTCTGTTGATAATTCCAACATATTTACAGAAGTTGATAATTCTAAAAAAGGGTATAAATGGGACAAACTTACTATGGTGGAACTACATAACATCAGGCATTATCTTATTACTAACGTTGAAGAGGCCGCTCCATGGATCAAGTAATAACGTATAACTCAGATGTTGTATACTATATATATGGCTTATTGTAGATGGCTAATTTAATTTTGTACCCTTTTCAGTGAGCATATTGAAGAACTGAAAAAGATTCATTCTCGTGACGTTGATAAACGCCATAGAGATGAGTTTGTTGATTGGTTTCAGAAACGAGTAAGTACATGCAAGTTTGCACTTTGATGAAATATTGAACAAATATGTGTTCTAAAATTGGTTTGTCATCGATAACCCCTGTTATACTAATGTGTACAGATTACGACATTACACAAAGAAGGCAAAGCAACCGATTATCTGTATGCATTATCTAGAGGACCTGATTGTCGGGCACGTTTTTTTAGTCGGTTATTCATCAATGGATACTTATTTCGAACTGCAGATGTGGAAAAAGCTTTACGGACCCAAAACAGTGGTATTGTTGTTCGGGGCACTGATCATGATTGGTTTGGAGTAATCAAGAAAATCATTGCTGTTGATTTTGAAAAAAAAAATCAAGAGGTTCTGTTATTTCAGTGTGAATGGTTTGATCGGCCTTTTGGAAGCAGTCAAAACCAAAGCAGATGCTACAAAAAGGATCAATACGGAATGATAGATGTTGACACTACTCTGTTTCGATTCCAGTATGAGCCTTACATTCTAGCCACCCAAGCAGAACAAGTTTTTTATGTTCCAAGTGTGAAGCATCCTAAATAGGCTACAGTTGTTAAAACGAAGCCACGGAACCTTTTTGCCATGCCCCCTGGAGACAGTGAAAATAATGTGACTGAGACGATGGAGGCTGAGACATTTCATGATGATCCACTTACTGATGATATCAATAATGAGGATACGACCGCATGGGCTAGGAATGACATTGAGGGAGCCAGCGGCGGTGCTTCCACTCTTATAATGACAACGTCAGGTGATCGGTTTGAGGTAGATGGAGTTGCATTAGAAAATGAAGACGACGACGACGACGACGATACATATACCAATGATGGTCATGTAGCTCCATTGTGGGGGGACAAACAGCGAAGATGATGATTTTTAGTATAATTAAGTACGTGACATGTAGCTCCACAATGAATTCATCCGCCCGAAGCCGACATTTATTTTTCAGTTATTTATATTTGCTACCCGAAAAGTATCCGATACCCGATATTTTGGTCTTTTCAGTTCTGGTCTCAGTTTTATCAGTTTCGGTTTTTCGGTCTCGGTTTATTTGCCCACCCCTAATTTACGTAGTAGTAGCATATATATGGGATATATATATTTCTCCTGCATGTTTTTTTGCAAAACTATTTAGTGATATATCCTATGTGCATATTACATATGTAAAACTAATGTAAAGTATAAAACGTTTTCAAAGGGAAGTCTTAGGTTTCATCAAATCTATCTTTCAGATTTACGCAATTTTGATCTGTTTTAACAATACAAGAATTGTACTTTTAGATTCACCATGAAAATATTTCCATAATATACAATCTAGTACTACATGTTATTGAAGTTAATAAATTCCATATAAATCATTTGTCAAAGGTAATTAGCTCGACCAAAACAGAAATAGAGTTGAGTTGGGGCGGAGGAAGTATTATACGGTGCTATTTGCCACATAAGGTTTCGTCCTTCATTCAAGCCGTAGCCATTTGTACAGGCGGCTGATGCGACCAGGCGCACCGAGCTTACGTGCACGCCAGTCATCGAGGCGCCTTAGACGCTCGCAGCGCATGCGTTGAAATCACCTGCGGTACTGCAGGTGTAGTAACAGTCACTAACATGTGGGTCCGGCTAGCCGTGGGGCCCACATGTCAGTGACTATTATTGCACCTGCAGTACTGCAGAGGTTATGCATTCCGCATGCGCATCTTTGAATTCAATTGGAACCGCTCCGCATCCCATCACCGCTTTACCATGAACCACTGCGAATGGTCTTAAAGGCAGGCCCGACTTTCGGCCTAGGAGGGCGGAAATAAATTTTCTGCGGCCCTGCCGCACAACGTCGCCTGCCGCGCCCCCGCCGTCGTGCCCCGGCTCCGCCGCTCGCCCGCTGCCCCTGCGCCTTCACCGCCGGCCCGCCCCTGACTCGAGAACGGATCGAGGGGAAGGCTCATCGCCCATAGCGGTAGTGTAGCTTCTGTCCCCTCGATCCGTTGGCGATGAGCCTTCTCCTCATCCGTTCTCGAGTTCGCGGCGGCCACGGCGCCGCTTCTACCCTGCTTCTGGACAGAGGACGCTGACGATCTGCAACATACTTTTAAATCTGCGCGTTGGTATTCACCCCCTCATATTTGTTGATGCGTTAATACCTGATGCTTTACATCGTTGAGTATGTTGCGGATGATCAGCGTCGTTAGTCCAGCACTGAGTCGTCAGGAGGCAAAAAGTAATGAACATCATTGATCAGCACTGCACCGAGGAGAACGCGAAAATTGCAGTTGGCCGCGTCAAGTCGGTTTTACGATTTTATTCACGTTCCATTTGACTTCAAGTACCACGCCTATGCTTTGAAATATATGATTATACTAATCAAGCTCCGGTCTTTTACTGATTGATACTTAACCTCGTTTGTTGCATTTGCCAAGGTCCGAGGCCAACAAGGGTTACTGCTTGTCAACATCACATCGCCAGATGCAGCGTTCTGGCTGTGGACGAAGCACCTGCATGGCTTCCATTGGAAGGTGAACGACTCGCGGAAGATGTGCGAGGGACACTACGCCAACATCCAGTTACGTCGCCGTCCGCTGCCACCGTTTTCCATTGCGTCGCCATTGCATGGTGTTCACCTGTCGCTGCTCGTCATCCTTTCGCAGGGTCAGGATGCGTTGGTGGCCCATTTCTCCAAGTCATGCTTCGACTTTGAAACTGAGGAGTTCCTGCCAGTGTGGTTTAGCTCGCCGCGGAAGGTGAATGACTCATGGAAGATGTGCGAGGTCGACTACGCCAACATCCAGGTACGTCACCGTCCGCTGCCACCATTTTCCATTGCACCGCCGCTGCAACGTGTTCACCTACTGCTGCTCATCATCCTTTCGCAGGGTCGGGATGCATTGGTGGATGCGGCTAGATGGTTTCTCTTGCAGGTGTATGGTAATTATGTGAGTGTTTGGTCAGGTCATGTAGTTAGTCCATGATGCACACTAAACCCGGTGTTGAGGCTGTGTATTTGTCATTTGTGCGTACACTCTAGTGACATGTGACAAATTGATCAGTCATCAATTGCGTTTGGTTTGACGTTGAAGTTCGATTGGAGATAGATCATCCATTTCTTTATGTCTTGGATCATCCAAATTAACGTTTGGTTGGATGGACTGGATGATCCAATTTTTCGTTGGTAGGTTGGATGAAACTTGATTGAGATTATTGAATCATCAAAGTTGATAATTTCATAATATTATTCGTGCGCATGATGATCGATCGTGCACGCCGAGCGCCGAGTTATTCGGACCGCTGAGCAAAGTTCGGACGTGGAGTTCCTGTGTGCCCGTGCGCCCTGCACGATTCGGTGCGCTCGCGTACGTGGCAATCGTCAGGGCAGGATGGTACAGTCTCGGGAACCGTGCAGTGTGCCCTTGGCTATAAGATTTGGAGCGTGAACGTACGTGGCAACCATCTGGGTCGGTTCTCCCATTTGTGCTTCCATGCATACTCCGCGCTTATGTGTCATCATCTAATTGGTTGAAGTTAAATCAGACATTATCTTAGGTAAATGAAAGGGCCAATAAAATCATGACACTTAAGTAGGAGCACGCATGGAAGCACTGAATGGGAGTATACAAGCCGTGTCCTCGGATGCAACTTCATTTAGCTCCATCCTAATGCAACGATTGTGGTCCCGTGGTGATAGATCCTAACGCCATGAACCAGTGAATCGTGGCAAGACATCCTAATGCAACGATTGTGTTTTGTTGCATTAGTATCCTGACGCCACGAAAAAGTGAATCGTGGCCACACATCCTAATTGCTACGATTGGGGTCCGTGGCCATTGATACTAACGCCACGAACCAGAGTATCGTGGCAACACATCCTAATGCAACGATTGTGTTCCATGGCGATAGATCCTGTAACGCCACAACCAGTAATTCGTGGCAACAGATCCTAATGCAACGATTGTGGTCTGTTGCATTAGCATCCTGACGCCACGAACCAGTGAATAGTGGCAAGACATCCTAATGCAATGATTGTGTTTCGTTGCATTAGCATCCTGACGCCACGAAAAAGTGAATCGTGGCCACACATCCTAATTGCTACGATTGGGGTCAGTGGCCATTGATACTAACGCCACAAACCAGAATATCGTGGCAACACATCCTAATGCAACGATTCTGTTTCTTTGCATTACGGTCCAAATGCAACTGTTTGCTGATTCGTGGCAATAGATCCTAATGCAACGATTGTGTTCCGTGGCAATAAAGCTGTAACGCCACGAACCAGTAATTCATGGCAACAGATCCTAATACAACGATTGTGTTCCGTGGCAATAAAGCTGTAACTCCACGAACCAGTAATTCGTGGCAACATATCCTAATGCAATGATTGTGGTCCGTGGCGATAGATCCTGACGCCACAAACTAGTGATTCGTGGCAACAGATCCTAATGCAACGATTGTGTTTCGTTGCATTTGCATCCTGACGCCACGAAAATTTGAATCGTGTCCACACATCCTAATTTCTACGATTGGGGTCCGTGGCCATTGATACTAACGACACGAACCAGAGTATCGTGGCAACACATCCTAATGCAACGATTCTGTTTCGTTGCATTACGGTCCAAAAGCAATTGTTTGCTGATTCGTGGCAACAGATCCTAATGCAACGATTGTGTTCCATGGCAATAAATCTGTAACGCCATGAACCAGTAATTTGTGTCAACATATCCTAATGCAACGATTATGTTCTGTGGCGATAGATCCTGTAACGCCACGAACTAGTGATTCGTGGCAACAGATCCGAATGCAATGATTGTGTTCCGTGGCGATAGATCCTATAACGCCACGAACCAGTAATTTGTGGCAACAGATCCTAATGCAATGATTGTGGTCCGTTGCATTAGCATCCTGGCGCCATGAACTAGTGATTCGTGACAACAGATCCTAATGCAATGATTGTGTTTCGTTGCATTAGCATCCTGACGCCACGAAAAATTGAATCGTGGCCACACATCCTAATTGCTACGATTGGGGTCCGTGGCCATTGATACTAACGCCACGAACCAGAGTATCGTGGCAACACATCCTAATGCAACGATTCTGTTTCGTTGCACTACGGTCCAAATGCAATTATTTGCTGATTCGTGGCAACAGATCCAAATGCAACGATTGTGTTTCATGGCAATAAAGCTGTAATGCCACGAACTAGTAATTCGTGGAAACATATCCTAATGCAATGATTGTGTTTCGTGGCGATAGATCCTGTAACGCCACGAACTAGTGATTCGTGGAAACAAATCCTAATGCAACGATTGTGTTCCGTGGCGATAGATCCTGTAACGCAACAAACCAGTAATTCGTGGCAACTGATCCTAATGCAACGATTGTGTTCCGTGGCGATAGATCCTAGTGCCACGAACTAGTGACTCGTGGCAACAGATCCTAATGCAACGATTGTGTTCCGTGGCAATAGATCCTAGTGCCACGAACTAGTGAATCGTGGCAAGAAGCCAAGCTTACTGCAACGACTTAGTATTCGTTGCAGTACAATCGTTGCAATAGGTCGGAATCCTTGTAGTGTTAATAGAACCACATTAACAAGTTTTACCTCATAATTGCATTAATCATGCATATCATGTCATATTGAGTATTGTATGAGCATTATTTGATTGAATTGTGTGTTTTGCATGTTTGTCGCTTGGAATAGAAGGATTTGCCGTAGAGAGCGCTTTCGAGGACCTGCAGAACCAGAGTTTCAAAGCCTTCGACCCAAATCAAGCTCAGGAGCAAGGAAAGTATCCTTGATCATTTTGATCCAGGTTTTTAATGGTTTTGTTTGCAAAATTGCATGCTTGTGTCAAAATTGATGGGAAAACCCAATTGTAGGAGTTTACTAGTTTTTTATGACACCCTTGTCGATTGAACACTATGTAGAGAGTCAGGAAGGGTATTTTACACTTTTTGCTTTGCAATTGTAAACTGGGTTTGAAAATCAACTATAATGCTTAATTGTAAACTATTGAAACACATGAATGATGAGAATTGATATAAATGGCCCTTTAACAACATAGTGCCTAGGGATCTAAGCAAGTCGATTATGTGGAATGGGTTGGACTATTTCTGGTGGTTTTGCTTGCTTTAGATCTAAGGACCGATTCGCGGAGCGACCATCCAGGATTTACAGTGCCACCACAGGGCCAAGTATGGGTGCGACTTAGCTGACTAATTAGTGAATTGCCAGTACTGTTTGGACCATAAAGAATGCTCGAGAAAGGGGTAGTCAAATTGGGTTTATAGAGATTGGTGGGACTACCCTGGGATCCGAAAGGCTCAAGAGGGGGCCCTTGATTGGATGTGCTCTGTTGGAGACATCACCACTGGTGAAACCTTAGTGGGGGGTCTAAATAGGCTAGTAATCACTTTGTAAAGGCTATTTGGTGATCTCTTGGCCACACACCTAAGGAAGTGTGAGACGATATAATTAAGATTCCTTAGTCATCAAAAGGTGATAAAATCACGAACTTGTGGGTAAAGTGGTACAACCTCTGCTGAGTGTGTCTAAAACTATCATGATAGTCGTGCTCCCTGTCATGAGCAACCTGGACCCTCACATGATTAGAGTTATAGACTTTAACTTGGTTTAATGGTTGAAATTGAATTGGGAACTGGTATTGGTTAATTAAGTGGCTTTGGTATATGGAATTGGTGAAATTGACATAAATGAGCAGTTATGAGTTGAATATGGATTATTATTGCTGGTATTGGTTATTTGAGTTGAAATAGATGATATTTGGGTTATTTTGGGAAGGACCTCACTTAATGATCACATAATTGCATTTTTCAACTGTTTTGAATGTACTTTTATGCAATTAGCCCATTTATTTATCGTTCCTTGTTTAAGATACATGTCATACTTTCCAACACTTGTTAAGTACGACATGTGCTCACCTTTGCTATTCCCTTCACCAAATCCAGACGCGGGCGACTACGTGGAGTACCAGGAGCTCTTTGAGGGAGTTCCAGGCGTGTGTTTTGCCGTCAAACCAGCCTGTGGAGTTGAAGTCATTAGAGTTTAGTTTTTCTGCTACAGATTTATTGGTGCTTGTATTCAAGAATATTTGGTGTGTAATAAGGTACTATTATTAGTGTTATTATTCGAGGCATGGTTTATAATCTGTTTGTCAATTGTGAATCACTTGTGTATGTGTGTTAAACATCCTGGGCACACATGCATTATGTTTGGTTCATTTTGGGAACCTGGTGTCACAACATAGAACGTCGACAACAGGCCTCCTAGGGGTTGTCGGAGCTTGGTAGCATCAACGGCGTCCACTGTCAACGCATAGATTGTCGATGGCGGGCCCCCTGGGGGTTGTCGGAGCTTGGTATCCTCGACGCCGCCCACTGTCAACGCATAGAATGTCGACTGGGGGCCCCCTGAGGGTTGTCAGAGCTTTGTAGCTTCGACGGCCAAGTAGAAGAAGAGTGTGGCGAGAGTTTAGGAGAAGGAGGCTTCGGCTTTTCAAGTCCCTCTTCTACACTTGTATCCCTACAAAGGTGTAGTCAAATCAAGTAAGCCCTTTGTAAATTCAATTCAAGTTTGATTCTCAATTCATTGTAGTTTGCACAAGTAGTTACTTATGGGTTCATTGCTTTAATTTATTAGAGGCTCTAGTTGTTGCTTTGTGATTTGAAACAACTAGAGTTGTTATTTAGAACGTAGGTCGTGGTGCTTAGGTTAGAAATCACCAGTGAATATCTCGTAGACCCACAGATTAAAGAGGTAGGTAGTAGGTGGTGACAGCCCTATTTGACATCAGTAATCCTCCACGGTTGGCTATGCCATAGGCTCTTGGCGGGAGTCGTCCTAGTGTTCCTTGGGGTAAACCCATGCCCGAAGCAAGCAGCTACTGCGAATTCTCTTGAATTATACTCAATACTTCGAATTCATATTTCTTCCTTGCCTACAAATCAATACGTTACTTGGATTCGATACCGTTGGGAGTACTCCTTAAGGGCAAGTGCTACATGACAGTTTTTGTGCGCTTGCGGATTTTTATCTGTGACATAAGAAATGTCAACAAGCATTTCTGGCACCGTTGCCAGGGAATGGTTGTTGTTAATCTTTGAACCTTGTTCACCCCCGTATCTATTTTCCGACCTTATCTTTACTTTTCTTACCACCACCACATATATGGAGCATCCCACTATTCTTTCATATTCTGCCCCAAAGGGCAAGTTCTGTGAGCCACCGCCGTCGGCGGAACCCATCTATTCTACCAGCTATAAAGTTTGCCCTGGCTTTATAGCCATGGTTCGTGATCAATCCTTCTTAGGAACGGATTGTGAAAACCCTTACCGCCATCTAAGAGAGTTTGAACAATTGTGTTCATGCTTTCTAATCAAGGGTATGATGCAAGAAACTCTCAAATGGATGTTGTTTCCTTTTTCCCTTAAGGAAAAAAGCCAAACAATGATATGAACACAAAGTTGGGAAGAAAAACAGAAATTCGAACGAGTTATGAGACAAATTTTGTCTTGCTTTCTTTCCAATTGCTTGAATTGTTTCCTTGCGGAAGGAAGTACTATGCTTCCAGCAGATGGAGAAGGAGTCCATAAGAGTAGCTTGGGGTAGATTTTCTCTTTTGAGAAATTTTGGCCTAGATTTGTCTATCCCTGATCCATTTCTTTTGCAACACTTGGGGGTGGTCCACAGGGTTCATAACTACCCCTCTACATGGGATTGAACAAAGAGTCTACCTTATATCTTGACATTACAGCTGGAGCATATTTCCTCCATAAGATGCCAGAAGAAGGCAAGGATCTTCTAGACCGAATTCTAGAAAATTCCTCCTTCATTATGGGTCTTAATGAGCCCCCTCAAGAGAAAGTAGTGTAAATATCCGAGGATAAATCCATGCACAAGGAAGAACCTATCTCTTGCTTATCTCGAACCTTGCAGGAAGAATCCTCTCTCGAACCCGAAACTATGAAGGAATAAGAAATTCAACCTTCAATGTTTCCCTTCTACTTGGAGGAGGAGATATTTGAAGATTTTGGAAATACCTCAAAGTACCGTTGTCATAGGAAACCATCATTGCCGTTAACTCCACCTAACACACCTGATGGAGTCTTCGTCCAACAGACGGTCAAGGAGTTAACCTCTATTCTAAGCAGGGAATGGACTGCGGAAGTTGAGCAGTCACCCTAAAATCCTTCGGATGATCTCACCTTTGGCAACTATTCTATGCTTTATTAGAGGGACACCAATGAAGGTCCTATACAACCCCATTGTTGGAGCAAATCTCATTTCCGATTCTTGCGCTCCGCCATTCTGAGCGATGTGCCGTTGGCACCAACATGTAAATCCTTCTGAGATTCTTTCAAAAACATCCTTGAAGGATGCAGGATTTTACAATAGGTGTCTGTAAGACACAAAGATATTTAGGCAATCCTAGATTTCCATGTGTTCGAAATTCAAGATTTTGACATTATGATTGGGATTCCCATTGAGAAATTTCTCATGGAAGTTCCCTTGGAAGGAAACCTCAATGTCAAACTTGGAGGGAAAAAGTTCTCTATTCCTATCCTGTGTTCCAAGAACACATCCGCAGAATCTCTCATCCAAGATGAGCCTTTAGAGGAGGTTAGGACTCTTCAATTCTTGGCACCCCCTAAAATTGAAGGAGAAGAAGATTTCATCCAAGAGGAGGATGAATTTCAGGAGGCAATTGAATTACCAAAAGAAGAGTTCTTCCCAAAACCTCTTGTTGAGTTAAAAATTCTACCTCTAGGCCTACGTTATGCCTTTCTAAATGGCGATTTGGAAGCTCCTGTCATCATAAGTGACAAGCTATCAGATGATGAGACACTCAAACTCATTATCATGTTAGAAAAGCATAGGGCTGTTTTGGCTATTCGTTAGAGGATCTCAAGGGGATTAGTACAGCATTATGCACCCATCGCATTCCTATTGACCGAGAGTGTCCCTCAAGGGAACCTCAAAGGCGATTGAATAATGCGATGCGAGAAGTTGTCAAGAAGTAAGTCTTGAAACATCTGCATGTCGGGATTATCTACCCTGTCCTCATAGTGAATGGGTCAACCCAGTTCAAGTAGTGCCTAAAAAGAGAGGTATGACGGTCGTTCAAAATGATAAAAATGAATTAATTCTTCAACGAACCATCACGGGTTGGAGGATGTGCATAGATCACTAAAAACTTAACAAGGCTACAAGAAAGGATTATTTTCCACTGCCCTTCATTGATGAGATGTTAGAGCGGTTGGCCAAACACTCCTACTTTTGTTTCCTTGATGGGTATTTGGGGTATCGTCAAATCCCAAACTAATTCGACGATCAAAGTAAGACCACATTCACATGTCCAAATGGAACTTATGCCTACCGGTGTATGTCTTTTGGATTGTGTAATGCTCCTTCCTCTTTTCAAAGATGCATGCCTATATTTTCCGACATGATTGTGGAGATCATGGAAGTTTTTATGGATGACTTCTCTATGCGATTTGTAGACACCTTTGGGATGATCCATACTTCTATCGAGTTTGTGCCGACGGCCTTCTTAGAAGGTGTGTCCCATCAGTTGAAGGCACCAAGATTATTGAGAAATGCCATGCTAGCCTCTATGGTGGCCATTACGGTGTTTACCATACCTAGGCAAAGATCTAGCAAGGTGGATTCTATTGGCCTTCTATGTATGAAGATACAAAAGAATTCATTCGCAAATGTTGGAAATGCCAAAAGCATGAAGGAATCTCAGCTCGCAATGCGATGCTCCTAACATATAATCTCCAAGTGGAGTTATTTGATGTGTGGGGTATTGATTTCATGGGACTTTTCCCTAGGTCCTATTATTGTGAGTACATTCTGGTGGCTGTAGATTATGTGTCAAAATGGGTACAAGCCTTGCCATACAAAAATGATGATTCCAAGCAAGCTAGGAAAATGTTCCATGAGATCATTTTCCCATGCTTTGGCACTCCCTGTATGGTCATAAGTGATGGAGGGTCTCATTTCGTAGATAAGACCTTCCGAAACTTTTTGAGGGAGCTTGGTGTCCAGCATAACATTGCTACTCCATACCACCCACAAACAAGTGGTCAAGCATAAACATCTAATAAGCAAATTAAGAATATTCTGCAAAAGACCGTCTTGGAAACAGGAACAGGATGGAAGCATAAGTTACACGACGCATTGTGGGCATACCGTACTGCCTACAAAACTCCCATCGGAGTGTCTCCTTTCCAACTTGTCTATGGAAAGACTTGCCATCTTCCTGTAGAGTTTGAACATAGAGCCTATTGGGCCATCAAGTGGTGGAACATGGACCTTCACGAAGCAGGAAAACACTGATTGAAGCAACTTTCCGAGTTGGAAGAGTGGAGAGATAAGGCGTACCATAGTGCCAAAATCTACAAGGAAAGAACCAAAAGATGGCATGATAAAAGGATTACACCTAAAGAGTTCAAACCTGGACATAAAGTTGTACTCTTCAACTCTAGGGTTAAACTCTTTGGACATGGGAAGCTTAGGAGTAAATGGGAAGGGCCCTTCACTATAGTAGAAACCTCATCCCATGGAGCAATCACACTTCAAGGTCATGATGATCAGCTCTTTAAGGTGAATGGGCACTGACTCAAATTATTTCTTGAATCCCAGGAAGAGGAGGCGGAAAAATAAATTTATGTGATAAATCTTATTGATGTTCACGCCATTTCTTTAAATTCTTTCTAAATTTTTCGTGTCCAATTAATGGGACCATCCAATTATTCATCCATGGGGCCCATTTAGCCAACCCACAAAAACTTAGCCCAAAAGGAGCCAGGTAGGGTTCGTCCGAACCCTAGGGTCGGCCAACCTCCCCCTTGCACCGTCGGCTTTTTTGTTTTTTCGTGCGGACTCTCCTGACGTACCACAACAAGACTCTTGGTGCTATCGTACTTTCCCCGCTTATATATTGACGGGAATAGAGAAGAGGAACTTGCACCATCCAAAAAAAACCATCTCCTGTTCCTCCCATCCAAGTCATGGCCGACAAGAAAATTGTGCCTCATGCCTCCTCTAGCTCAACCTTCAACCTGAGCGGAGACATCACATTGGCCAATGACAAGTCCACCCTCGCTTTGGAGTCCGTCATGGTATTAGATGTTGTACCTTTCGCCATGATCCCACCATCGACGACCCCTCGTAGGACACCCATGAAGTCGATGACACCTGCACGTCGTTCGACTACGGCTAGCCTTAAGTCAGTCAAGACCCATCTTTTTCTTGAAAAAGACGAGTCTCTTTTCAAAGCTGCAACCTGGCAAGGAGTTCATGTACACTCTGAAGACCAAGGATGGTAACGTAGTGAGTCACCACTACAAGTCACCTACGCGTACCTCGCCTGAGCGTGTGGGAGACCGCCTCATTATCCATGGGGTGCGCGAGCCTGAAGGAGGCTATGCAAAAGGCTTTTTCAAGCAAATGGATAATGTCGAGATGGAGGAATCTACGGGCTCGTCACCCTCCAAGATTAGGTGTCACCTCTCGCCACCTGCCATCAGAGGGCCACTTGGCCAATTTGAGGACAGCGACGAGAAATCTCCTCGTGCCCCTAAAGTGGCATAACTTTCTAAGGAATTAGCTTCACTCCATTTGGAGAACAAGAAGCTATCGGACATAGTGGCTGAAGGGCGCATTGAGAGGGCAGAACTGAAGGATGAACTCATATCCCTCAGGGAGGAGATTGATGGTGTTCGCCGTGGCATGGGCGCCAAGCTGCAGCGCATATGCAATGTCGTCGGGAAGCCCGACATCTATAATGCTCCATAGTTTAGATGTCCCGACCGCATAGGATGCTTACTAGCTTAGTTTAGTTTTATTCCAAAATTTTTATTTCATTAAATTTAGATTGAATAATGTAAGCATCCCCATATTTTGAGTTCAATAAAGTGAACTTACCGGTTCATCTAACCCAATAAAGTTCTCCCTTTAGTTTATTTGTGTTGAATAAAGAATTCGGGGAACAAGTGTGAGGGAGGCACCCCAAATTCAAGAAATCCCAACGTGCAAAAAAAGTGTTGCATATCAAAACACGTCGTAGCCAAAGATACGACTCTACACATCAAAACAGAGCAACAAAAAGGCCAAAAAAGGGTCGGTCGAACCCCCTAGTCGGCCGACCTATTGTGCGCCTCGCACGGCTCCGTTTCGCTCCACAAATTTGGTTTGGATCTCTTACCCCTGAATATGCATGCTACGTTACTGTTTGAGTTGATTTAATATTTAACACTGAATATGTGAAATCAATTGAACTCAGCAGTTAAAATTTAAAACTCGGTAGTTGTGACACCCGGTTCCAAAAATGAACCAAGTGAACGCATATGTGTGTCCAGGATGTTCAACACACATACACGAGTGTATTCACAAAAGAGTATACAGAAAATTATCAAAAAAAAAGATTAATTAACCAAATTTATTACACAATTCATAATATCCTCGAATACAAACTCTAATAAATATTAATGACAAGTTCAACTAATGCAACGGAAATATTTTAAATATGCAACTATGCAGATAAGCAAAAGGTATAGCGCGGCTCCATGCAACACCACAGGCAAAACTGACGGTAGACACGGCCTAGAACTCCGCATTATTAACATAATACTCCAAATCCTGACCTGCAACTGCTGGGGGGGGGGGGGGGTTGTAAGAGTGAGTAGATGTCGTACTCAG
Organism: Tuctoria greenei; assembly: GCA_036927565.1. Lineage (NCBI taxonomy): Eukaryota > Viridiplantae > Streptophyta > Magnoliopsida > Poales > Poaceae > Tuctoria > Tuctoria greenei. The sequence goes on from JAYESD010000008.1 coordinate 88,611,313, forward strand.
CAAGTGTGGAAAGTATGACATGTAGCTGATACAAATGACGAAATGTAATAGGTAAGTGCTGAAAAGTACATTAAAACATTTGAAAAGCAATAGGTATTATGTATGTGAAATAAACCCATCATAAGCCATGTAGTTATCATAATATTAATCCATATTTCATTACCATCAACCATATTCCACATTTCTCATTACCATTAACCATATTCATCGCCATAAACCATAATATCATCCCATAACCAATACCAAACCATCCCATAACCAAAAACCTTCTAATCATGGAAGTTGTCCAGGTGCTCATAACCAGGAGCACGACTATCATGATAGTTTATTAGACTCTGCAGAGTTTGTACCACTTTACCCACGTGTTCGTGATTTCATCACCTTTCGGTGACTAAGAACCTCCCTTATGCCCATGACCTGCCGGTCACATTACACACATCCGTCGGTGTGTGGCCAAGAGATCACAAAATAGCCTTTACAAAGGGATTACTAGCCTATTTAGACCCCACTGAGGTTTCACCAGTGGCGATGTCTCCTACAGAGCACATCTTCAACTAAGGGCCCCCTCTTGAGCCATTCGGATCCCAGGGTAGTCCCACCAATCATCAACAAACCCAATCTGACTACCCCTTCCTCGAGCATCCTTAATGGTCCAAATAGCACTGGCAAAGCCCTAATTAATCAGCTATGCTGCACCCATACTTGGCCTCGTGGTGGCACTGTAGTCCTGGCTTATTCTCGCATGAACTGGTCCTTAGATCTAAAGCAAGCAAACCACCATGACATCCAACCCATCCACATACCAGGCTTGCTTAGATCACCCATTACCATACCGTATTGACCAGTTCACATTAACCAGAATATCATTAATGCATAATTAAATTTGTAGTGTTGTTTTCCCATCCCAATTAATTAAGCGAAGCAAAAAGGTAAAAATCCTATCTCGACTCTCTAGAATATATCCCAGGTGACAAGGGTGGTTAAACAAAGCTAGTAAACTTCCTATCATAGGATGCCCATCAAATTGACACAAGCATGCAACTTTGCAAACAAAACATTTATTTCAAAACAGGATCAATATGCTTCAAGGACACTTGCCTTGTTTTGACGGATAGGGTTGCTCAAGCGCTTCAAATTCTTGGTTCTGGAAATCCTCGTACATGACCTGTTGAGCACTTCCCTCTACTCGTGATCACACATACAAGAAAATACATACAAATCAACATGGTGCACACATACTAATCAACATGCGATAACATGCATGCATGCAAAGTTCAATAATTAATTAACTACGGTTGTTTATGGATTAGATGCAACTAGTTCATATGTGTTTATGCGAGTTTACGGGGGTTTTAGCGAGAATTAATGCTGCTGAAAATAAAATTATGGTGCAACTACGATTAAATTACATCTATTAGATCCAATACGTCGCTAAAATTCGCATCGGAAAATGAACCCTACCGTAGATACGACGGCTTCGAAGATCGCAGAACGAAGGCGACGCGTAGACGAAGTGGATGGCGCAACGGTCCTCCGGCGGCACGACGACGGTGGCGCGATGATCTCCGGTGGACCATGATTTCCTCCTCCTTTTCTTCTTCTTCCTCCTTTTTTCTCTCTGGTGGCGCATCCCTAGTCCCCTTTTTTCCTACCGGCGGTGCTAGAGCTTTCTGGTAACGGCTGCTTCTGGTGTTGGGGAAAAATACGAACCCTCCGGTCCCTTTTATAGCCGGGGCAGCAGTCGGTACCGACTCAGCCACGGGGCTCGGGAGCGCGGGGCGCACTGGGCCTGGTCGGGCGCGCGGGGACGTGCAACGCGCTGGCGGCCCAGGCGGGGCAGCCGCGCAGGGCGCGGGCGCGGTGCAGGGTGGGACGCACGGGGCCGGCGGCACCGGGTGGTGGGGTCGCGCGGTGGGGAGGCCGGCTTGGGCGCGCGGGCGTGGTGGCGCTGGCGGGGCGTGCTGGGGGTGCACGGGGCCAGGCGCGGGGGCGTGCGCTGGTGGCTTGGCCGCTCGGCCAGGAGCGTGGGGGCGCGAGAGCGGGGGATGGGCTGGGTGGGCCGGCTCGGCCGCCTGGCCAGCGGAGCTGTCCCTTTTTTCATATTATTTATATTTCTTCTTTTTTTATTTGTTTTTTATTTGTTTATTATTTATTTTATTATTTTTTATATTTCTTTTTTGAATATTGTTAATTATTATTTATTTCTCTTTATATATATATATTATCTTTTATTTTCCTATTATTTGTTATTCTTTTATTTTATTTATTTAGTTATTTTTAAAGTTATATATTTTCTTTCTTTATATTTGTTATTATTATATTATTCTTGACAACTATTGTTTCTTTCTTTCATAATAAATTTTCTTTCCTTTATTTCTTTCATTCCATATTCATTATGCCTATTTAATTACTTTTAATGTATTTGTTTTGGCAATAAATTTAATACCTAGGGATGAATGCAAATGCAACTTGAGAAGCAATAATTTTTTCCTAGTGTTTAAATTCTAACTTCCTATTCAAATTTTTATTTGCCAAAACCCGAAAATCGGGGTGTTACTGTAGTCGAAATTTGCTTGAGCTGAAAGTTTGAATACTTTATATTTTGATTATTACCGGGTTTGTGATTCCCACAATCAAAGTAGGAAAAACACATCATCTAAGTATTGACTGGTGTGACATGATAAATGAGTTATTCTAGGAGATATCTCTTTGCTTGAAATTGATTTTGATATTTGCACAATTTGGAGTCTTGAACTTTGCCTGACTCTCTCATTGGGAATTTAAATACCCACCAAGGTCATATGATACAAATTCTTGAAAACCACATGCATATGCCACTTTGTTTTTCATTGAAGTTTGTCAAACTCATGACCCAATTGAGTGACATGCATGAACTTTTTGACTTAGGAATTCTTGTGCACCTTATTTATGCAAAATATCTCACATTGAGAATTTGCATCCACCATTCATCCATCCAATAAAGAAACTCCATACATTTTGGTCATCAATTTCTCTCTAGAAAAATAAAAAGGGGTAGAACACATAGCTACGAAAAAAAAAGCATCTACTCTTCAAAAGAGGATGTATGCCAAAAAAACAAAAAGGAAGTAGCCATATTTCATCCTTAAAGAGAGAAAAGCATGGAGTCCACAAAGATCCATTCCATTTATTTGCACAAGAATTTTCTTTGTCAATTTGTTTGTTTCATAAGTCTCTCATAGGGTCAACTTTTTAACTTAGTCATATATGAATTGCAATGTGTGCCACATTTTTCCTTACCAAGCTCCACATATAGCCATATTTAGTTAAGGCAATTGGCACAACATGCCAAGGTGAGGATGAATACACTTTGAGAGACTTGAGAGATTCCAAATGAGAGATAAGGGCAATTGTTTCTTTGACTTTCCGAATATAGCAAATCGTCGGATCATTTCGGCAGAGGAAGAACCAAGAGAACTACATTCCAACCATTCCACTCTTCAAACACCCAAGATTGATGTGGTAGCCACATTCCACAAAGGGATATGAATTGAGGTACAAGTTGAAATATCTAGTATTCTCTTTTTCTAACTTATAGCAAATTTATGAAATCACATTAGTTCTTTTTCTTGCCTTCACTCGAGGACGAGCAAAGGACTATGTGTGGGGGAGTCTGTTGATGGTCTTTAAGTGTCATATTTAGACCGTCAATTCACGTCATAATGCGCACAAAAGAGAAACACAACGTAGTGGTAGGGTTAAAAACTAACCCATTTCCACAAGTATTGATGTTTATTTGTATGCAGGTGAATTTAGACCCAAAATACCAAGACGTGCAGAGAGTAGTCCATAAAATTGGATTTCGACGAATCAGGCGACACCACGTGTCATTACATGGATCAAATGGCCCAAAAGCAGAAGTCTCTGAGGCCATCCAACGGTGTAGCATCCATATAAGGGGATAGGACCCACCTGACAGAGACCTGGAGGAAGCACAGCCCCAACGAGGCTGAGACCAGGTTGGCCGACCTCCCTAGTCGGCCGACTAGGGAGTGGCACCTAACCCGGTCAAATGCCACGTGTTGGCTCCTCCCAGCTTGAAGAAGTCATGGGTGACTGATTCACTCGCATTTGGTGGCGGGAACCGACCCTTCTCCCACCTTTAAATAGAACCCCACACCTCACTTCACACATGCACCAAAAGTTGAGAATAGAATACCACTCCAAAGGTTTAGAGTAGTCCTAGAAGCTACCAAGTAGAAGGAGAGTGTGGTGAGAGTTTAGGAGAAGGAGGCTTGGGCTTGTCAAGTCCCTCTTCTACACTTTTATCTCCACAAAGGTGTACTCAAATCAAGTAAGCCCTTTGTGAATTCGATTCAAGTTTAATTCTCAATTCATAGTAGTTTGCACAAGTAGTTACTTGTGGGTTCATTGCTTTAGTTTATTAGAGGCTCTAGTTGTAGCTTTGTGATTCGAAACAACTAGATTTGTGATTTAGAATGTAAGAGTGGTGCTTAGGTTAGAAATCACGAGTCAATATCTCGTAGACCCATAAAATTGAGGAGGTAGGCAGTAGGTGGTGACAGCCCTATCTGTCCTTAGTAATCCTTCATGTTCGGCTATGCCATAGGCTCATGGCGGGAGTCGTCCTAGTGTTGCTAGGGTAAACCGTGCCTGAAGCAAGCAACTGCTAAAAATTCTCTTGAATTCGAATCAATACTTTGAATTCCTCTCTCTTCCTTGCCTACAAAACAACTTTGTGTCCTTGGATGAATTAGTTCATAAAATTACACTTACATCTCTTGGATTGATACCCTTGGGAATACTCCTTAAAGGGAAGTGTTACACGATAGTTTCCGTGCACTTGCGGATTTTTATCGGTGACGCAAGAAACGTCAATAGGCGCCCACTGTAAATGCATAGAACATCAACGGTGGGCCCCCTGCGGGTTGTCGGAGCTTGGTAGCTTCGACTGCACCCACTGTCAATACATAGAACGTCAACGGCGGGCCCCCTAGGAGTTGTCGGAGCTTGATGCTTCGACGGCGCCCACTGTCAACGGGTAGAACGTTGATGGTGGGCCCCCTGGGGATTGTCTGAGCTTGATGCTCCGGCAGCATCCACCATCGCCCATGTCGCTTGTCGTCAATTGTTCATTTTTCATGCGCATAAGAGACAAGAAAAACAGTAAAATTCATCCTCTTGCCTATAGCTTAGTTGCGGCTTATTGTCCTTATTTGAAATTTAGGTTCCCACAATTTCATTTAAAATACAAGTTTTATGATTAACATCCCAAAGGGCCATACGCTTTCAGGACCCACTTTACTAAGACCAGCCGAAATAGGTAGAGTGGCGTGCATAGGGTGCTGGACCAGACTAAGTCGATAGCGCACTCCGGACCTGTGTTGGCTTTGGTTTTCAGGTGAGTAGACCGTATAGCAATAACCAAAATCCAATGGAAAATCATCATTAAAACTTACATATTTCTAATGAAAATTTAGGACCTTATTTCAAGCGGATTGCACAACATTACTATTTACAAGAAGGTATAAAATGAAATGAGCTTGCACAAATGAGATGCACGTAGAGTCTGTTTGTATGAAATGTTTCTCAATAAGGTCCGAATAACAGGGGAATACAAGAACACACTTAAAGTACAGGACCAAGTTAAGTGTGCTATTCATCTTGTAATATCCAGGGAAGGTAAGGACACACCTAAAGTACAGGACCAAGTTAAGTGTGCTTTTGGCCTAAGAGCCTCCCAACTCTGTTCATAGACTCTAAAATATACAACTTATACAAATACAGACTCACCTCGGTGAACTAGGTGTATAACTTACGAAGGTTCTCAATGTTCTAGGGGTTGGGAAGTGGTATCCCATCCTCTGTTGCCAAGCGGATGCATCTGGGGTAGGAAACTTTGATAACCCGGAAAGGAACTTCCCAGTTGGGGGAGAGTTTGTTCATCACTTCTCGAGTTAGTATTCTCCACAGCACTAGATCACCTTCCTCCAACTGCCGGTCGCGCATGAACCTTTGGTGATAGCGCCGGAGCGTCCGATGGTAGCATGCATTTTGGACAGCGGCTTGGTACCTTGCCTCGTCGATGAGGTCCAGATCTTCACGCCAGAGCTGGTCCTGTGTGGCTTCATCGAAGATCTAAACCTGAAGAGAACCCATGGTGATCTCCGGAAGAAGGACTGCTTCAGCTCTGTATACCAACAAGAATGGTGTCTCCCTTGTGGCCCAACTCGGTGTAGTCCGGCTCACCCACAATGCAGATGGAAGATCTTCTATCCAGTTGGCACCATGTTTCTTCAAGCATTCACAAGTGCGCATCTTGAGTCTCTTGAGTATTTTTGCGTTTGCTCTCTCAGCTTGACCATTGCTTGCCGGATGAGCTACAAATTCTTAGCTAACTGATATGTCGAGGTCTTCGCTGTACTCTTGGAATGCTGCACTTGTGAGTTATGTTCCATTGTCAGTGATGATGCTATTCAGAATTCAAAATCTACAGACGATGGACTTCAAGAATTTGATGGTTGGTTGCTTGTTGATAGTCACAACTGGAGTTGCTTCTAGCCACTTTGTGAACTTGTTAATGGTGACATACAAGAACCGATCACCTCTGACGGCTTTTGGGAAAGGTCCCAAAATGGCCATCCCCCACACAGTGAATGGCCACGTGGGAGGTACCATTTGCAGTGACTGAGGTGGTGTGTGAATCGACTTCACATGAAACTGGCAAGCTTCTCACTTCTTTACCTGCTCGACTGCATCCTGGAGCGTTGTAGGACAGTAAAAGCCATGCCGGAAGGCCTTACTGACCAACGTGCGAGAAGACACGTGGTTCCCACACTCGCCTCCATGAATCTCCGTGAGAAGATCACAGCCCTCTTCTCGGGAAATGCACTGCATTAGAATGCTATTGGCACTACGTCGGTAGAGATCCCCTTCTACCAACGTGTATCTTTTTGCCAATCTGACAATTCGCTCAGCGGGTACACCGTCTTCAGGAAGGATGTTGTCTTTCAAGTAGCTTCCGACCTCCGAGATCCATGCATCAGAACTGACTTGAGCTTATGGATCTCGTGCACTTCATTGCTCGGAGCTTCCTATAGCGCCTACGATCCTTGGACGCCATGGTAACAGGGCCACCGGGACCACTAGCTTCGAGGTGCTTGTCTCGCCCCCATCACTCAGTTCGGCAGGCTGAGCGGCAGGTGATGATAATCTCCTGACAAAAACCTTGTCGGATGCTTGAGCCCCGGTTGAAGCCTTCATCAAGAGGTCATCAGCTTCAACATTGTTGAGACGCTGGACATGGCAGAGATCGAGGACGTGGAAGTCCTTCTACAACTTCTGGACTTCAAGTAGATAACCAACAAGTTGAGGGTTATTGCAACTGCATTCACCTTTGACTTGTTTGATGATGAGTTGTGAATCACCCATCACCGGGAGCTGTTGGACGGCATATGATAGAGCCACCTCGAGTCCGAAGATGAGAGCTTCATATTCTTCCATGTTGTTGGTTGCCTTGAAGTCAAGGCGCACCATGTACTTGACCTTTTCCCCGATCGGAGCAAGGAGAAGGATTCGAGCTCTGGCCCCCTGCTTCTGCAGGGTGCCATCGAAGAAAAGAGTTGATGAGATCATGCACATTATAAATGCATATACAAACATAATACAATATTTATTTGTTTGGGATCCTGGCTCAAGTGAATGTGCTCTCTTATTTGATGGAGAAAATGAAGATGGTGCACTATATCGTCCACCACCTTGGCCTCCTCCTTTCATGCATACAAGAAGATTTGATGGCATTGCACTTTGGATCAACATGTGAGAGAAGACGAACTTGAGTCGAGGATGACTCCAATTCAAGAAGGGTAGGATGATGAGGACATCACTTCTATGGATACAAACAACACTTTCTTGAACATACAAGATGCAATCAATAGAGTTCTCACACAACAATTAATTCCAGAGGTGAGCTTGATCTTATATGTTTCTTCATATATTTTTGAGAATAGATTGCTACCTAATAATTTAATTGTGATTAGGATACATGGATTGATTCAAGGAGTAATTGATAAGGAGGTTTAGGCCCGATCTTTCGAAAGGTAAGTCGATTGGGGTGGAGAACTCGACGTTGATGATCCGCGGCACTCGAGCAGTTCGAATACCCATGCAATCACTACACCACTGCTCTGTTGGTTATCAACTGTGCTGCACACGCTTGACCTCACTAAGAAGGCTAATCCCTGCAAGTGCAACCGAGAACACAAGCAATAACGTCGAAGACACGGTCTGAAACTGCGAAGTTAGAGTCTCACAAACTGTAGAACGGCGATATTATTGACCTAAGCAAAACCCAATTGTTTATGGTGGCTACTATGGATTATATATAGGTGGGAGGACATCCAAGGGGGTGTTGGGGTCGTGACCTAACCATAAGACACGAAAATAATGGACTTAGACTTGATACAAGGCCCAATGGCCCAATACGGTGGCGCAGCACCCTGACAGATTTTGAACTCGATTTTGCTTTGAAGATTCCCATTGTATCCTGAAGAATTTTGACATAGGACCAGCTACATTGGAAATTTTATCCTCTCCCCTTTCCGTGCATATGTAGAACGTCCAAAACGGAGTTTGTATGCGTTCTAGGCGTCCGTTTTAGTGCGAACTACTCCTGGACTCTAAGTTGGACACGATTTTGAGTTGGGGTCGGTTTCCATCTTCATTGAATGTATTCTCTGGTCCTCCACACCCCTAAACTTTCCTCCAATTACTCCTTGAATCACTCCATGTATCCTAATCGCAATTAAATTATTAGGGAGCAATCTATTCTAAAAAATATATAAAGAAATATATAAGAACGAGCTCACCTCTGGAATTACTTGTTGTGTGTGAACTCTATTGATTGCACCTTGTATGTTTAATGGAGTGTTGTTTGTACCCATAGAAGTGATGTCATCATCATCCTCCCCTTCTTGAATTAGAGTCATCCTCGACTCAAGTTCGTCTTCTCTCATGTGTTGATCCAAATGTGCAATGTCATCAAATCTCCTTGTATGCATGAAAGAAGGAGGCTAAGGTGGTGGACGATATAGTGCACCATCTTCATTTTCTCTATCAAATAAGAGAGCACATTCACTTGAGCTAGGATCCCAAACAAATAAACATTGTACCATGTTCGTATGTGCATTTATAATGTGCATGATCTCATCATTATCCTCTTCTTGATGACAAGCCGTCCTCGACTTGCTCGTATGTCCAGCAAAAAGTCTTGCTTTTAGGGTAGAATGAGTGTTGTCCATAATGCACAACTGCAGTGAATAATGCTTTTGGTGTCCCTACTACAAGGAAAAAAATACTAGAAAAACTTGACAAGACATTATTAGTGTTAGTACATTCATTTGCTTTACCATGTTGTTGCAGCACAAAAGGAGCTTTCTCATTTGAACATATGTAAACTTTATGCACCATAAACATACCACTATGTTTATATTTGCCTATAGTATGAAAAGTGTTTCTTGTCAACAAAGGTAATTCAGTTTTAGAACATATACTTCTCTCTACAATATCGAGATCACAATGAGTGTCAAATTTAATATAATCCAATTTATTTTGAGAAAACAAGAATTTCAGCTCATCCCGTTCACATGTAATTGGAATCAAATGCTTAATTTCAGCACATGTGGGTGATAAAGTATCAAATTCATTCAGTTGTTCTAGCATAATTACAATATAATTATCAACACACAACTCATTTTTTTCGTAAGAATCAGTAGGAAAATCAACTAGTGGTAAAGGTGTATTATGAAAAGGTTCATCTTGTTGTTGCTCATCGATACCATGATTGATGGTAAAATTCAGCACATCTGAAAATGTCATACCTTGGTTAATTGTAGAGCATTGTCCATTAACATTATTCTCATTTTCAGCAAGAAATTCAAGTGCATTATGAGTTGATTCATCAAAAAATTCAGAAGAGTTGTTCAACACCTCATTCTAATTTGCATCTACATTTATTTGTTCATTTTCCTACAAAAGGTTAGGCATAGGAGGAGGTACAACAAGAAAATTCTTCTCAAGTTCATGTATTTCATCTTTGCAATTAGATACATTGGCAAAAGTTTCTCGCATAAGAATTTTCATATCGTTCCATGTTCGAGGTTTTTCTGAATCGCTTAAGTTGTCCCACCAAGTTAATGCACAATCAACTAACGCACTAGCAATATTTAAAATCTTTCTCCTCTCACACATATGCCATTGTCCAAAATTTTTATCCAATTCTATTTCCCAAGCAATATATTCATCGTAACCAAAACCATCATAGGAAGGAAGAGATGGGAGAAATGTAATTACTTCTTGTGGACGGTGTTGTAAAGGTGGTCTGAATGTCATGTGAAACTTTGGTTGATGTTTGTTTTTTAGTGAGCAACTCCATTGTCGTCTTCATCATGTCAATCATCTGAGCATATAATGCATGATTCTTGATTTTACCTGACATTGTTAGTAGCAAACAGAAGACAACAAAAAATATGTTATCCCTATCAACTACAACGGATAATGGCAAAGTGGAAGTGGAATAACACACTCTCAAGCATCGTACCACGCTCTTACAAGTGTTCTTACCGACACTGCAGGTGGCAAACGGTGGATGATATGAAGAAACAAATGAAGCGTGGGATGATTGCAAAGGTGTATCGATTATGCTCAAGAGTAAGGTGTAGCTTGGATGGCACTTTATATGTAGCAAGGATTAGCAACAATGAAAATCAGATAGTAAAGTTGAATAAGTATCCAAAGTACTTATCAAAGTTGCTGGTCTAAATATGTTTCTAGTAGTTTAAGCTAGCAAGACATGCATCAAAGCGCTAAGGATACAAAAGTTGCAAGCACCTCTGATTTTTGTTTTTTTTTCTTTTGTTTTTTCTTGTGCGGCTTTTGTATCTTGTTTTGCACTTGCCTCTTTCTTTTGTCTTTTTTTTTTCAAAATGTAAATAGCAAGATTGTAGATATATCTCTCCTCTTCAATTGCAATATATGGAAGACCTATTTTGGACAAGAACAATAGGAGATATTGCTCCCGAAACACAGACTGTTCAGAAATTCTAGGTCGAGAACAGATTCAGATCTAATGCACGTTTGACCATGATAACTCCGTGTTCTGGGAAACCTATGAATACGAAAGTTGTAGTGAACTTCTTAACATTTCCAGAAAGTACAAGAACTCCAAAATCCAAGTTCGTATGAGTGATATGTGATGAAAATACCGAACTGGATAGAGATGAATCTAATCTTGACGTGATTCAAAAGGATGAATCAACACAATGCAAAACTCAAACTAAGACCAAAAACACTTTCTAAACCATCAATATGACTCAACCGCGGACACAAACTCAACAAAACCAAATTGAAAAACAAAGTTATAAAGGATCAATGGTGGTTTGGACAATGTGACAATAGATCTACTAAACTACAAGTTTTTTGTTTCTTTTTTTGTGGACTCTAGGTATGAAAAACAAAACAAATCTAATAGATAGATGAATTACCTAACGGGCAACCTAGAAATATAATACCAATTGATGAGAAAGGGATGAGCCTAAATTGTTGTCTTCTCAAAATACATTGGGTTATATTGAATTTGACACTCATTATGATCTCGATATTGTAGAGAGAAGTATATTTTCTAAAACGGAATTACCTTTGTTGATAAGAAACACTTTTCTTGCTATAGGCAAATATGAACATAGTGGTATGTTTATGGTGCATAAAGTTTACATATGTTCAAATGAGAAAGCTCCTATTGTAAGGAGGTTTAGGCCCGATCTTCCTAAAGGTAAGTCGATTGGGGTGGAGAACTCGACGTTGATGATCTCCAGCACTCGAGCAGTTCGAATACCCCTGCAATCACTACACCATTGCTCCGTTGGTTATCAACCGTGCTGCACACGCTTGACCTCGCCAAGAATGCTAATCCTACAAGTGCAACTCAGAACACAAGAAAGAATGTCGAAGACACGATCTGAAACTGCGAAGTTGGGGTCTCACAAACCGTAGAACGGTGATATTATTGATCTAAGCAAAACCCAATTGTTTATAGCGGTTTGTATGTGCATTTATAATGTGCATGATCTCATCAAAGTGTTTCTTGTTTGATTGTGGATTCCATGTATGTGGTAGGAGTAGTATTTATGATTGTGCTATACCATGTTCATTACATTATCATAAATACTATAAATCTCCACTATAGTCTAATTAGCTATGACATGGTTATGTTAATATGAATCACTTATGCTATGAATTAACATTGGTTCAACGATGATTTAGTTCATTGCCTTAGGATAGCTTGTGCCTAGGCTCTTAAGGTAATTACTTAATATGTTAGCATGGTGCTAGGATAGAAAGTAGCGTTGAATGTCTCGTAGACCCACGGATTGAAGAGGTAGGCAGTAGATGGTGACAGCCCTATCTGTCCTTTGTAATCCTCCACGTTCAGCTAGGCCACAGGCTCATGGCGGGAGTCGCCTAGTGTTGCTAGGGGTAAACCCGTGTCTGATGTGTTAATCCACATAGTATGAGAATTCATAATTAACATGATCATTAGTAACTAACTTAGTCTATGTATATGTACATTAGAAGCATAGGAGGAGTCTCTACCTAACTCTTAGCCAAATTCCTCTATTACCTCATTTATCCCCTTAGGATAGAATGCTCTTGTGTGTGTCACACTACCTTAACTTATCATTTAACCCATCTTGCTAGAACCCTACCTAGACCAACCTAAGCCTTTCCAGTTGATGATTGTTTTACTTCCATATAGCCTTCCTTTGGGAAAATATAAATGACACCCTTTGGGAATACTCTTAAAAGGGGAAATGCTACATCGATAGTTTTCGTGTGCTTGCAGATGTTCACTTGAGAATTAAAACCTACCAACAAGCATTTCTGGCACTGATGCTAGGGATGAATTGTTAGTAGTGCGTAGGAAATATCAACACACCCTCCCAGAGGGGTCCGGACCATCTCCTTCTTGAGTAGGTACTCCCTCGGATGAGGGAGGTTGATCCACAGGCATCTTGCCTTTAGGATCTGTGCCTGGGGGCTGGGACCCAGAATCTCTTTCAGGTAGATCCGGACCCTCCCAGAGGGGTCTAGACTTCTGAGTTGAAGATGTTTCTAGTCTCTCTACAACCAGAACTATGCTAACAACCTCCATAAATGCAGCGATGCAAAGCAGAAAAGGCTCACCGGGCTACAGAGCTATCATGATTGGTAGTGTGGTGAGGAGTTGCTTGAGCTCCTGGAAAGCCTTCTCTGATTCTTCAGGCCAATGAAATGGTTTGGACTTCATTAATAGCTTGAAGAAGGGTAGCGTCTGCTCTGTCAGCCTTGAGATGAATCGACTGAGCGAAGCTAGACACCCTGTTAGCTTCTGGGCGTCCTTGATACGGGCTGGAGGACACATCTCTTCAATGGCTTTAATCTTGGTCGGATTTGTCTCAATTCCTCAGTGAGTCACCAAGAAACCAACGAGCTTTCTGGAGCTAACCCCGAAGACACACTTATCCGGGTTGAGCTTCGTGCTCATCAAGCGCAGCTTGTCGAAGTCATCTTGAAGATTGTCCAGGAGTGACCTGGGTCTTCACCTTGATGATGATGTTATCGACGTAGACTTCCACAAGGTCCCTAGTCAGCTCCCCAAAGGTTTTGTGCATGGCTCGCACAAAAGTTGAGGCAGCAATTTTAAGACCAAAAGGCAGGGCAGTGTAACAATACAACCCATCTACTGTGATGAAGGCAGTATGCTCTTCATCTCCCTTAGACATTGGAATTAGATGATATCCAGAATAAGCGTCTGAGAAACAGAGTAACTCACACTCGGGGGTAGAATCCAAAATCTGATCTATTCTAGGTAGTGGAAATGGGTCTTTTGGGCATGCCTTATTCGATATAGTGTAGTCGATGCACATCCGAAGCTTCCTGCCAACCTTTGGTACAACAACAGGGTTTGCCAGCCACCGTGGATGGTGAACCTCCCGGATGAAACCAGCGTCGAGCGGCTTCTTGACTTCTTATCTGATGAAGTTTTGTCGCTCAACAAATTGCTTTTGGGGCTTCTGTTGTATGGGTCGTGCATTGGGGTAGATCTTCAGATGGTGCTCGATCACCTCCCTAGGGATCCTAGGCATTTGTGATGGATGCCATGCAAACACGTTGACATTTGCCCGTAGGAAAGTGACAAGCGTGAGTTCCTATTTGTCACACAGACCTCCCAATATACAAGTGGTCTGGTTGGCATCAGAAACAATTTGGACGACTTTGAAGGGTATGTCGGTGTCGCTGGTTGGTTGCACACAAGGTGCATAAGATGAGCCACGTTGACGTGAGCTCGAAGGTTGAGCAGCTTGCTCCTTGCCATATTCTTCTTCTTGCGCTATTGCAAGTGCATGAAGTTCCTCCAGTGCAGTGACTCCAGCAGTGCGGTCCCCTTGGATCCGGAGGACGCCTGAAGGAGTCGGCATCTTCAACACGAGGTAGTCGTAGTGGACGACGGCCATGAACCTATACAGGGCTGGCCTGCCTAGGATCGCGTTGAAGGGTAGGTTGATGTGAGCCACATCAAACACTAGCTTCTCCGATCTGTAGTTGTCCCGTGTCCCGAAGGTCACAAGTAAGGTAATAGATCCAAGAGGGGTGATAGCTCCCGGACCCACTCTTGAGAATGGGCATGAGGGACGAAGGTCCGAGAGGTTGAGCTGGAGCTTCATGAAAGCCGCAAAGCTGATGAGGTTGAGCGCCGCGCCTCCATCCACCAAGACATGGTAGAGTTGGATGTTGTTGATAGTTGGGGAGACCATCATGGGCAATTGTCCATCTCCGACCATGTTCTTCGGGCAATCCGAAGCATCGAAGGTGATGGAAGTATCCATCCACTTCTCATGAGGTCCTCCTTGGTGGTAGGAGCAACAACAACCATCTCTCGACGCATGGTCTTCAGGATGCGCCGGGAGGTGATATCCCAGGACACCCCATACATCATATGGAGAGTCTTCCGAAGCTCATTGTCAGAGATGTTGGAATTGTCGTCGACGGTGTTGTAGAACGCCTTCAACGCCTTCTTGGTGTATTGGAAGCCTAGCTCCTGATCAAACGGAGTTTCGTCGACTTTTTGTTTCCCTTCCTGCTGATGGAAAGGGGTCTCGTCTTGACGCAAGCCTCTTGACCTCTCGACAGTCTTCAATATTGTGGGTTGTCGACTTGTGGATCGTACACCACATCTTTTCACTGTCGCCATCTTCATATGATGGCCGAGGTCGCTTGTCGAGGCATCGCCCTCGGACACACGGAGCTGCGGCAGCCGGCAGCAGTAGGTGTGCCGGCAAGTGACTTCTTCTTGTCACTTGACTTCTTCTTCTTATTCTTTTTTCCATCACCTGAGGTTGTAGCTTCAGCTTTGGAGGATTGCCTTGCCTCCGCAGCTGGTTTAGAGTGCATTTCACGGCCCTCCGCTGACGCTGCTAACATTCTTTGTTGCCAGCGTCTCCAACATCTTCTTATCTCGGACCCCCTGTTGAAATGTGACGGCGCCAGAAGCGTTGGAGATTGGAGGGATGGTATTTCATACCTAAGAGAATTATTGAATGAAGGATTGTAGCGACTCCCCCGAATTCTAATGTACGGCGAAGAGGTCCTGCTTGGTGTCAGGCCCGATGTAGGAGCTCCCGAAGTTGGTGGTGAACTGGCGACAGAGTTCAGCCCAACTGTAGATGCAGTCAGGAGGTAAGCTCATGAACCATGACCTTGCAGTCCCAGTTAAGGCCACGGGGAAGTAGTTGGCCATCATGGCCTTATTGCCTCCAGCCGCGAGGATGGTAGTGGAGTAGATCTAAAGAAACTCGACAGGGTTGACTGTCTCATTCTATTTCTCCTGTAGATGAGGCCGGAACTTGGGTGGCCACTCGACTATGTGAAGGTGCATGGCTAGGGCCGAACAGCCGCCCCCAACTCAGAGAGTAATAGGGTTTTCTCAAGCAATGCACCTTTAGCGAGCACGCTCGATGCTGACACGATCGTCTTGCTGCCTGTAACGGCGATCGAGCTCCGAACAGAGATCCTGCGTCAGAAGCCTCAGCACCATTTCAGTACGACGAGCCTCGCAGGGCAGTGATGTCACTTGCTGGGAGGGCACACGTCTCCTGAGCTGTGGCGCCTGAGGACCAAGTCTACCAGACAAGGTCCTTGTTCTATGAAGGTGCCTGCCCAGAATGGGGTGAACCTTGGTTGCTGATCGCATTGGTTGCAGATGCAACCAAATGCTCAACATCAGTGTGCCATTGTTCCAGCGCAGCGGGAGGAGCTCCCGATGCTAGTGGACGCTAGAGAAGAGTCTGCGCTGTGTTCAGCGCGTTCTCGGAGTTGTTTGTTGATGCAGAGACCAATGCGATTACACCATCCTACTGAGATGGTGGTGGTGGTGGTGGAGGAACGACACCCGTCGGAATCACAACATTGGTCGGCTTCTGCACGTTGGAGGGATTTCCTCCAGTAGGTTGCACAGCTGGTCCGTTGGATGAAGCATCGGCGGAGTTCACCATCTCGAAAGCTTGAAAGCACCCCTACCTGGCACGCGAAATGTTGAAGTCTGGACTAGGACACTTCCCCTAGTACTACTATAGGATCGAAGAGCACGTGAAAATCTACCAGAGGGGGGGTGAATGGTAAACAATTAAACCCCAACCCCTTCGGTAGAAAAATGATCTGTTAAAGAAATCGTGTGTGAGACTAATCTAAACATGTTTCACCGTGACAAAATTGATAGATATCAGAGAGAATCAATTCACGAAGACAACACAATAAGAATCACTCAAATCTGTCGAGAAAAACTCAAGTTATGATCAAAAGATCAAACAAAGGTCAATCTGCCCTACCCGAGAAAAAACAGTTCTGGAACGCTGCAAAGAAACTCGTGTAGATCATAGAACACAAATCCAATGACCGTGAATATTTTGACAGATGATAGATAATCAAGTTTTGAAGACAACTCAAAAAGAATCACGTCAATTGGATCTGTAAAACCAGAGTTATGATAAAACCACCGACGAAAGATAGTGCTGTCCAGAAACTCGACGAGTAAAACTTGTATGGAACAAGTCAGACGAACAAGGCACAAAAGTTACTCCAAACTACGAATTTTATTCAATAGAACACAAGAGGAACAGCCCCAAAGTCGTGCACCACGAGCTCTGGGCTCCCTTGCTTATATAACCAGCTCGAAAGCCAACTCAACTCAGATCAGGAACCTAATCCTACTTTGTTCACGAATCGTAACTTTCCATAATTGCTTAGGATTCTTCTATACGCAGATAGAAGCAATATTAAGACTTCCAAACACCTTACGAACGTATCCCACATTTCTAAACAACTCAATTCGTGACCCATACGAAATCCTATCATAACCAACTCAAATCTTTCCATATTTGAGTCAAACCCGACTCAGCCGCAACCTGAGTCTATAACCTAGTCAGTTGGACCTTTCCGACCAACTCTTTGCGTCCACATCTCTTCATCACGTCTCGGAACCATGTAGACACGTCCATGCACTCCTTGCACACGTGCAAACATCTTCCAATGACGTCCACGATACCTTCATATGCATTTGTTCTTGATTCAAACATGTTGCGCAACCTTCCGATCAACTCAACCACAATTCCTCCCGAACTTGGTTGTTGAACCTCATCTTCTCCCTAAGACTAGTTCAATGGATCATGTCACCAGCCATGTCTTGAACTCAAGCAACACCTACACATGAATAAACAACCAATCCATACGAGCCCAAGTCCTCGACTTGACTCAAGTTAGTTCCGAACACAACACCTTACGTGAGAACCTCACATAAGTATGTTGCAAAACCATAGTAACACGATATCATCCATGTTAACCAAAAACATACCAAAGACTTAGCAAATGAATACTAAGCAATCTTTCAAGAGATGTAAAGCAAGTACGAAACATTGCAAATGAAAAACAGAAGCATTGCGGTCAAGTTCCGGACCTTGCCAGAGCAACCCGGACCTTGAGTCGGAGCTAACAAAAGCTAGTAGAACCTAGCGCCGGAACTTACCAAAACTAGTATAACCAAGTAAACCCAAAAGCCGGAGCTTACAAAACTAGCAGGATCTTAATAAAAAGGTGTTTTGGTGATATTCAAAACTTCTATCGTCAAAGAAAGTGTATTCACTACAAGCCAATGTATTCAGCACAAATAGGTCTTACAATTTCCCCCTTGATGAATGCATTGGCAACACCATTTAAAATCCGAACATTGGCTTATTCATATAAAATTTTTGAAGGCAATTTCTCCCCCTTTGTAAATCAAAAGTAAAATGAAATGAGAAGAAAATCCAAAAATTATCCCATATTATCTCACCCCCTTTATTATCTCTCCTTATGCACATATTCTCTTTCTCTTCATGTTTATCTCTCCCTCTTTGACAATGTATTCAGCAAGTCATGAGCATATAAACAAATTATCTCTCCCCCTTTAGTTGTTATGAGCATATTATAACATATACATATAAACAAAGCTCATCCAAGTCATACTATCAAGTAACTTACACTATCACATCAATAAGATACATAAAGTAGTGTAAGCCATGCTAGAGATCATATGTAATTTTCAATTTAAGCAAGTCATGATCTCACAAACTTAACTATTTCATAACATGAAAGCATGACACTAGTTGCTGCATTTTATTATTTTTCAAAACACAAATTTAGATCATATGATATTTGCAAGAGATTATATGCGCATCTGCCTTATTCTAACCAACCAAGCCAAGCCTATGTCATTTGACAATCAGAACCTTAAGGACATGGTTTTGGTCAGACACAACTTCTTCCAAGTTCATATCTAAGTGCAATGATAAGCCATCTCAAAAGAAGAAGTGTGATGCATGCATATTCTCTTGATCTTTTCTCAATTTATATTTGTTCATAAAAACTCAACATGTGAGTTGATTACTTGATTAATTCTTAATGATTAAAAGCACTTGTGAACATGTAACAAGTTCAAAACAGCAAGAAAGTTCGATCATGACCAGTTTTAGTGTAAGTAATTATTCCAATTACTAGACATAGAAAAAACTACAAAATGTGTAACACGAATAATGTAGTAAGAACTTTCAGCATGTAAAAGGAATCACAAAGTCATATATGTATGAAATACTATGCTCATATTATTTTAATTTTAGATTCACACATAGACTTCCCAAGTTTCAAATCTCCCCCTCAATTTAAGCCATGAGGATGCATAACCCCTATTTCACTACGAATGTAACAAAAACGAGTGAAATCCAAAGGTTTTGTAAAAATGTCAGCCAATTGTTGTTTGATATCTACATGGTGAAGCACAATGTTTCCTTTTTCAACATTATCTCAGAGAAAGTGATACCTAATATCAATGTGCTTAGTTCTAGAATGTTGCACGAGGTTTTTAGCAATGCAAATGGCACTAATGTTATCACAGAACAGTGGAACACTATCTAGATCAACCCCATAGTCCTTAAGTGTTTGAACAATCCAAAGAATTTGTGACCAAGCACTAGCAGCAGCTACATACTCAGATTCGACTGTGGATTGTGCAACCGAATTTTGTTTTCTAGAGGACCAAGCAACAAGAGAATTACCAAGAAAATGACAAGCACCGGAAGTACTTTTCCTATCAATCCTACAACCTCCAAAATCAGCATCCAAAAAAGCTTTCAAAGTAACGGTTGAGGAAGAAGGAAGAAAAATGCCAAATTCTTGAGTTCCATGTAAGTACCTGAGAATCCTTTTGATGGCTTGACAATGTGAAGCACGTGGGGAAGCTTGAAATCGTGCACAAAGACATACGCTAAATTGTATGTCCGGTCTTGATGCCGTGAGGTACAAAAGTGATCCGATCATGCTTCTATATTCTTTTTGATCCACGGGTTCACCATCTTCATCAAGTCCATGTGTTGTTGCTGTTCCCATTGGTGTTCGAAGAGGCTTGCTTTTGTCCATGTTGAAGCACCTTAGGAGGTATTTTGTATACTTCGTTTGATGCACAAAGGTACCCTCCTTGGTTTGCTTGATTTGCAGCCCCAAAAAGTAAGTGAGTTCACCCATCATACTCATTTCAAATTCGGAACTCATCATTGCTGAAAACTTGGACACAACATCATGAGAAGCACAACCAAAGATAATATCATCTACATACACTTGAACGAATAATGAGTCATTGCCATGCTTAAGCACAAAAAGAGTTTTATCAACATTGCCCATGGTAAACCCCTTTTCAAGTAAGAATGCTTTTAACCTAGCATACCATGCTCTAGGGGCTTGTTTGAGACCATATAAGGCTTTGGACAGTTTCTAAACATGATTAGGAAAATCTGGTTTTTCAAAACTCGGTGGTTGCTTGACATAAACCTCCTCATCTATGTAGCCATTTAGAAAAGCACTTTTAACATCCATTTGATATAGCTTGAAACCTTTAGATGCAGCAAAGGCTAACAAAATTCTTATGGCTTCTAATCTAGCAACAGGAGCAAAATTTTCATCAAAATCTAGACCTTCAACTTGAGTGAAACCTTGAGCAACCAACCTAGCCTTATTCCTAACCACAACCCCATCCTCACTTTGTTTATTTTTAAATACCCATTTAGTTCCAATTAAAGTGTGACCTTGAGGTGGAGGTACAAGTTTCCAAACATTATTTCTTTCAAAATTTTCTAACTCTTCTTGCATGGCAATAATCCAAGATTCATTAGTGAGTGCGTGTGATATATCTTTGGGTTCAAAGAAGCAACAAAAGCAGAATGAGCATAAGAGTTTGGATCGCAAAACCTGGACTGTGTGACTCGTTCGTGCAAGCTTCCAATCATCTGTTGTGGGGTATGATCTTTGTAAAACCATAGGGGAACAGATGTCTCACAAGCTTCTTCTTCTTCATGTTCATCACAAATCGAAGAGCTTGTGACTTGAGGATGATTTGAATCAGCATTGATGGTTGTTGGTGTTGGTTGAGAATTAACATCCGGAGCTGAACCAAAGTCTTTAGCTACTGAATTTTCGGGCAGAAGCTCCAATTCTTCCTCATCTTCAACGAAAATGCTCTCCCCCTGCTGATATGGATCTGGACCTGCAATGTTTGAGCTAGTACCTGGGCTAGATTCATCAAAAGAAATTTCACAAGTCTCCACAATTTTGTTAGTGTCAAGTAAAAGCACACGGTAGTCTCTAGTATGAGATGGATAACCAAGAAACATGCCATCAATGGATCTAGGTTCAAATTTATCAAGACTACCATGTTTATTAACAAAGCATTTGCAACCAAAGACCGAAAGTGTGTAACACTAGGCCTATGTCCGAAACGGAGCTCATATGGTGTTTTACCTAGCTTAGCATGCAAGAAAACACGATTTGAGACATAACAAGCGGTTGTTAACGCATCAGCCCAAAATTTACTAGGAGTTTGATATTCATCAAGCATAGTCCTAGTCATCTCAACTAAGGTTCTGTTCTTTCTTTCTACAACACCGTTTTGTTGAGGTACATAAGGTGAAGAAAATTGATGATCTATTCTATTTTTAGCATAAAAGTGATCAAAAGATTGATTTTTAAATTTAGTTCCATTATCACTTCTAATTGCTTTTAAAGATCCTGGGTGATCAATTGATAATCTAAGAAATAAAGTTCTAAAGTGACTAAAAGCTTCATTCTTAGATGCCATAAAGTAAACCCAAGAGTATATAGAATAATCATCAACAATCACAAGTATATACCATTTACCTCCAAAGGATTGAACACGTAAAGGTCCTACGGTGTCAAGATGCAAAAGTTGACATAGTTCAGTTGTCATGATCATTGTGAGAGGAGTATGTCAACCTGCAACCATCTTAGCATGTCTACAAGAAGAGCACACAATTTCTTTGTCCCCTTTAAGCTTAGACAGCCCACGTATGCGATCATGAGCACTAACACGCGTTAGGTGATCAAAGCCTACGTGATCAAGTGTACGATGCCAAAAATATAGGTCCTTTGAATCATTAGCAACTAGACACCTATGCTTAGAGGAAGACATATCAAAATCAGCTTTAAAAACTCTTCCAAGCCGAGACAAGTTAAAAATAAGCTCACTATTTGACCTTACAACTTCGCAGCAGTTTTTATTGAAAATAATTTCCAGATTTTCATCTAGCAATTGTGAAACAGAAAGCAAGTTGTATTTCAAATTTTTGACAAGTGCCACATCCTTCAAAGTGTAGTGATCATTTACTCTAACTGAACCCTTAGCAATTATAGGAGTTGAAGAATTATTGGCAAAAGTAACATTCTCTACACATGACACAAAAGAGAGGGAGGAGAACCAATCTTTATTACCGGTCATGTGGTGTGAGCAACCTGAATCCACAATCAAAATGTTCTCCTTCCTCAAACGTGTAACCTACATAGAAGCACAATACGTCGATGACTCAATACTGGGGTTAGTCAAAAGGCATTTAGGAATCCAGTACTGAGTCACGCGACGTGCAGCAGGAAAAACACGCAAAAGCTGAGACAAAATAGCAGGTTTATGAGTCAAAGTTTGAGATTTTTTATTTATAACTACTGACCTATAAGGTGTTACTTGTGTAGCACAAAAATCAGTAGCTCTGTAGGGAAAAACAGAAGGTCCGGAGGTAAACTTTGAATGTTTTTGACTCAAAATAGCAGGTTGTACATT
Source organism: Tuctoria greenei (assembly GCA_036927565.1). NCBI lineage: Eukaryota > Viridiplantae > Streptophyta > Magnoliopsida > Poales > Poaceae > Tuctoria > Tuctoria greenei. Next base: position 88,634,054 of record JAYESD010000008.1, read on the forward strand.
CGGTTCAATATGTGCAGCAAATTTTGCATGAAAGTTATGAGATCTAGCAACCATTCTTTCCCTTTTCTGTTGTTTAGCTAGTCTATAACAAAAATCTATGACATGACCATCTCTACCACAGTAGGTACAATGAAATTTAACTTTGTGTTCATGTCTAGATGAGCAAACAACATTTTTATTTGAAATCGAATGAGACAATACTTCTGCAAATTTGAAAACCACTTCTTTTTGTTTAGGAACTGTTTGAATCAAACCACTTCCTAATGACTTTACACTTTTAGGAGGATGTGCCTTAGCATGAGCATGAGAATCAAAATCTAAACCAGTTTTATCATTGCAAGACTTGGATGAATTCAACAGCATGTTTAGGTTCTTATTCCCATTACAAAACCGATCAAATGTCTTATGCATATTATCAAGTTTCTTGGACAGATCAAGGCAATTTTCACATGAAGTTTTTCCTTTTAATTTGCAATTGGAACAATATTTAACTTCATGACAACATAAAGCATTGTTCAATATAGAGATTTCATTCATAGCATCTTGCAGTTTCTTATCAAGATCATCACAACTAGAACAATGCAAATCAATTGTAGAACAAGAAGCATCTTTTAAGTTTCCAATATTAAGTGCAGCAAGCTATTTGTTTTTTTCAATTTCAAGTTCTAGTTTATCAAGTGTGGAGGTATGTGCACTTCTTAGGGAGGACAATTGTTCATATATTAAGTCACATGAGGAACAAGAATCATCACTGGGAATCAAGGATTTCAAATGATCAATTTCAGATTCTAGTGACTCAATTTTAACAGCATTGTCCCTCATCTTTTTGTCCTTTTTCTTAACAATAACAGTGGCACGAGAAATAGCATCACACATTTATTCGCAAGTAGGACATACCTCTTCATTGTCGCTGTTGTGTTCTGCCTCCTCCATACTTGATCTTGACTTGCCCGCCATGAAGCACAAGTTTGCCAAATCATCTTCATCTTTATCACTTCCAATGTCCACGTCGCTTGAGCCAAGTTCCTGGAGTGCCGAGATAAAACTGCTCACCAATTGACGTCCTGTAAAACCCTTCTTTTTCTTCGTATCTTTTGTAGAGGAGTGCTTCGTTCTTGTTTTATTTTCATCCCGGGAAGTAGGACCTGAAAGGTTAGGGCAATCTGAACGAAAATGTCATGTCTTACCACATTCAAAGCATTGTTGAGGTCCGGAGCTTCCTCTCCTTCTAGTTCTCACATTTGGCAATGCTTTTGAGAACCGGGTAGAGATGAGCGCTAGCTCCTCCTCTGGAAACTCCTTAATCTGTTCAAGGGTTAGAGAGGACAGCAAAGCAAGTGTACCACAAGATGATGTTTGACCGGAACTAGGCATGTCACGTTGAGAAACAAAAGCAATAGACTTGTTGGGGTTCTTACGTGAGATTATGTCGATTTCATGAGTTTTTAACTTGGAATATAGCACATCTAATGTAAGTGAACTCATGACAGTAGATTCACGAATAGATGTGACTTTCATCTCCCAAATTGACATATCTAATGGACTTAGCAATTTCTTAGCATTTTCAGCATCTGAAAAATTAACATTGACATTACGCAAGTTGCTAAGAATCTTATTAAAGCGATAAAAAAGGTCACCAATAGACTCACCGGGTTGCATCTCGAAGCGCATGTATTCTTTTTTAAACATGTCTTGCCTTACCTCTTTGATCGTGTTGGATCCTTCATGATAGTCACAAAGTGCTTTCCACACATCGTATGCAGATCGGAGGTGTGCAACACGGTCGAAGTCGCTTTGTGTTAATCCTTGTATGATCAAGTTCCGAGCCTTATTGTTGTTGTCGACATCTCTCAGATTTGTAGCTGTAACTTGATCGCTTGATGGCACTTTGTAAAGCTTGTATACCTTCTCACATATTGCAAAGTCTTTTGCCTGGATGAAAGCCTCCATGCGTGCCTTCCAAACCTGAAAATCAATACCATCAAACACACAAGGTTTGGCAGAGTACTTCTCCATGATGATTAGTCAAAACACGTGCAAATCACAAAGATTAGAGCATCGTGGCTCTGATACCAATTGTAGGATCGAAGAGCACGTGAAAAGCTACCAGAGGGGGGTGAATTGTAGATTTAAAAATCTTACGCAACAGAAACAATTAAACCCCAACCCCTTCTGTAGAAAAACGATCTGTTAAAGAAATCATGTGTGAGACTAATCTAAACGTGTTTCACCGTGACAAAAGTGATATATATCAGAGAGAATCAAGTCACGAAGACAACACAACAAGAATCACTCAAATCCATCGAGAAAAACTCAAGTTATGATCGAAAGATCAAACAAAGGTCAATCTGTCCTACCCGAGAAAAAACAGTTCTGGAACGCTGCAAAGAAACTCGTGTAGATCATAGACCACAAATCCAATGACCGTGAAATTTTGACAGATGATAGATAATCAAGTTGTGAAGACAACCCAGAAAGAATAACGTCAATTGGATCTGTAAAACTCGAGTTATGATAAAACCACCGATGAAAGGTAGTTCTGTCCAGAAACTCGATGAGTAAAACTTGTCTGGAACAAGTCAGACGAACAAGGCAAAAAGTTCCTTCAAACTATGAATTTTATTCAATAGAACACAAGAGTAACAGACCCAAAGTCGTGCACCATGAGCTCTGGGCTCCCTTGCTTATATAACCAGCTCAAAAGTCAACTCAACTCAGATCAGGAACCTAATCCTACTCTGTTCACGAATTGTAACTTTCCATAACTGCTTAGGATTCTTCTATATGCAGATAGAAGCAATCTTAAGACTTCCAAACACCTTAGGAATGTATCCCACATTCATAAACAACTCAAATTCGTGACCCACACGAAATCCTATCATAACCAACTCAAATCTTTCCATATTTGAGTCAAACCTGACTCAGCCGCAACCTAAGTCCATAACCTAGTTAGTTGGACCTTTCTGACCAACTCTTTACGTCCATATCTCTTCATCACGTCTCGGAACCATGTAGCCACGTCCATGCACTCCTTGCACACGTGCAAACATCTTCCAATGACGTCCACGATACCTTCATATGCATTTGTTCTTGATTCAAACATGTTGCGCAACCTTCCGATCAACTCAACCACAATTCCTCCCGAACTTGGTTGTTGAACCTCATCTTCTCCCTAAGACTAGTTCAATGGATCCCGTCACCAGCCATCTCTTGAAATCAAGCAACACCTGCACATGAATAAACAACCAATCCATACGAGCCCAAGTCCTCGACTTGACTCAAGTTAGTTCTGAACACAACGCCTTACATGAGAACCTCACATAAGCATGTTGCAAAACCACAGTAACACGATATCATCCATGTTAACCAAAAACGTACCAAAGACTTAGAAAATGAATACTAAGCAATCTTTCCAGAGATGTAAAGCAAGTACGAAACATTGCAAATGAAAAACAGAAGCATTGCAGTCAAGTTTCGAACCTTGACAGAGCAACCTGGACCTTGAGCTGGAGCTAACAAAAGCTAGTAGAACTTAGAGCCGGAACTTACCAAAAGTAAACCCAAAAGCAGGAGCTTACAAAACTAGCAGGATCTTAATAAAAAAGGTGTTTTGGTGATATTCAAAACTCCTATCGTCAAAGCAAGTGTATTCACTACAAGCCAATGTATTCAACACACATAGGTTTTACAACTACTAAGACATAGTCCGCGGAGTTTCGTATTCAGTTGGGGCGCGAGTCAAGATCCTGACAAGAGGTGAACATTGGGTGTTTTATGCAGTTCGGGCCGCCTGGGCGTAATACCCTACTCCACGGGGTGTATGTTTATTGTACGAGTGTGTATCAGCTCGTATGCGTATGACATTGCCTCAGATATCTTGTCTTTCTACGCAGTGCAGCTCTTTTATATGCCAAGGACTGGCTATTAAAGTATGTTCCTGGCCCGACAACTGGCCCCGACTGTATTAACTACCCTATACATGATCTATAGTGTTAAGGACGGCTAATAGTGTGATAACGTGCCATAATGATAGTGTTACAAGCCTTGATATTCCTCTGATCATGCGTTATTAATATGGCATTAATGAAACGTTAACCAGGTCTTGTAATGGCCAATTGATTGCTCTTGAATTTCCATGCTGTTGGAGATCCAGCTGTCTTCCCGTTGCTGACGTAGGTCCGAGCATTGACATGTGGAAGCTCCAGAGCTTAAGTCTACTAGGGGATAGGTCTGGTACCGTTGGACACATGGCAGTTTCGGAGCTTCCCTGAGGAGGGAGACAGGTCTGGCTCTGCAGAACACGTGGTAGCACCGGAGCTATCCAAACAATAGAGGCAGGTCCGGCTCTTCTGGACGCATGGCTACATCGGAGCCACCCTATGGTGGGAGGTAGATCTGGTTCCGCGGGATGTGTATCCCCTTTGGACGTCCGCCACTTGGACATAGTAACTCTTCGTCTTTGCTTGCGGTGTCAGGGGGTACCCGGTACGTAGGGTACCGACAGCAGGGATAAACAAACGCAATGACATTGTAATTCAGGGATATAATTGGAATTCAGGGATAAACAAATGCAATGAAATTGCAATTCAGAGATAATTTGCAACTCAATGAATTTCATAGTTCATACACATTGTGTGCCCTCTATACTATACATTTTGATTTAAAACTTATTCCTATGAAGCTCCCATCGATCAATCTAAACTGTATCGTCCAGCTTGCTCCCGAACATGTCTCTTATATTCCCCTGGATCCTTAAAATATTGACATTCTTTAAATTAACAAATGCCGAATGAGGAATGATATATAACCTATGTTGGTCACTAACATAAAGTTACTAACCTTGATAAGTATATTATAGCAATCATTTTCAACATTTGGCGCGTTTGGCTGATGAAGCAAACGCTGAACTTCAAGTAGTATAGTTTTGATTGTAAAACCAGACCACCACCCCTAAGAAATATCAATTTAAGCAACATAAGAAACCAATTCAAATAAGTTCGGCAACAATTACTAATTACTTGAGCAAAATAAGTCTATCTTATAGTCTCTTGATCAATAACCCCAAGGCAGAGTGCTCCTGAGCGATGGACATTCAGATGGAAGAAACCACGTAGAAAGGTGCATCTTGGACGCACCAACGACTAGTCCTCCGAGAAGGAGATTGTCAGGGGGTAGTAACCACCTTCACAGTCAGTCCACAAAGGAAATTCATTAATAAGGGGATGATGTTATATTGGATATGATTGTGCTTGTTCTTCATGACTTACACCTTTTTTACAGGGGACGATGCACTAACATTTCAATAAATCTCGCGACTTAGGCTTCGCAGAGAAACCCTACACAGAGAAATTGATAAACAAGTGACACAAATGGTGGCGAGCCATGATATTGCAAATACCAAAAACAAACAAGACAAAAGAAAATAAAACTACAGTTAAGTTCATCAGTCCATTGCAGAGCTACATACAACCATGCGACCGGTATGCCATATGTACATACATGGGGATGGTTCTTGTGCCACGTCAAGCGCTCCTCCTTCAGTCGGTTATGTGACAAGTCGATATCTAATCCAACCATGAATAGTGACGATAACTAGGACAGTGATGACGACGATGGCGAACAGGGGCGATGGTCGCACTAGAGTTGGTCGAACAGAGGCGACAGCCGCACTGGAGTTGGTTGAATAGAGGCGGCGATCGCACTAAAGTTGGTCGAACAGAGCCAGTGGCTGAGACTAAAGCGAGAAACATGAGATACGAAAGTGTGTCTTCCATTATTGGAAGAGAGACATGCGGCATGAGGACAGCGGAGAACATAATTTCGGCAGCGGTGGTGCAGAGACGTGTGCGACCGGCGTGCGCAACCTTTCGTTTCCTCGAGGCGGTACTGATGCGTCCCATTATCCCATCAATGCGCGTGTAACCAACCGCTCCATCCTTGACTCCGCACAGACCTTATATAAGACGCGCCATCACCCGTTAGTTCTCCACAAGCGCATCTCTCCTTTTGCATCTGTTTCTTCTTCTTTGTCGTCTTCTCCGCACTGATGACCCACCACCACCATGGCCAACGTTCCACCGCCAAGCCCGCTGAGGGATCCACCTTGCAAGAAACAGTGTTGCAGCTCCCCCCGAGAGGCTCAACACCGAGCGGTGCCTCGTTATAGCGCAAAATGCGTACAATAGTACATCTCGCACCATGAGTTCCTTGGGTCTAGGTACCCTTCGAGAGTTTACTGGAATAGGTACCATCGGCCACTACCTCTACGCTCTCACAAGAGTGGCCAATCGTCTTGACATTCTATTGGAGATGATGGCCCAGGTGCTTGGTGTCGAGGGCCGCAGTAACCTGGTGGCGGTGACGGAGAGGAACCTCGATCGCGGGGTTGCACCGCCGGTGCAGTCAGAGCAACCGGCTCAGGCTTCTGTTGCACCAGCGCCGGAGTCACCGGAGGAGGAGGAGGATTTAGTTTTCTTTGTTGTTTTTATTTTATGTTTTTCTTTTCTTGTGCCTTCTTGTACTTTTTTCTTGTGTTTTGTAATATATTGTGTTAATGAATGAAATTTATTTGTGTTCGTCTATGTGAATGAATATTATCTTGTGTGTTCAACTGTGTGAATGAATGAATATGTGGTGTGTTCATCGTGTTCCTTAGGAATCATAAGGAATGATTTGATTAGTTTCTGGACAAATAAATGATTTAGTTATCAAGTGAATGTGCTCTAAGTTAAGTGATGTGTGATATCAACAGTGAACTGAAGCAAAATGGAGAAAATCACGAAGCTAAAGGAGACATGGGGAGTAGGAGACGCGTTTTTCCATTAAGCACGTCTCCCTTTTAGCATAGGAGAGAGAGACGTCGAGAATAGGAGACGCACTTTGTTGTTAAGCGTGTGTCCAATTTGCATCTCCTTATATAAGGCATGCCATTAGTCTCTCCTCTTCTTTTCGTTCGTCTTCTCTGCGCAGACAACCCACCATGGCCAAAGTTCCGCCACCAAGCGTGTTGAGGGAGCCACCCTGCAAGAAATAGTGTTATCGCTCACCCGAGAGGTTCAACAACGAGCTGCTCCATATGATGGCCTAGGTGCTCGAGAGGTTGTTTGACAGGTTCGAGAGGCTGCTCGAGATGATGGTCGAGGTGCTCAGTACCAAGGGCCGCAGTAACCTGGTGGTAGCGATGGCGAGGAACCTCAGTCGCGAGGTTGCACTGCGGAACCAGCCGAAGCAACTGGCGAAGCAGCCAGCCAGGACTCCTGTCGTACCGACGTCGGATGGCCGCCGGAGGAGGAGTAGGATTTAGGTTTTCTTTTGTTGTTTTTAGTTGATGTTGTTTTTCTTTTCTTGTGTCTTGTACTTTTTTCTTGTGTGTTGTAATATATTGTTAATGAATGAATATGTTATCTATGTTCATCTGTATGAATGAATATTATCTTGTGTGTTCAACTGTGAATGAATGAATGAATGTGTTCATCGTGTTCCTCAGGAATGACAATTCATAAGGAAGGAATTGATTATTTTTTGGATTTAAAATACTACAGTGAAGGTACTCTATATTGGAATGATTATTTAGTTATCAAGTGAATGTGCTCTACATTCGTTTAGCGATGTGTTCATGTCTGTTTGTAACCGAAGCCAAAGGAGACGTGCTTTCTGTAAAGTTTGTCTCATTTCTTTCATAAATAGGAGACGCGCTCTGTTAGTCGCTCGTCTCCCGTTTTTCAAAGGATCGGGCTCGTCTCGGATATTTCATTAAATGTGACGTGTCTTATAATACCTCGTCTCCTTTTGCGCTTAGTCGCGCTTTTCTTTCGTGAACCAGCATCCTCGCTGAGGCGGGCTCGTCTCATTTACCCATATCAGTGATGATCACATTTGCGCTCGTCTCTGATCTTTGTCGCTTATTTGTGTTTCTTGCGTTTCTTACGTAGTGTATTGGACTTATTCAAGATAAGGGACAAGCATGGGCACTGCCATATCCGGATGCTTGCAATCCTCTGCAGCTAGAAATATATACATTACTAATATGTAGCAAACGCAAGAGCATTTTACTTGCCACACAAAGGTGTTGCCACTACTCACTAGCTAAAATGTCGGGGTAGTACCAGTGCCTTAAAAATCAATCTGTTTGACAGTTAATTAGAGTCAAATCCATCAGTCAAATCTATGATATAAGTTAAATATATCGCATCAGTAATCAGACTATCTAATAGATATGTCAAATCACGATTTAAGTAATTCAAGTCAAATTAACTGCTGTCAGATGTGAGTCATATTCCACCATGATCAGATAGCTATCAGACCATCCATGTCGCTTCGAGGCACATGCCCCTATGTGCTCAAAAAGTATTTTCTGTCTAGTTCAAGCACAACGGTACAAATTGGGCACATGCGAAGATATGCTCGCAAAAGTTGGAACAAATACAAATATTATTAACTGTATTATCCCATTCTCAAATTATTATTGTTATGACAATATTTTATAATTTCAAATTAAACTAAAATCATTATCCTCATAATAACGAATTGAGGACTGGGGGAGTGTTCACATTTGTATGTATATGTGGATCACTAGCTAGTATATTTGCCAACGACATGCATCAAGATTTCAGGTACTCTATTTAATTTTGTTCTTAATTATTTCTTTTAATGTTCAAAATATAAGGTTATTCGTACTCGTCTAATCTATATCTTACTCTAAAGTTTAATCGTACTCTACATCCTCTATAATTTCCTCTATATACACTATGTATATATAATCTAAATTCTCCGGTAAGCTTTCCGGTAGATTTTACCGCGTACAATCTAATACCTGCCAAAGCTAGCGAGCGGAGCATATCTCGACATGTTTGGCCGGTCAAGCACGCCAGTTATCCTATAGTATGTAGCACAGAACTTGGGTGTCGGCGAAATTGTTGGGTAAAGCAAGCACAGGCTAGACAGTTTGCTTAGGTGCCTAGGGCAGGTTTGGTTAAGCATGCGCGTGTATACGACAGCATCCTAACATATGGCAGATGAGTGAGACAAATCGGTCTACGCACCCCTCCGCTCTAGGCGTGCATGGCGTGGCACGGGCACCGATGCTGCTCTTGTCGGCTGGTAGCAACCCGTCTCATTCCAACTTTATTTCTGGAAATGATCAAAGTCAAATTCATTTAAGTTTGACCAAATTTATATAAAAATATATAAGTCTCTAAGATATAAAATAAATATGTTGTGAACATATAATTTGTGATGAATCTAATAGTACTAATATGGTGTTATGAAAGATAATATTTTTTCTATAGATTTGGTCAAAATTAGATTAGTTAGAGCTGCGGAGCCATCCCATCGGCTATGGCCGGCCGTCGCCTGCAGGTGCCAGCATCGCGACATGCACCAGCAGGCCGCCCCCAGCACCGGGTCATGACGTGCGCGCGTGCATGCATTGATTGGTTGCCATGACCAATTCTCTCAATGGATTTTTAGGTGACGATGATGGGTTCACGCCCTTAAATGTGGGTAATGTGTCCACGTGTCCGCTGAAATATATAATTGCAGTATTGTTACAATATAGAATCTCAACCCGACAATGATACACGATGCATAAATGTTAGGCTGTGTCAGATGGATCTCGAAATATATGACATTTGAGAAACCATGCATGTCGGCATATAGGAACAATATAAATAAATATTTAATATTCCACCAGGTCCAAAAATATTAGTGCATGCAATGGTTTGCCTGAATGAAACCTGTTTAACTTTATTTATTATAATAGCAAATTGTTATTACTATTACGTCCTCTCATTTCGTAATAGAAAAATATTTTTTTGAAAGATCAAGAACATTGCCACTATTATATTCTAATATAAATTCAATGATATCTTTTTTATCGCTAAACTCACATATTTTTAGGAGTGAAGTGTATCAATGGTCTCTGGATTTGGAATGCTCATCTAGATTAACAAACTTTCACTACTACAAAAAGCATTTTTACAGACGCCTCAATTTTTCAAACACAGGCGGTACTTAAAAATATGCGACTGTGATGACGAATGATATAATAACTGCCTGTGATGAAAGAGCGGCACAGGCGGATTTTAAAAAACAACCGCCTGAGTAAATACTCGGTCTTCTCAGACGGTTATTACTTAAGAACCGCCTGCAATAAATTAATATCACAGGCGGATTTTAAGAAACAACCGTCTGGGTAAATTCATGATCTTCACAGGCGGTTATTAATTAAGAACCGCTTGTAATGTAATGAACTTCACAGGCGGTTCTTAATTAACAATGGCTTGAGAAGATCATGTATTTTCACCGGCGATCATTGTGTAAGAACCGTATGTAGTTGTTCAATTATCACAAGCGGTTTTCATTGAAATTACAGGGATGTAGTCGTTGCAATTATCACAACCGTATGCAGTCGTTGTAGGGAAAATTGTATCAGGAAAAAAACACAAATGAGCGGATACTAGTACAAGCATTATAGGAAATGCTCGATCACCAGTGAGGCTGGCTTAATTGTGATAATACACCATTAGAGGCTTTACAATTGTTCAAAGATAACATCTTTACACACTGAGCACAAGTTTAAGTGAGCCTCTCTCTGTAACAGCTACAAACAACGACGATGAAGCGCACTGTCAAGTAGAAAACAAAAATCATGCTACATTCATTGTAGATCGACGATGAAGCTCCCATCGATCAATCTAAATTGTACTGTCCTGTTTGCTCTCGAACACGTCTCTTATATTCTGCTGGATCCTGAAAATATTGACATTATTTAAATTAACAAATGTCGAAGGAGGAATGAATAACCTACATTGGTCACTAAGTCAAAGTGTCATCTAACCTTGATAAGTAGATTATAGCAATCATTTTCAACATCGGGCACATTTGGCTAATGCAGCAAACGCTGAACTTCAAGTAGTATAGTTTTGATTGTAAAAGCACTGCACCATCCCTACGAAATATAATTTAAGCAATATAAGAAACCAATTCAAATAAGTTTGACAACAATTAAGTAATAATTACATGAGCAAAATAGGTCTATCTTACAGTCTCTTGATCAAGAATCCTGATGCAGAGTGCTCCCGAACGATGGACATTTGGGTGGAAGAACCCACTTAGAAAGGCGCATCTTGGAGGTACCAAAGGATAGTCCTCAGAGAAGGAGATTGTCAAGGGGTAGTAACCATCTTCCCATTCAGTCTGCAAAAGAAATTTATTAATAGGAGGACGATGGTTAAACTCATATTGTGCTTGTTCTTCATGACTTACGCCTTCTTTACCGGGGACGATGCACTGCCACTTCAATAAATCTCCCGATTCAAGCTTCACAGAGAAACCCTACGCAGAGAAATTGAAAATACCAAAAACAAACAAGACGGAAAAACAAACTACAGTTAAGTTCATCAGTCCATTACAGATACATATGTATATACAACCATGCGACCGGTGTGTCATATGTACATACATGGGGATGGTTCTTGCGCCACGCCAAGTGCTCCTCCTTCAATCGGCTACACGCCCGAGACATCATTATCTGAAAGACCAAACTTCCAAATTATTGAGTCCAAACGCATATGTACACAAATGCAAAAGAACACAATCCATATACCAACACACAAAACTGGCAGCTTATGAAAATATACAAAGAAAAAGGTAGCATGCAATGCGTAGTAAGGAAAACTATGCGAATTTACTTAGGTACCCCGTGGCGCGATGTGGGACTGGGCAGAGGCGTGCCTCCGCGGGGTCTTTATATAGGCGTCAGTTTTTCATAGGCGGTTTTTAAATTTTTCACAGACGGTTGGTACTTAATAACCGCCTGAGAAGATGTTTATCTCAGGCAGGTTTTACTTACCAACCGCCTCTGATGCTGCTAAGCTCCTGTCAAGCTAATCCCTGCACAGCAAGCTATTGTAGATGCAAGTAACACCCGTGGCTCATCATTTGAATTGTTGAAAGCATCAATTTGAAGCCTGACGATCCTTGGAAGGATTTTCCCATCCATTTGAACGATTTCTTTCCCTCCTACCCATTTGAAAACTTAGGAAGATGCTCCTTTCTCAGTTTTAATGCCTAAATATGTTGACTAAAAATTAGTACTCGCTTTCTTAGTGCTTCACACAAGCGAGTAAACAAATAACTTCAATCACAAATCTTGTTTTTACACTTTCATAAGGATTTATCCTTAATCTTTCAAGCATAGATTTATCAAATAAGTGAAGCTTCCTTATCACACATGTTAATGGCAGTTATAAGTGAAGGATGTGTCAAAGCTAACGAAATCTGAATTGGACTGAAGATAAAGAGATCCTGCATATGAGTGGCAATATCTAGATTAAACAACGTGAAGGCTGTCATCATAGCTTCATGCTGTCTAACCTGGACATTATCACTCATATGCAACATCTCTTTGTCTTCAGTCCCATTGAGATTTCGTTAGCTACGACACACCCTTCCCTTGTAATTGCTATTAACATGTCTGATGAAGAAGCTTCAATTATTAATAAATCTATGATTGAAAGATTAAGGTCAAATTCCTATGAAAATGGTAAAAACAAGATTTGTGATTGAAGTTGTACGTTTCATCGCTTGTGTAAAGCACTAAGAGAGATGGTACTGATTTGTAGTCAATATATTCAGCCATTAGAACTGATAAAGTAGCATCTTCATAAGTTATCAAAATGGAGAGAAGAGAAAGAAATCTTGCAGGGCTTGTTTGGGTGTACTCCTATCCAAACAAGCCCTCAAATGGACGGGAAGTATCGTCAGACTTCAATTGAAGCTTTTAACAATCCAAATGATGAGTCTCGAGTGTTACTTGCATCTACAAGAGCTTGCTGTGAAGGGATTAGCTTGACAGGAGCTCGAAACAAAAGCTGAATTTAATAATGTTCGAAACATGCTATCTAAAGCTGCAATAGAACATTGTTCTAAGTTGATTTCAGAAGATACAAATATATACAATATATATCATCTCGCATTGCTATATACATTTTTTCCAGCATTGACATCTTCTTTCATATAGGGTTTTAAATTATTTTTAATGCTTCTCTCTACGCGCTTGATGTTTTCTGGTTCGGTGAAAAGGTACATCTCTTCATATTAATTATATTCCTCTTCATTATCTCCCACATTCTCAACCCCAACAATATTTTGCTTTCCAGAAACAACTATGTGCATCTTCTCAGTTTCTGGATCTTGAACATAAAAAACTTGTGCAACATTATTGGCGAGAACCCACAGGTCATCTTTATAAACCACTTTATTCAAGTCTACTAGTGTCAGCCCGTAATTGTCCACTTTCACACCATCAGGATGTTTGACCTATTGGCACTTAAATACGGGCATTACCATTCTTTCGCCATAATCGAGTTCCCATATTTCCTCTATGAACCCGAAGTATGTGGTCTTCTGCCCTTGTGAATCATAAGCCTTAATACGAACACTATTATTTTGTTCAACACTCTAACCGTCTTTTACTTTAGTGTAAAATGTATAACCATTGATGTCATATGCTTGCCATGATGTCACCAAAGCAGATGGGTCAGAAGCTAACTTCTTCATTGTTGCCTCTTCTATAGTGTTTCCGTATGGTATATTTTTGTCCATTAACCATTCAATGAAACATCTTCTGTGCTCTTTCATGATCCAGTCCTCTGTGCGGTCTTGGTTTTTATCACAAAGCTCAATTTGGTGTTCCTTGATGTACGACTCAGCTATTGCGAGCTGTTGTAGTTCACCAAAATGTGCACGGTGTACATTCTTTTAATCTTGAACGATAAAAGTTTTATTACCCACTTTGCCTCTCCCACGTAGTCTACCATCATGTACCGGTATAGGCACACCTATCGATTTTCCATCTTTGATGTAATCAGCGCAACCCTCAATCACTTCTTCAGTAGTGTATCCTTCCATAATTGAACCCTCTGGGTGAGCACGGTTCCACACATAAACTTTTAATACTCCTAAATATCTCTCCAACGAAAACATATGATGTAAATATAGTGGCCCCAATGCTTTTATCTGATCAACAAGATGTATGATTAGGTGTACTTGCATATCGAAAAATGATGGTGGGAAACACATCTCAAGCTTGCACATTGTCTCGACGATGTATGTTTTCAGATAGTCCAAATCTTCACGTGCTATCACCTTTTGCGATACTGCACTGAAGAAGTAACACAAACGTGTGATGACAACTTTTATATGCTCAGGTTTGATGACTCTTATTGCAATGGCAAGGAAATTGTCATCATCATGTGACAGTCATGAGAATTATAACTGAATAAATTTCATCGAGACTAGTTTGCGGATATTGGATGAGAAACTCGTGGGCACTTTGATCCCACGCAAGCATTCGCAAATTGCTTTTTTCTCTTCTAGCGTCAAGTTGTAGTTGGCTGGGGAAGGTAATGCTCCCCGTTCGCTTTTTCTACTGGATGAAGCTCTGGTCTCAAATCAAGATTTACTAGGTCCATACGTGAATTTAATTCGTCCTTTGTTTTCCTCGGCATGTCCAGCAAGGTCCCAATGATGTTGTCAAATACATTCTTTGTAACGTGCATCAAATCAATACTATGGCAAAATTCCAGATTCTTCCAATACGGAAGATACTTGAAAAAATTGATTGTTTCTTGAAAGCCATATCATTTGTATCATCCGAAGATGTACTTTTCTTTCTCTTAACTCCTTTACTATTTTTGCCCTTACCGAAAGCAATATGAATGTTCTTGACCATTTCAAACACAAGTTTTCCACTGCAAGGTTTTGGTGCAGTATCTTTTTCAATTTTGTTATCAAATTGTTCTTTCATCTTCCTATACTTGTGTGTATCTGTCAAGAACCGTCGGTGTCTCATGTACACCGTCTTTCTGGATGAAGTGAGGTATAGAAATCCAGTTCTATCCACACACCTAACACAACGAGCGTGGAGCGTGGCACGGCTCCACTTCGCCACTTCGGTGACTGCCGCCGACTTTCCACCGACCACCGCGTGCCGTCGCCCGCGGCTCCAGCCATCACCTCCATCTTTCGCTCTCGCCGCCGCCAGCAGCTGGCCCCGGTGCCTCCAACATTGTCTCCGTCCTTGTCGCCACCTGCAGCTAGCCCCGGTGCCGCCTTCCACCCCCGGTGCCATTTCCCGACCTCGCTGCCGCTTGCAGATGGCCTTGTCGCTGGCTTCTACACCCTGCCACCATTGATGTCACCTAGCAACGAGGAGGTATGGTCGCTAATGCCCAACCCTACTGCAGCTTGAGGCGGACGGAGTTGAAGGTGTCGGGAGCAGCAATCGGGGGTGAAGGATTGAAGTCGTGGGGCAAACAGGCCCAACAGTATGGGCTAGGTCTGGGTGGGATCCGGTCCGTTATATCTTGATGTCGGATCCCATCCAATGATGGTAACTAAATGGGTGAGTTATAAAACCATCTCCCTAGAAAGCTAACCCTAATCACTCCTTCGAAATATATGCAAGCAGGAGGTACGCACACACAAGTAGCATATTAAAAAGGAAAACACATAAAACTAAAATTACAAGTTCGGGTAAACTTCATGCATCTTATATATATTACAATAGCATATGTTAATTAAACATCATATTCATATCACATAATAGGTACAAACTACAATAAGATTATTACAATATAGTCTATACATCAATATATAAAAGACCAAACTAGCAGAACACACAAAAAGGAAACAATCCATATAGTCCATACATCAATATACCAGAACACAATCCATACAGTCCTTACACATGCAAAAGGATAGAATCCATATACCAGAACACACAAAACTAACAGCTTATCAGCTAATGAAAGTATACAAAGAAAAAGTAAGGAAACTACATTTACCTTGCAGGGGAGTCAACACGGTGGGTCGGCTGGGTGGAGAAGGGGCGGTGCGGGGTTGAGCGGCGGCGCGGCAGTATGGGCTGGGCGGCGGAGCGGCGGTGCGGCGCAGGGGAAATTCGGCAGCCTTGCGACGTCGATATAAATTCTCCAGGGTTACGTTTTTACTGTGGTGAGGGGTCCTTATATAGGCGTCGGTTTTTCACAGGCGGTTTTTAACTTTTTCTCAGGTGGGTTTTACTTACCAACCGCCTGAGAAGATATTTAATCAAGAATATTAATTAATAAGAAGTAAATATCTTCACAGGCGGTTGGTACTTAATAACCGTCTGAGAAGAAGTTTATCTCAGGCGGGTGTTACTTACCAACCGCCTGAGATAATGTCCGATACTGTTCTTCAGTTTCCTTATCTCTTGCTTCTTTTTTATTTAGATTCCAATATAAATACTCAAACATGTTTAGATTCTACAAATTGTGTCCAAATTTGATGATTCTTTCTTCTACATTTGTATAAAATTAACATCTACCACCTGAACAAAATATTTTCAAACTTGTATAGCTGACATTGTAATGTTTTGGTAAATATCAAATTAATTTCTACTCACATATTATTCATATTTGTGTATCTCATAAAAAAAAAGATCCTTCACTCAAATTTGTTTGTATGAACATATTTGTATCATTTATACATGTATGAATTTTGTTAAATTTTTTTAAAAGCATTCCAACATGTCAAACTTCAAATTATTCATCATTCTAACTAAATGCTCATATACATATGAGGCATTCATCAAATTATGAACACACATTGATTCAAAAAAAATTTAAAAAAATCTGAAAAAATTCATAGAGGTTGGTATGATGAGTAACATTGTCCACTGAAAAAAATAAATGAAAAAAGAATTATATTCATCAAGATAGAAAAATGAAAAATAGCATTTGTTGTATGCTTTTTATGTTCTGACCATTTTCAAAGGATTTATGAAGTGAAATTTAATAGTAACCTTTACTTATCAATAATATTACAAGAAAGTGAAATTTTGCCTTTTTAAAGGAGCCACATTTAATTAAGAATATTAATTAAGAAGAAGTAAATATCTTCACAGGCGGTTGGTACTTAATAACAGCCTGAGAAGAAGTTTATCTCAGACGGGTTTTACTTACCAACCGCCTGAGATAATGCCCGATACTGTTCTTCAGTTTCCTTATCCCTTGCATCTTTTTTATTTAGATTTCAATATAAATACTTAAACATGTTTAGATTCTACAAATTGTGTCCAAATTCGATGATTCTTTCTTCTACATTTGTATAAAATTAGCATCTACCACCTGAACAAAATATTTTAAAACTTGTATAGCTGACATTGTAATGTTTTGGTAAATATCAAATTAATTTCTACTCACATATTATTCACATTTGTGTATCTCATAAAAAAGATCCTTCACTCAAATTTGTTTGTATGAACATATTTGTATCATTGAAACATGTATGAATTTTGTTAATTTTTTTAAAAGCATTCCAACATGTCAAACTTCAAATTATCCATCATTCTAACTAAATGCTCATATAAATATGAGGCATTCATCAAATTATGAACACACATTGATTCAAAAAAATTAAAAAAATCAGAAAAAATTCATAGAGGTTGGTATGCTGAGTAAAAATGCCCACTGAAAAAATAAATGAAAAATGCATTATATTCACCAAGATAGAAAAATGAAAAATAGCATTTGTTGTATGTTTTTTATGTTCTGACCAATTTCAAAGGATTTATGAAGTGAAATTTAATGGTAACCTTTACTTATCAATAATATTACAAGAAAGTGGAATTTTTCCTTTTTAAAGGACCCACATTTAATCAAGAATATTAATTAAGAAGAAGTAATTATCTTCACATGCGGTTGGTACTTAATAACCGCCTGAAAAGAAGTTTATCTCAGGCGGGTGTTACTTACCAACCGCCTGAGATAATCTTCTTCTCAAGCGGGTTTTAATTACCAACCGCCTGAGATAATTACCTTATGATACCCAAGTCCGAGGAACACAATGAACACACTACACATTCATTCATTCACACAGTTGAAGAACACACAAGATACTCATTCATTAACAATATTCAATCACACATATCACACAAGAACATACAAGATACACAATATTTACATAAGAACACACAAGATACACAAGTAATATTCAATCACATAGATGAACAAAGATAGATTTCATTCATTAACAATATTTACAAAACAGAAGCAACTAAAAACAACAAAGAAAAACTAATTAAATCCTACTCCTACTCCTCCTCCTCCTCCTCCTCCTCCTCCTCCTCCTCGTCCTCCGGCGGCGACTCTAGCACCGCTGCAATAGGAGATAGGACCGGTTGCACCAGCTGCACCGACGGTGCAACCCCAAGAATGAGGTTGCTAGTCGTCGCCTCCACCAGCGTTCTGCGGCCCACGGGGCCAAGAACCTGGGCCATCATCGCGAACAGAATGCTGAGACGATCAGCCACCCCCGTGAGGGTGTAGAGGTAGTGGTCGATGGTAGTACCCATTCCAGGATACTCTGGAAGGGTACCCAGCCCCAAGGCACTCATGGCGCGAGACGTATTGTTGTACGCCTCTCGCGCCATGAGGAGGTGCTACTGGGTGTTGATCCTCTTGGGGGAGCTGCAACATTGTTTCTTGCAAGGTGGTTCCCTCGGAGGGCTTGGCGGCGGAAGGTCGGCCATAGTGGTGTTGGGTCGTCGGAGCGGAGGAAGACGAAGAAAAGAAGAGGATTCAAAGTGAGTGACGCGCTTGTAGAGAACTAAAGGGTGATGGCACGTCTTTAATAAGGGCCGCGCGGAGTGGAAGATGGAGCAGTTGGTTTACCGCGCATTGAAAGGTCGCGCCTCGGGGAAAAGAAAGGTCGCGCACGGACGTCGACACATCCGTAGGTGAGGGGTCTTTATGTAGGTGTCAGTTTTTCACAGACGGTGTTTAATTTTTTCTCAGGCGGGTTTTACTTACCAACCGCCTGAGAAGATGTTTATCTCACGCGGGTTTTACTTACCAACCACCTGAGATAATGCCCGATATTGTTCTTAGTTTCTTTATCCCTTGCTTCTTTTTTATTTAGATTTCAATATAAATACTCAAACATGTTTAGATTCTGCAAATTGTGTCAAAATTCGATGATTCTTTCTTCTACATTTGTATAAAATTAACATCTACCACCTGAACAAAATATTTTAAAACTTGTATAGCTGACATTGTAATGTTTTGGTAAATATCAAATTAATTTCTACTCACATATTATTCACATTTGTGTATCTCATATAAAAAAGATCCTTCACTCAAATTTGTTTGTATGAACATATTTGTATCATTTATACATGCATGAATTTTGTTAATTTTTTTTAAAAGCATTCCAACATGTCAAACTTCAAATTATCCATCATTCTAACTAAATACTCATATACATATGAGACATTCATCAAATTATGAACACACATTGATTCAAAAAAATTTTAAAAAATTAGAAAAAATTCATAGAGGTTGGTATGCTGAGTAAAAATGTCCACTCAAAAAATAAATGAAAAAAGCATTATATTCATCAAGATAGAAAAATGAAAAAATAGCATTTGTTGTATGTTTTTTATGTTCTGACCAATTTCAAAGGATTTATGAAGTGAAATTTAATGGTAACCTTTACTTATAAATAATATTACAAGAAAGTGGAATTTTGCCTTTTTAAAGGACTCACATTTAATCAAGAATATTATTTAAGAAGAAGTAAATATATTCACAGGAGTTTGGTACTTAATAACCGTCTGAAAAGAAGTTTATCTCAGGTGGGTGTTACTTACCAACCGCCTGAGATAATTTTATCTTCTTAGGCGGTTGGTAAGTAAAACCCACCTGAGGTAACCATCTTCTCAGGCAGTCGGTACTTAAAATCCGCCTGAGAAAATTGGAGTCTATATATACCCCTCGACAGCGTTAGGAAAACCTAACTCGAGCGAAACACTTAGACGCCGTTAGGGTGCCAAAATTTCGTTTGCCGCCAAGTGTTCGCCGCCGTCACTGCCGAGCTTCGTCGTCGCCCCCGAGCTTCGCCCTCGTCACTTCTAGGTACGCCGAGCGAAGCCATTGCCGTCGCCACCGAGCGTCAAGGTAAATCCTAAACCCTTCGACCTTCCATCCTCCTTCGCTGTGCCGCCTCCCTCACCGCCCTCGCCGCCGCCTTGCATATCCTTGGTTATGGTTTGGGAATTGGAAAATAGTAGGCATCCTTGGTTAGGGTTCGGTGGAATTCGAAAAACTGTCAAGTTCAGTGGCATCTTTGGTTAGGGTTCGGTGGGGCATGATTTATGTGGATGGTTATATTACGATAAATTGGTAGTTGGTTCTGTGTGTCTGAAACTGTGAAATCAGTAGTATTTCATCGTCTGGTAGTTTGCAGAGATAAAACTGTCAAGTTCTAATGAATAAGAGTTACTCCCTTCGTCGTGGATGGTTATATCACGATAAATTGGTAGTTGGTTCTGTGTGTCTGAAACTGTGAAATCAGTAGCATTTCATCTTCTGGTAGTTTGCAGAGATAATATTTTGAATAGTAGTTGTTTTTCTTCTCCTAGGATCATTAGGTTTACCAAATATATGCTGAAGAAGTTCCACTTCGTTATATTCATTGGAGCAAAGCCTGTAGGATCATGTAGCAAAACTGTCAGTCTGCGCGTTCTGTCATCCCATTGTGCATGATCCTATTCTGTTCTGATACATTAGTGGTAAACATGATTCTAGACTCTAGTAACAGCAGTATATTCCCTATTTCTGTCATCGGCCTTGCATATGCCACATAATTCTTTATTAGGGGCAAGATTTAGCTATATTTGTTTAAGTTGAGCAAATGGAGTCTGAGCATATGCTGCCGATCTCTATGATACAAGAATTTAGTTAGACCTATATAACTTCAAAAATGTGTTTTGGCTAAATTCACTTAATTGAGTCAAAATTGAGAAAATTTGTTTTAAATATGACCAAATTTAGCTAACTGAAGCATAATCAAGCAAGTTTGACTATGCGGGGCAAGATTTAGCTATATTTGGTTAAGTTGAGCAAATTTGGCTAATTTTGGCTACGTTACATTAGATATAGCTATAATTGACTAATTTTTACTAAGTTATGCCTTGGGTTGTCGGTGTAAAGTGAGCTTGCTAGTTGGTGCTGCTGCTATCAGTCTCTTCTAGGCACTGCATCTGCACAAGTACACATCAGCATGTTGTTTTTCATTCAGTAGGCAGAAGAACCTGTTAGGAAAAAAGGAGGCCCGATCTTCCGAAAGGTAATGATAAGTCGATTGATGGAGATCTCGACATTAATGATCCGAGGCTCTCGAGTAGAACACGAACAACCTCTGCAATCACTACACCATCGCTCTATTGGTTATCAACCGTGCTTCACACGATTGACCTCGCTAAGAAGGCTAATCCCTGCAAGTGCAACCGAGAACACAAGCAAGAACGTAGAAGACACGATCTGAAATCGCAAATTTGGGGTTTCACAAACCGTAGAACGGTGATATTATTGATCTAAGCAAAACCCAATTGTTCATGGCGGCTACTATGGAGTATATATATGTGAGAGGACGTCCAAGGGGGTGTTGTGGTCGTGACCTAACCCTAACACACTAAAATAATGGACTTAGACTTGATACAAGGCCCAATGGCCCAATACGGTGGCGCAACACCCTGACAGATTCTGAATTCGATTTTGTTTCGACTATCCCCGTCGACTCCGATGCAATTTTGACACGGGATCAGTGCCATTAGAAAGTTTATCCTCTCTCCTTTCCGTGCATATGTAGAACGTCCAAAACGGAGTTCGTATGCGTCCTGGGCGTCCGTTTTAGTGCGTACTGCTCCTGGACTCCGAGTTGGACACAATCTTGAGTTGGGGTAGGTTTCCATCTTCTTTGAACGAATTCTCTGGTCTTCCACGTCACTAATACTTCATCCAAGTACTCTTTGAACCTCTCCATGGATACTAATCACAATTAAATCATTAGGTAGCAATCTATGCTCAAAAACATATAAGGAAACATATAAGAACGAGCTCACCTCTGAAATTAATTGTTGTGTATGAACTCTATTGATTGCATCTTGTATATTCAATAGAGTGTTGTTTGTATCCATATAAGTGATGTGCTCATCATCCTCCCCTTCTTGAATTGGAGTCGTCCTCAACTCAAGTTCATCTCCTCTCATGTGTTGGTCCAAATGTGCAACGCCATCAAATCTTCTTGTATGCATGAATGGAGGAGGCCAAGGTGGTTGACGACATAGTGCGTCATCTTGATCTTGTCCATCAAATAAGATTGCACATTCACTTGAGCCAGGATCCCAAACAAATAAAGATTGTGTCATGTTTGTAGGTGCAATAATAATATGCATGATCTCATCATTCTCCATGACAAGCCATCCTCGGCTTGCTCATATGTCCAGGAAAAAGAATTGCTTTGGGGGTAGAATGAACAATGTCCATATTGCACAACCACAGTGAACAATGCTTCTTTTTATTTGTTGTCCTTGCTGCAATAAAAAAATGCTAGAAAAACTTGACAATACATTATTAGTGTTAGTGCATCCATTCATTTCACCATGTTGTTGCAGCACAAAAGGAGCTAGCACATTCAAACATATGTAAACTTTATGCACCATAAAGTCACCACTATCTTCATAGTTGCCTATAGCATGAAAAATATTTCTACTTAATAAAGGCAATTCAGATTGTGAAAATATTCTCCTCTCTACAATATTTAGATCACAAAGAGTATCAAATTCAATATAACCAAAAGTATTTAGAGAAGACAAAAATTTCAGCTCATCATTTTCTGCAGTAGTGGTGATAAATTATGAATTTCAGCACAAGTAAGTGAATCCAAAACACAATCATCTTGTACATTAACTTGTTTTTGCATAGGTATAATAGAGTTATCAGCACACAACTCTTCCTTAGCGCAACGATCAGTGAGAAAATCAACATGTGACAATGGTGTATAAATAAACGATTCTAATAGTTGCTCCTCGAAAATAGCATGATTGGTGGAAAAATTCAGAAAATCCAAAAACTTCTCACCTTCTGTATTTGTATAATGTTTTGCCTTACCATTTTCAGCAGTGATTTCGAGTGCATTATGAGTTGATCCATCTAAAATTTCACAAGTGTTGTCGAAAGCCTCATTCTCTTTTGCATCATCTATATTATTTTCTATATTGTCCTGCAAAACATTAGACAAAAAAGGAGGTACAACAAGAAATTTCTTCTCAAATTGCTGAATTTCTTCTTTGCACATAGATACATTAGCAAAAGTTTCTCGCATAAGAATTTTTGTTTCTTTCCATGTTCGAGGTTTTTCTAAGTCATTTAAATTGTTCCACCAAGTTAATGCACAATCTACTAATGCACTTGCAACATTTCTAGTCTTTCTCCATATGACATTGTCCAAAAATTTTATCCACCTCTATTTCCCCGGTAATATATTCATCATAACCAAAACCATCATAAGAAGGAAGAGATGAGAGAATGTAATTATTTCTTATGGAAGATGTTGTAAAGGTGGTCTGAATGTCATGTGAAACCTTGGTTGATGTTTGATTTTTAGTGAGCAACTCCATCGCCATCTTCATCATGTCCATCATCTCAGCATATAATGTATGATTCTTGATTTTACCTGACATTGTTAGTAGCAAACAAAAGACAACAAAAAATATGTTATCCCTATCAACTACAAAGGATAATGGCAAAGAAGAAGTGGAATCACACACTCTCAAGCGTCTTACCACGCTCTTACAAGTGTTCTTACCAACACTGCAGGTGGCAAACGGTGGCCGGTATGAAGAAACCAATGAAGCGTGGGATGATTGCAAAGGTGTATCGATTCTGCTCAAGAGTAAGGTGTAGCTTGGATGGCAATTTATATGTAGCAAGGATTAGCAACAGTGAAATCAGATAGTAAAGTTGAATAAGTGTCCATAGTACTTGTCAATGTCGTTGGCCTAAATGTGTTCCTAGTAGTTCAAGCAAGCAAGACATGAGATAAAACTAGATGACACAAAGGATGCAAGCACTTCTGTTTTTTTGTTGTTGTTTTTTTTTATACTTTTTTGTGCGGCTTTTGTATCTTGTTTTGCACTTGCCTTTTTATTTTTTTCTTCCTTTTTTTCAGAATGTGTTGCAAAAGAAGAACACAATGCAAACACTCAAAGATATCTCGTAGGTCTGTTACAGATATTGTGCTCAATGTTCTAAGGACAATTAAGCACCTATATAGGCCCCAAATCTAAAAACTTTGAACAGAAATATTATAGATCTATCTCTTTTCTTTAATTTCAGTATATGGAAGATCTATTTTGGATAAGAACAATGGGAGATATTGCCCCCGAAATACAGACTGTTTAGAATTTCTAGATCAATAACAGATTCGGATATAATGCAATTTTGACCTTGATAACTCTATTTTCTGGGAAACTTATGAATACAAAAGTTATAGAGAACTTCTTCAGCTTTCCAGAAAGTATAAGAACACTAAAATCCGAGTTCGTATGAGCGATATATGATGAAAATACCGAACTGGACACAGATGACTCTAATCTGTACGTGATGACATGATTCAAAAGGATGAATCACACAATGAAAAACTCAAACTAAGACCAAAAACACTTTCTAAACCAGCAATATGACTCAACAATGGACAAAAACTCACCAAAACCAAACTGAATAACAAAGTTGCAAATGGCTCAATGGTGGTTTGGACAATGTGATGAAGAGATCTACTAAACTGCAAATTTTTTTGTGGACTCTAGGTATGAATAACAAAACTAATGTAATGGATAGATGAATTACCTAACGGGCAACCTGGAAATATGATACCAATTGATAGGAAAATTGGTCCCGATCTTTCGAAATGTAATGATAAGTCGATTGATGGAGATCTCGACGTTGATGATCCGAGGCTCTCGAGTAGAACACGAACAACCTCTGCAATCACTACACCACCGCTCCATTGGTTATCAATCGTGCTTTACACGATTGACCTCGCCAAGAAGGCTAATCCCTGCAAGTGCAACCGAGAACACAAGCAAGAACGTAGAAGACACGATCTGAAATCGCGAATTTGGGGTTTTACAAACCGTAGAACGGCGATATTATTGATCTAAGCAAAACCCAATTATTCATGGCGGCTACTATGGAGTATATATAGGTGGGAGGACGTCCAAGGGGGTGTTGGGGTCGTGACCTAACCCTAACACACGAAAATAATGGACTTAGACTTGATACAAGGCCCAATGGCCCAATACGGTGGCGCAGCACCCTGACAGATTCTGAACTCGATTTTGTTTCGACTATCCCCGTCGACTCCGAAGAAATTTTGACATGGTACCAGTGCCATTAGAAAGGTTATCCTCTCCCCTTTCTGTGCATATGTAGAACGTCCAAAATGGAGTTCGTATGCGTACTGCTCCTGGACTCCGAGTTGGACACAATTTTGAGTTGGGGTCGGTTTCCATCTTCTTTGAACGAATTATCTGGTCTTCCACATCCCTAATACTTCCTCCAAGTACTCTTTGAACCTCTACATGGATCCTAATCACAATTAAATCATTAGGTAGCAATCTGTGCTCAAAAACATATAAGAAAACATATAAGAACGAGCTCACCTCTAAAATTAATTGTTGTGTATGAACTCTATTGATTGCATCTTGTATATTCAATGAAGTGTTGTTTGTATCCATATAAGTGATGTCCTCATCAGAACCAGTGACAGGGAATAAGAGGAAACTTGAGAGAGGGGACGATAATGCCCTCTAAGCTAGGTAGGAGCTGTGCGGGGATTTGCTTTTTGTCCCTTGCTTGATCAGTTATAGGTCCGGAGCTAGGCGTCGCCTAGTAAACCTCAGGAACATGGTCGCCACTCTGAACGAAGCTAGCCTATTTATTATAAGAAGATAAAATTGCCATTGCTGGTGAGCAACTTTAATATGCTTGTCACCCTTGCAATGTATAGGAACCTTTTGGTAAGTCGCATTAAACCCTAGAATGCCTTATCAAATCCTAGAGTGCTTCCATCTTTTTCTTCATTCAACACTTCATGTAGAGTTAATATGCCATTTATTAGATTTTTTGTCTTATTAGATCTAGCATGGAAAGCCCTAAGAAGACTGGTCCTGGTAGTAACAATAAAGAAGACAATATGGAGTTTACTGACTCCAGCAGTTCAGGCTCCTATCACAGTCCATCGGATCCTTTTCCGAATATAAAAATTAAAAAGATTTCAGTGCATCTAGACCCGGAATATGATACTGCTGACGAGGTATGGATCACGAATCTTAACTTCAGCAGTTCAAGTTAATGTTGGTTGACAAGTATATGAAGTCTTATAATTTTTTTCTACCTAGATTAATCACGAAGACAATGAGGTGACATCGGCTCCTAAAACCGCAGAAGGTTCACCAATGGATGAATCCTCAGCTTCACTCAAGCGGAAACGAGGGCAACGAGGTCCCAATAAGGGTTCATTGGACCGCATCATGTACATAACAAGGGTCGGTCCATGTGGGCTTCCCTAAGGACCACTGGATTCAGTTACTAAGTACCGTAATACATGCGGTTTTCTTGTTAGGGAGGTTATGCCGATCACAACCGAGAATTGGAGGAAATTACCCGAGTAGACCAAGAATGAGTTGTGGGAAAGGATAAAGAAACAATTCAAGTTCCCAAAAGGCACAGAAGAAGCTGTAAAGAAAGCAACATTGGTCTCCTGCGGCAAGAAGTTTTGTGGCTGGAAGAGTGAAATGAATGCTTATGTTAAGGCCGATAAGGTCCCTAGCCCGAGGAAGATGGGAACATCACACAAGCTCAGTGGCAAGAGTTTGTTCGTCAAAAGAGCACACCTGATGCTAAAGCTCTAAGTGCAACTAGGTCAGAGCTTGCAAAAAAGAACAAATACCATCATCGCTTGGGGTCTGCCGGATATGGCCCCAAAGTCCAGAAATGGAATAAGATATTAGATGAAATTACGAGTAAGGGCAATTCTCACCCATTAGAAGGGTGCAATGAGTGAACTCAATGGTGGGTCTTTGCTCGGTCAGGTTTGACCGACGAGGGCAAACTTGAAAAGCCTAACTCTCTGAATGAAGTAGAGGATAAAATGAAAGAAGTAATTGAAAAGCAACAGAAGGGTCTCTTCAAGCCGAAGAGGGAGAATGACCAACTTACCGCTATCTTAGGAAACCCTGAACACAGCGGACGGGTTCGAGCGGTCTCTTCTCAAATGTCTTGGCTAGATGGTTTCCCTAAAGATAAAGACACATATAGAAGACGTGAGAAGTTTAAGAAAACACTTTATGAAACGATTGCTCAAAAGGTCAAAGAAAATATGCAAGAAATAATGGAACAACTTAGACAATTGGGACAATTAGTGGAACCGAGTACAGTGATGGTTCCAGTGCAAAAGGAGCAATTAGTATCTCCAACTGCCTACCCTAGCAGCGTTGGTTCTGTGCCAGGCTTAGGGTCAACCCATAAGTTCCCTATCGATGATATTGCTAACGAAAAATCTTGTCGTCTTCTTGTCCCGATAGGCAGAGCAGGGAACAAAACCAAACATGTTGCCACTGCTATGGTAAAGCCTGATCGTGACTTCAACAGGAATCCACTTCCATTGTATTATGTTGTGGTACAAGTTCTTCAGATCATTGATAATGATTATGAAGATTATGAAATAGACCACGTCACACCTGAGGGGATCGCGACTCTGGGGCAAGCTGTCAACCAATTAATCCTTTGACACCAACGCGATATCGTGTTGGACGATGAGCCAATTTCTAGCCCCGACGCATCTCCAAATATTGCAACCCCATCTTCTAAGGCGAAAGTGCATGAAGATCCACTCCCAGTCCAGGAAGATCCACTCCCCCTATGTCTCAGCAAGGATGATAGTAACCTTTCTAGTAAAGATATCCAAGAGCAACAAGTTGGACAACAGCTTCAAGCAGTACCAGAGCAAGCTGTTGCTAGTAAAGAGCAACCAGTTGAGCAACAGCTTGAAGTAGTACTAGAGCCAGTTGCTGGGAGTAAAGAGCAATCAGTTGAACAACAGGTTCAACAAGCCAGTGTCCAACTTCCGACGACTACTCCTCGATCATTAGTGCCTATCAAAGTTAGCCCATACAAAAATAAGAAACCTTCATCAGAAGTGTCAAAGTATTTGGAAACTATGAAGGAAAATATTATAAAATCGAGTGCATCTCGTTCTTCTCATGAGCCAGAATTAGGAAATATCGAGGAGTGGGAAGAAGACGGTGTCATGTATAATCGGTGGACGGCTTTAGTTAAACCAGGAGTTCCAATATACAAGCTTGAGGATGTTCCTCCTAAATTTGAGAATGGGAAGCCGTTCATGACATCCGTACAACTTAGCAAACAACCCGTCCCGCTCAGAAGAATGCATGAGTAGTACATCCTTGCCAGCACAATATATGGTCTTAGTTGCGTCACATTTCCTATTCCAAAACAAGCATTCTAGAGCACTGGAGAAGATACATGAGTCATTTTATTTGAAGAGTTGCGTCCCCTTTTGCATCGGGGCATCTCGAAATCAACCCGCTGCTCGTCTGGTGCTTGTAAGTGCTCTAATATTTTGTATTTGCTTTTATTACTACACGCATACGCATTTCATGATATTATAACAATTCTGGACTTCTTCAATAGGATGCAATACATGGATAATGAAAATTTGGCGCGCAAGACAGGTATCCTTGACCCTACTAGGATTGCAAAGGCGCTATTCGACGTCCAGGCAGATCGAAACTCAGAACAGTTCAAGCACATGAAAAAAAATGATTTTGAAAAAGCAATCGCAAAACTTAAGAAGGATAAAAGGACGGGAGTTGCAGCTTACATAGGACATGCAATGTTTAACTTTGTCAGAGACGGCAAGGACCTCGTAAAGGCTCCGTACAACTTTGAGTAAGTTCGACACATAACATTGAAATAGCAGTTATTGGTAATTGTTAACACGTGTGTTTGTGTGTTTGCAGTGATAACTACATAATGATCTTCATCAAGCCAACGCAGGGAAAGGCAACAGTCTTGGACTCGGCCGATTTCCCACCAGATCGTTACAAAGATTTCCTTTCCATTTTGAAACTGTACGTTTATTCAATAATTTTAATTTACACACATTTAGAATGTGTTGACAAGTTTTATATGACATTTCTTGTATTACAGTGCTTGACGGTTTTACGCGGAACAGCTTGGCGGTGAGAGACCTTCCAATACGAATGCATTGGACATTAAAACATATTATGCTTGTCCGAAGCAGCCTGCTGGGAGTGCCTTATGCGGGTATTATGTATGCGAGCATCTTCGGACCACTGGCGTATATAGAGTGAATCGTGAGGATGTAAGTTATGCTTAATGTCGATACCTTATTTTCTTACTTTTGAGTTTCATTTTCATTGTAACTAGCACAGTTTAATACTTATATTCTCTGCTGAACCACCCGCCTGTGATAACTTATATTCACAGGCGGCTAGCATAAGTAAAAACCGCCTGTGATAATGTTTCTTCACAGGCGGTATCACTTCTCCGCCTGTGCAGTTGCGGATTATTACAGACTCTTCGTTTCAGGCGGTTTTAAAAACCGTGTGTGATAATAGGTTTGGAGCCGCCTGCGAT
Organism: Tuctoria greenei; assembly: GCA_036927565.1. Taxonomy (NCBI): domain Eukaryota; kingdom Viridiplantae; phylum Streptophyta; class Magnoliopsida; order Poales; family Poaceae; genus Tuctoria; species Tuctoria greenei. The sequence continues at coordinate 88,663,624 of JAYESD010000008.1, forward strand.
AAGGCTTATTGTAGTAGTGTTTTAAAATGTATATTTAAGTTCATAAACGTGTTAAAGTGTGTCATTTAGATCAAAAGTACTGAAAATACCTCTACAAATATTGACATAACTATTACTTGATCTTTAATTTTCATATATATTCTCTTCTCAAATCAGCGTTGATAGCCTCCAACATGAACTATGATAATAACACTGATTTGAGAAGAGAACAGTTATGAAAAATAAAGTTGAACTGATAGTTATATCAATAGCTGTCGGTACCCGGCATATCGGGTACCCTCGCGTAAAGGCTAAAGCCGCCTAAGTGTCCTACCTTCCTGCCAAGGCAGGGTCCGAGAGCATCACGTGTCCAGAAGGCCCAAACCCCTCTACCTGAGATACGGGGTCCGAAGTTCCACATGGACCTTAAGGAAGAGTCCAGCTCCCCCTTGGAAACGAGCACCCAAGCGGCCACGTGTTCAGCAGGACGGGATCCCGCTCCCCCATGGGAGAGGGCTCCGGTGCTGCCACGTGGTTCGAGGCAACAGAAAGGCCACCCCCCTAGTGGTGGCCTCCGGCTCTGCCACGTGTCTCGCGGCCCTGGATCCCTCGCTCTACTTAGGGACAGGCTCCGGGGCTACCACGTGGTCCACGGGTCGGGACCCGACCTCCCCCTACAGTGGCTAGCTCTGGAGCTTCCACGTATCCTGCAACTTGCCCTGGACGGTGGGTTGCAGGAGTTAAGAGGGCAGTGCGCCTTGTCTAAATCAAGCATTGAAGAATCGCGTCTTCCCCAAGCGCAAGATGCGGCGCACGCCTGCTGTCAGGTACCGCTGGGCCTAATCGCATCGCAGTGAAGACGTCGCAGGCCTACCCCACCCCACCAAGTGGGTAGCTTACGACGATAGGGACAATTGGACGGGACATTCCCTGCCATCATCAATGACTATGCATGGGCCACTGGCGATTGAGGCGGCAAGACGGTGAATCTTCAAGCTACGGTCAGAGGAAGCTTATGCACGAAGCCATAAATCTTTAGGATAAGATTGCCTCGAGGCCACCTGTCGGGCCCTGGACCCCACTTGTAAGGCAATTGGCCTTGTCTATAAAAGGACCAGATGGCCACCATTACAAAGAATCCCCAATCTACGCATTCATACACTACACACCAGCAATACAACCTCACCGTGGAGTAGGGTATTACACTCTTGCGACCTGAACCACGTAAAAACCACAGTCTCACAACTCTCATACGCGCAATCCCTCGATAGAGGACTAATCCATGCCGATCAAGAACATCCGCGGGTTGCTCGCATAGCAGGCCCAGGGGAAGTGTCGCAAGAACACTTCGATAATAGCCATATGACATTTTTGGTACTTTGAACCCAGACGACACACTTAACAAGTTCATGAATCCAAATATGTATTTTAAAAATTTGTAGACCTAGATGACATATTTAGAGAAGTTCAAGGACCGTTGATACAATGTACTATATTTTTAGACAGTTGTTGATCAAGAGTTTCAAATTTTAAATTTTAAAGTACATATGCACCTTATATTTGAATTTTTTATAGCTTGTATGCCCCAGTAGCCCTGCCTCCTATGATGCAAAAGGGAACTCTATGTCAAGTTAGACAAATTGCATTTTTTTAACAGAGAAGGCCAGCTAGAATGTTCTGCACTACAGGAATAGAGCAATGGGCGTCGGGGCATTTATAAGTGTCAGGACCGTCGAACATAGTTGGTCTAATGCCATCGATTTACTTTGCCCGACGGATATAAATTTGTAACCATCGGTCTAGTTGTTTGCGCCGATGGTCATAACTAAATGTGTCGGTACCTCCACGAATCCCGACGGCTATAACTGAAGGTGTCGGTCCTAGCATCAAAACCAATGTCCATACATGTGGGCCTGGCGCGCCCGAAAACCACTTCTCGCGCCCAAAATTTGTAAAAACATTGGTTTGGTTGTTTGGGCCGACGACAAAAATTAAATAAGTCGATCGTATATGAGAAATCAAAGGCCATAAATAAAGGCATTGGTCCTGCCAATGAAACTGACGGTTGTAAGCTGTCCCCCTGAAACTGACGGTTATACTTATGGGCGCGACGCAGCCGTAAGCAACAACGAGCTCGTGACCGAAAATAGATCAAGTCAAGTTTCCCATCTATGCTATCTGCTCTGCTCTCTAGCTCACGCCGCCGCCTCGGCCTATCGCACCGCCGCCTCGCCGTCCGCCACCCGCCCCTGCTCTGCCGCATCCTTCTATGCCGCCACCCTGTGCACCTCCCCGTTGTCCGCCTCTGCGTCCGGCGCGTTTCATGCTGCCCGCTCCTCGTCCGGCGCAGCCCCTTCAGCTCCCGATCCAGTGCTGCCCCGTCTGGCTCCCCAACCACCGCCGTCCTGCCCGCTGTTCGTCCCGCGCTGCCCCCATCCACCTCATCGTCCAGTGCCACCCGATCCATCACCACCCATGCGGCACCGCCCCGTCCGCTGCCCCGACCAGTGCCGCCCCGTCTGCCGCCACCCTGTCCGCCTCCCCATCCGGCGCCACCCCGTCCGCCAAGGTAAAATCCTTTCTAAATGTTGCTAAATTGAAACTTGTTATATAAATCCTTGTTATTTAGTATTTGTGCATTAATTAGTTTAACTTGCTAAAATTGTTGCTAATTGTTGCTAATTTATAATATGGAACTTGCCATAACAAACTTGCTAAGGTAAAATTCTTGCTAATTGTCCGCCACCCAACATCTATGCATTAGTTTAACTTGTGTAACCTTGCTATATAAATCCTTGTAGACGAGGTAAAATTGTTGCCAAATTTTCTTGCAAATTTTAGTTCTTATATTAACTTGTGTAAAATACCCAATTTTGTTAATTTAATGCGTTAGTTTGAAGCTTTTTAACATTGTATTTGATCCATATGTATGTATGTGAAGTTGATTAACATATGTTAGTTTGAAGTTTAACATTATATTTAAAATTTTGTTAATTTAATCCATTATTTAGTTTATCACGTATGTGTGAGTACATTGAATAGGTTTAGGACCTAATAGAGTTTCAAATAATAAGGCAACCATTGCGAGGCTACATGTTGTCACCCATAGGAGAACGATGAATATCATATATATTCATATGGTTTGTGTTCATTTATGTTCGTTGACATATATCAATTTGTTGTAGTTTTGAAAATGGGTTATGATTGTAAGGCGATGTATAATAGATTGAGTTCAACTGGTGCACACACTATGGAATGGGCTCATATTGCAAATGTTTTAGTAAACCAAGCCTTTGCTAGTGGTGCTCGCGTTGCGAAGTGTCCGTGTAGAAAGTGTCGGAATTGTCAACATCTTTATAGGTCTAAAATGGAGTTGAACCTTTGCAAGCACCGATTTATGCTCGATTGGCTTGCGTGGCGCAAGCATGGGGAGATGGAGCATGCCGCTAAGTCACACGGAAATTGGGATGAAGATCAGATGGATAAGATGATAGCGGACGTTAATAGAGAGTACGAAGAGCAGTCATCGCTAGAGGAGGTGCAAAAATTTTACAGGCTTCTTGTCACCTCAAGTGAAAAGGTGCATGAGGTCACCAATGTGACCATTTTGCAGGCGGTCACATGACTTCTGGCGCTGAAGTCCAAGTATAATTTTGCAAACAATTGCTACAATTGTATCTTGAAGCTGATCAATGATCTCCTCGTTCAAATCATAAGATGACGAAAGACCTATACCAATCTAAGAAGCTTTTGGCCGGTCTGGGCATGAATTATGAGAAGATTGATGTGTGCGAGAATAATTGCATGTTGTTGAAGAAACACAAGAACGATACTCATTATATGTATTGCAATACATAGATATGTGTGGTTTTGAGCAATGATGGAGAAGAAATAACTATAGAAGTACCGATCAAAGAACTTTGGTACATGCCTATCACGTCAAAGCTTAAATGATTGTTTCTGTTCTAAGTAACAGTGAAGCATATCAGATACCATTCTGAAGGGAGACATGAGAGCGATGATAAAGATGTTATGGTGCATCATTTGGAAGGCGCGACTTGGCAAGCTCTAGGTCATTTTGATCTAGAGCTTGCAAATGATCCCAAAAAAGTTTGTCTTGGGTTGTCAACAGATGGTTTCACTCCTTTCAGCACCAGTAACGGCTCATACTCTTATTTGCCTATTTTTATCATGCCCTACAATCTCTCTCCCAACGTGTGCCTGAAAGAAGGATACATATTCCTCACGGCATCATTCCTGGTCATAAACATCCAGGAAAGAAAATCAATACATTTATGCAGCCGTTGAATGAAGAGCTGAAAGAACGATGGCAAGGTGTAAAGGCATATGATAGTCATCTGAAATGTGAATTTACCTTATGTTCTGCATATTTATTGTCAATTATTGATTTGTTGATATATGGCATTTGGTCTAGTTTTTATGTCCACATACAATTGTTTATCCCATATGTATGGCTGACACTGATGACAGTAGACTGAAGATGGAAAAAAGTCAGTTTTTGATTACCATTGATGATCCTTTCTTCAAACCGTCCTTTCAAGAGTGATACACAATCATTTCGAAAAGGCGAAATGGTTATAAAAGGACCACCTCGTTGATTGGCAGACGAACAAAAGATGGCAGGACATGCAAAGTTAAAAGAGTCCGCAGAAGGTGGGTTCAAAGGGTATGGTAAAGAACACAATTGGACTCATATTTATTTTCTTTGAAAGCTACCATACGCAAAGGTGTTGCTTCTACCGCACAACATAGATTTGATGTACCAGAAGCTTATTGTCGCAGAAAGCATCACAAGCGGATGTTTTGATTTTATCGGTCAAACCAAAGATAATTTGAATACGAGAAAAGACTTAGCTGATCTTTGTGATCGTCCTAAGCTTGAGGTTAGAACAAATGCAAGTGGAAATGAAAGTAGGCCACAACCTCCATACTATCTCAAGCCAGAAGAAAGAAAGCAAATACTTAGTTGGTTGAAAACATTGAAGTTTCCAAACCGCTATGCAGTTAACATAAAACGATGTGTTAATCTCAGCACCGATAAACTCAATGGGCTGAAGAGTTATGATTACGATAGTATGATGGAAAGACATTTATTGGTAATGTTATGTGGCTACTTCAAATATGATTTGTGGAAGTTATTTGCTGAACTTAGCTACTTTTATAGGAAGATATGTGCTAAGCAAGTATCGAAGAAAGTGATGTGGCACTGGGAGAAAGAAATCGGTGTGCTTGCATGTAAGATGGAAAAGTATTTCCGCCTGGATTTATGAATGTTATGCAACATTTGGTGGTGCATTTATTTTATGAAGCATTGGTAGCAGGACCTGCACAGTTCAAGCGAATGTATAGTCAAGAAAGAGAATTAAAAAAACTTAGAGCTACAGTGCGTAACAAAGTTGCGGGGTGCATTGCATAGGCATTTGCATCTAAAGAGATTACAAACTTCTCTATCAAATATTTTTCATGTGCCAACAACGTGAATGCATCTACGATAGGATATCAAAATATAGAAGAACAACCTACAACTGAGCTTAAGATTTTTCATTGGAAGGGTAAAGTGGTGGGGTTGCCACTTTCTCATTATATTTCGGAGTGAGAGAGGAACTACACCATGTTCGACATATGCTTCAACATGGAGGAAGTTCTACCATATTTTGAAGTGTTTGACAAACTGTATTGGACATCTTCTTGAAGACCTACGCAATGTCAATTGGATAAGCTACGTTAGCTAAACATAAATGGTGGCCCAAGTTTCGTTAGTTGGTTCCATGGACATGTAATTTTTCTATTCGTAGTTCACATGCTTATCATGTAGCTAAAAACTTTGTCTATTGTTTTATATATAATGTATGGAGTCAACATCTTTGATGACTTGCGATAGATGTCGCATGGTCAATTGAAATCAAGGAAAACTGTGTCAATGGATACCGTTTCTGAACGGCAAGTTTAGAAGCGAACTGCCCACTAGCAGCCACATCAAATAGTGGAGTATTATTAACGACCAAGGAAGATAGTTGAGAAGTGAATGAATATTATGATGTTCTTCAAAAAATAATTGAGTACACATTTGGCGGTCTGAAAGAACTGAAGTTTGTGTTTTTTAACTGTCAATAGTTTGATCCAACATCGGGCACGCGAGCGGATGATTTTGGAATAGGTGGAGATCAACCACAACTCGTGGTATATAGCTCATAATAATAATGTTGTACTTGCACATCAAGTGAAACAAGTGTACTATTTAACTTATCCTCACCCAAGTTTGTAAAATTGATGGATTGTATATAAAGTTAACTGTGAAGTGTACACTCGCTGTTATGATGGGTACATTGAGAATCAGAAAGATGATGATGGTGGTGTTTATCAAGATGAAGTCGAGGAAGTAGAAGATTTTAGGATATCTTGTGGGACAGAACTCACAAAAATAGCTAGTGGTACCCTAGAGTTAATGTTTCAACAAACAAGCAGGCCCTTCAGAAAACATCTTCGGCGGTTACAAAGGATTATTGAAAAGCAAAAAAGGATTATTTAAGAACAAGAGAGATTTGAGGAAGAGAGTGAAGGACAAGAGTTTGAAAAAGAGATGGAAGAACAAGAGAGACGTGAACATCTTCATGCACGTGTGGCAGAAGCATATTGTGATGCTAACAATTTTTTATGATGTTATTGTATGAATTTTTTAAGATTTTGATTCTTATTTTGAACAACATTTAGTCTTTACCATTTATTGTTTATTGTTCAATATTCTTGTATACTAATCATTATTTTGAAATTTGTGCAGATGTGGAAGCATTCTAGTTTAATAAATAAGGTGACAGGAAGGGGGAAGGGGCGCAGTGGTACTTCGTCCTCCATGTCTCAGCCCAGAAGTGGTTCGGACCATGCAACCTTGTTTTAGGTACATGCTTATTTTTATATACATTTCAATGTCATAATCAGCTATCTAGTATTTGTTACATGTTTATTTGCATTTGTAGGGCACTACCTTGAATACAGAGAGGTAGAGGCAGCTCGTTGAGTGTGTTGCAGAGTAGGCATCAAGTCAGCCAGCACGAGGTTTGAGTCCCACAGAAGTGGCAGATCATTGTCCGACGTACGAGGAGTTTTATGGGGAGGAGACAGATGTTGTGAGGCACCCACTAGAGCAAGGAGGAGGCTAAAAATCAGGCAAGAGAGACTAGACGATGGAGCAGGCCTTTGGGTGGTCCTCCTCTAAGGGTGGTCTTGAGGGCGATGATGAGGTCGACAATCTAGCGTGAGATGCAAGGTTGGGGAGAGAGGCAGAGATAGCTGAGGCGAGATAGGGGAAGACTGATCGATGTCCGTTCAAGTATGCTTTCAGATTATTTGATAAGCTATATTTTACATTAGTTTTCTTGTCAACTAACTAATGTTATTTGTACAGGCTACGGAGACACTGTTTATGTGATCTAAGTAAAATCTTGGACGAGTGAACGGTTATAAGGCTGAAGGGTACTAGGTCTTGGATCGATCCTGGTTTTGGCAAGGGGCATCGACGAGTAGTTAACATGGAGTTGGGAAATGTCATCCAATTTTGCTTCCCTGGGATGGTTCTAGATGGCGCCAACGAATTGCTGCGCATAATTGAGATTACTATGCTTTACAGTCTTATGGCAATTCGAGTACTTTCAAGACAGAGTTTGGGATATGTTTTGGGTAAGTTTTTTTATTGTTTAAATTATGTTACATATTGCATTGGTTGATATTAATTGTTGTTTCTATGTAGAGTTTGTTTCTCTTGAAGGATCGTGTAAGTGAATCATATGCGAGGTTGGTTTTCGAGAATTTAGCGAGAAGACGTACGAATGACTCCTTCTTTGATGCACGGATCAAAGCTATGACCGTGTACTACAAGACCAAGTTGTTGCAGCCCATGACCAACAAGGAAGCAACTAGAATTCACCTTTGCAAGAAGGAGTACTTGCAAAGCAGTGTGGATTGGGTCTGTGCAGATATGGAAGCTTGGAAATGGTTATGCGAGTATTGGGCGTCGGATGACTTCAAACATGTTTTGCGTAGAAACTGAAAAAATAGGACGAGCAAGCCTGGAAAGCACGCTATGGCCAGATGGACATGTGCGAATGAAATAAAGAATTTTATGAACTATTACAATCATTTTTAGATTGCTGCAAAAAATTGTATTGATTAAACTGTTGGATCTTAGTATTGCGGGAAGCTGAAACTGGTGTTGCTAATACTTTTTTCGAGGTTTACCTCGAGGGGCATAGAGGCATAGACCCAAATCGCCAGAGCAGTTGTGTCATGAGACAACAACAAAAAAGTGGTAAGTATGTTGAGTATTTGTTACATCTATTCATGAAGTCAATGTATTTTTTATTACATCTGTTCATGAACTCAATGTATCATTGAAGGTAACATAAGTTGAGTTTTTGAAGAAAACTCATGAAGATGATGTGGATTTTGTAAGAGCGTTGTTGGATGTAGGTGCGGCGTACGAAGCCGACGGAGTTCTACCGCATGTGAGGTATGTGTAAAGATATTGATGATTTCTAGGTTAATGATTGTCGATTCATAAAAAAAAATTGTAGACTTGGGTTGGTTGATGGGTATGTGGAGGAGTACGAGGCTTAAGCTTGATGACGGTCCTCCAGTACCAGTTCCAATCATTCCTAGTCTATTGCGGAGATAGATGAATTAAGACAAGAATTGTGACGCATCCAGTAGCAGATGTAACAGCAACAAATGCAGATGGAACAGATGCAGCAACATATGCAATATTTGTATATGGCACAGATAACATGTAATATTAACAATTGAACAACTTATTCGATTCAAAAATGATTCTACTTAATATCTTACGAATAATTTACTTGTTGTAGTTCTTGACTCAAGGTAACATCAGTTCTCAAATTGGTATGCTGCAACAATCTCAGTTCGACATGATGTCGCGGGTACACTTGTCTGCTTTATTCAAGTTAGAATACTCCTTACGATATATGTACTAAATTAATTAACTGAATATCTTTACTTGATGTAGTTCTTCGCTCAAGGTGATATTGGATCGCAGTTCGGTGTGCCCTGTCCCATGCATCTAGGACAACCTGTTGGCCCCTCGTCACAGGTATAACTGCATGTGTTATTAATTCAAGTTAGAATACAAAATCGTAACAATATTTGTCACAGAGTTTCGAGAGAGGTCAAACATATATTTCAAAACCTCAGGTATTCATGCCGATGTTGGCCGCAACTCATCTCGGATTGCAACCTTATCTAGGTGTTTTCCCACCGACACATTCGCTCCAAGGCACACTCAACCATCACCACCTCCGGCCGCAACAGTATGACTTCTAAATCAGTAGCTCTCATGAAAATGTAGGTTAATTTGAACAATACTTAGTAACTTTTAGTCAAATTCATAGTTGGAAATACCTTTGAGCAAAATATAAATGAGCATGGCAATTTTAGACATAGTCTAGTTACATATGTGAGTTTTGTAAAACATAAGTCAATTAGTGCATTTTATAGAGATTGATACATGTGAATATATGTATCAATGCAAAATTTAATTTGTATTTGTTTCTCGTAGGGTTCCCATCATAGAACACCTGACGCTTGCGATGGTTTTCTTAATTTGAACAGTGGAGGTGCAAGTGGTGGAGGTTCAAACAACAACATGGAGACGGGTTGATCGTTGCAATGTCGTTTACATTGTGTTTTTATTCGGACTTTGTAAACTTGAATTTGCATGAACTTAGAGAGTTTTGGACATGTTAACTTGTCGTTTACACTGAATTTTGCTTAATATTGCTTTGATCGTATATTTTCTTGTGATGTATGAATTTTGCTTGTGCTGTTTACTTGAGGCTTGTGATATATTTTCTTGTGATGTACGCATTTGTTCACTAAAGGCTTCCCTATCGGGGAGAAAGGGAAACCAGCCGTGATTTTAAAAAAAAAAGAAAGCCCACTATAGCCGTCGGTTAGAGAGCATGCGGGCAGTTATAAAGCCCTTAAGGCTGTGGGCTACTATATCTGGCCGACGACCATAAGTCTTATGGCTGTTGGGGCCAAATATGGCCGACTGCTATAAAGTATTACAAGCTTAGGGCTGGAGAGCTTGCCGTCGGGTATAAATATTTAAGGCATCGGCTTCGGTTCCGCATCAACGGTTATAAAGCCCTTAAGGCTGTCGGGGTGCGAAACCGACGGCAATAGGACTTAAAACCGTCAGTACCGATGGCTATAATAGTTAAAGTCGTCCAACAAAGAGAGACGAGTAAAACCGTCGGTACACCGACGGCTATAAACTATGAGTGTCGGCTACAGTAGCCAACCGACAGCTATAAGGCCGATATACTTTTACTCGTTTCCTGTAGTGCTGGAACTGTCAATGTCTGTTTCATTCTATTTAGTAATTTATACACACCATCTACTGCAGGACCAAATCAAATTTTCTGGATACAATATACACCATACAGTATAGTTACCACGTCATCTTTCACTAGCAACATTTCTTTCACTAGCAACATTGAGACTGAAGCCACACCTGGTGGGTGCCCTGCAACGATCTCGGCCGTCCATCCGCTACGTGGCAAAGATCCAGTATGGTATGAATAACAACGGATCTACATACTGTATGCAGAAAAAAAATTTCCCTGCAGGACCCCATTTCCTTTTTTTTTGGCAATGGACCAATATGTTAAGTCGGCATTAGACTGTTGCAATGCTCGTAGCTTGATATATACTCCCTCCTTCCTAAATATTTGATGTTTTGAGAACTAAAATTAGTTCTCAAATCGTCATATATTTAGAGAGGGAGGAAGTACTCTCTCCATCCATATATATTTATCATATTTTTTTTACTAAATATGTCAAATACTTGGGAACAGAGGAAGTACTTTGCGGCACTCTGATACGTATGGTTCAATACCCAAGGATTTAGGTCTTGTAATCATGCTTTGTTGATTTGTTAGTCGCCAATGGTTTTTTTTACCGATACACTAATCCCTTTAATCTCCCTGCTCAACTGAAGGTTTGTTTGTTGCAGCTGGTGGCTTCAACGCTCCAAATTTGGATTCACAGCTTTCACTAAAATCCTCTAAATAAATTTACTGTATCTTTCCGCGGAAGTTGGAAGTATTTTTTTTTTCATGAAAGTTGTATCATCTTGATGCAACTTACTTAAAAACTAAAAAATCCCTTCTCAAAAAAGAATATCTATATGCTGAATGGACGCCTAACCGTGTGCTCCAAAACCGTCTGCTTTGTTTTGTTTTCAGTTGAAGTATGAAATCTATTACAAATGCAGTTTTTTTTCTTTTATGTCATTCATCTGTCATTGCAGAATAAGGCAACGTTCTTTTCTGACACAAGTGTTGTTTTATGCTGAATCATCACTTCATTTGTCTCCCCAATATATATAAATTGTATAATGCTCCCAGCATATTTATATACTCGCAACATACAATTTATGGTTAGTGCAAAATTTATTTCCCTCAGATTCCAGATGCCTTTAGTAATGTGATTTGGCACCTAGTTAGCATGATTCGGCACCAAACCGCAGTTACAGCAAGACAACAAATTTGGCACCAGCGGGTACAATGTAAATAATGTTTTTGTAAAGCATAACTCGAAAAGCTGTCTGTTCCACATGACTCTTCATGATTTACACGTACAAGTACAAAGTGATATGGAGATATCAATAATTGACTAAAACTCACTTCAGCATTATCTTGTCATCCATGGTATACAAATTATACACTGTGCAAAAATAATATCAGGAACACCCTTTCTTCAGCAGCCACCACTTGCAGGCTCAATCGAGCTTCGCAGGCCGTTGCCCCTGAGCGAAGTGCAATGTTTCTCGGCTTCGGACTGGGAACAGATGATCACCACTGACAACCCATTTACATGTGCCTCCTGCATGATATTGACAGCATTGTCAACGGTCATTCCGGGGATGACTTTCATCAGGACCTTGACGACGTACTCACGCCTGTTTTTGTTATCATTGAGCAGGATGACGCTGTATGGAGGCGTCATCTTGCGCTTTTTCCTGAAGAACAGATGAACTTGATCACAACATGGTTTACAACTGTGCAATATATATCCATTTTAGGGAGCATACAGTACAGCTCAATGAGATCAGCTCATCTAGCCTGAAAACTGAAAGCAAAATAACTATTACCAACAACATAGGCCACTTCACTTCCTAAGCACCACCATTTAATAATGCCATAGACATATGGTCAAGTATCACACAGGTAAGGTTATAAATGTTAATGATAATAATGAAAAAAACATCCCATAGCTATAGGCACTTGAGTAAGATATATTAAATTCAACAAATTGTAGTGTCAGGTTGAAGACAGGTTATTCCAAAGCAATTAAAGCTCTAGGGTGAAAATGCTTTGATTAAGTGCCCACCAAAAGGACCCAAGATAGTAAGGATGAAAACCATCTGCAGAGCAGCCAATCTCCAAGTTCAGTAACATGGCTTGCCCAGAATCTTCTTGTCCAAAACGAGTTTAAGTACTGCACTGTTTTTATTCAGTGCTGCGCCATTGCCCAATCACTTACGCAACATAGGAAATGCAAGCAAGCTATGCAACCCTGAACGAAACTTGGGGACTATTTTGCAAACAAATAAAACATAATCTATTCACACCAGTCATGCATATACAGTGCCCTAACATGTTTTCTCTTCATTGGAAGAGTCTCATGCCGGTTCGTGGCAATTGTGACAGTAACCAGATATGCAGATACGATGTTCAGCTATAGATACTTGTACTCCATACTTCGATTGTTCAAAACATGTTTCATGATGATTTCTCTGTCCATGAAAAAAAGACGGTTGTGGTCTTGCAGTAATAGCAATGAAATAAATGGAGAACAACTGACAATCTTTCCTTAACAATGGAGTAGTCCAGAACTGGAGATGCTACTAACACTGAAAATTTTGATATCAGTTTCACACCACTTAATGATGTATTTTGTTTTCTAGAGTTCATATCTGGAATTCACAACTAATAGGAAACGATGCAGGACAACAGCAAATGTATTACTCACTTGACATCAAATTCAGACTGGTGACCAGGAGTAACTTTCTCTACGGGGCGATCAAGCACACCACCACCTTTTCCTGATGCAACTGCTGCCAGAGCCACTGGAACTGCAAGACTTTGGCACCTTGCTTTGTAAAAAGATCTATCTACTGCAGAACATAAGAGTAAAGGAGCAAGAAAAATTATCTAATTGTCCTGTAAGCACCAAATTGCAAAATGACACAATAAACAAATTTAAATTATCATATCTTCAGCATAGAGTTCTTGGCCACATGCTGGTCTCAACAGGTTCAAATATAGATGAACAATTTTGTCACAAAGTGTCAAAGTCATGCAGTAATAGTCTAGAACACAGATTGGTGCATCAACAGAGAGAAATATTTCACAGGCAGGGCGTGAACTGAATCATCTTGTTATTTATGAGGTTTGGAATGAAAGAAAAAAAATCGTGTTTCCAGAAACAATAGCAGGGGTGAGCCGCAATTCATGGCGCTACCAAGGAAGGATGCTGTTTGGATATTCTTGCAGTTGGAACAAGTTGATAGTTTCTGTAAAGTATATCCAGATAGAAAATAGTTTAACGCCCAAACTGTCCATTACTAAAAGGAAAAACACTCGAGCAATAATAAGAGCACCAAAATTTCACAGCTGGAACAGAAGAATGATATTTACATTAGACATTTATCATTTTTTTATTTTTTGAAGAACTAGTAGGAAATCCTACTGAATTGTATTAATCCAAGAAGGATAATACAAGTTGGAAGATGTGACATTACAACAGGAGCTAGACTCCCATACGTAAGCAATCCCGACTAAGGGAGGCTGGCTAGCCAAACCTCCCAGGCTAAACTAAGATCCGAATTACATCTAGACATTTGCAGCAAAAATTCTTTCCAAAAGCTCTCTTTACATTTCCTAATATTAGCTTGATCTCCCTCAAAGATTCTTTTATTTCTGTGACACCAAATGAACCAGCAGGAGATTATTTTAACATTTATTTTCGCTGCTGCCAAGAAGACAGTCGATAATCTTAGCATACGGTGACATCGCAAACCTCTTGCCAATACAAGCCTGCAACTTGATAGCAAGGAACTAAAGGAAGGACGCTTCCTTCCCTTACAAAATCGAGAAAATCTATGCAACAACAATTACTAATGACTTTCTATCAATAGATATCAGCAACTACGGCCAAATTAGAACTGCAACTCCTCGGAAGTTACAGACTACAGCTAAAATTAACATCATTTCTCTGTAGCTTTAGCTCGACCAGAACCGCTTGGACAGCACAAACTTCAACTTCCCGTGTCAACCTTATCCAGTACGAACCCACAGGCACGCACTGCTCCCGCAATTCGCATCCAAGAAGCAAGGAAATGGGAAGTACAAAACCGGAAACGAGAGAGTGGGGGGCACCTCACCTGCTGCCGCGCGGCGACTCGGGAAGACGCTCGCTGCCGAGTGGGCGATCCGGCTGGCCTCCATGTCGCCCACCGCCGTTGGAGCACTGCTGGCCTCTGAACCTTCGGGTCCTCTGTTCTCGCGGTGGTGAAGGCTCCGTGGGCCGCCGGTCTACGTGGGGCGTGGGAGGCGCACGGAAAAAACAATTGTGGGCCAGTTGTTTGGCTCGCGTCGCAGGGCAGCCACCTGTTGATTTTTTTCAAAAATATTATTATTTCCATTGATTTTTTTAAAATACCAGTTACAAGTAATGCCAAAAATAGGTACCTCCAGTTGGGGCCCAATCATTTGAAATTTAAAGGGTTGCATGCAAAAGTATAGACCACAATTTTGCTAACGTCCCTGTCGGTGCCTTCATATCAGGTACCCTATACTGTATTTAAAGCCAAAAGTTCATATGTCCAAGTTGAAAACTTTCTTGGCAACACACGTCTGACACCACTGGGCCCACATCTCTCGATTGGGTTGTTCCAGTGCTACCACGTCTCCTGCGGGATCGGACCTACCTCCCTTCAGAGGAAGCTCCGGTACTACCACGTGTCTAGCAACTCTGGACCTAATCCTTTGTAGAGGAAAGCTCTGGTGCCGCCACATGTCAAGTGGCTCCGGGCCTGCCTCCCCACAGAGGGAGGCTCCAGAGCTGCCACGTGTTAGACCTCCGGACCTAAGCCTGCAACGAGAAGACTACATGATCTCCAACGGCGCGGACATTCAAGAGGCTATTAAACAGTCGTTTCAAGACCTGATTAACGTGTCATTAATTCAGGATTAATGACACACGATCATACGACTATCAAGACAAGTAACACCGCCATTAAGGCGCACTATTACTTTCTTTTAATCACAAATTATATATGTAGATTGAATATATGTGATTTATTACAGCCAGGGCCACCTGCCAGGCTAGGCATATACTGTAATAGTCAGTCCTTAGCATATAAAAGAGTTGTATCACACGGTAGGAAGGGAACTAAGTTGACACACATACAGGCATCCACAAACACTCGCCATACAATCAACAACCACCCCGTGGAGTAGGGTATTAAGCTCAGGCAGCCCGAACCATGTAAAAATTCCTGTGCAATCATCTTGTTCGTGATCTTACGCGCCCCATGCGAATACGAACCTCCGCGGACTACGTTTTAGTAGTATCGGGGGAAGTGTCGTTGCTACACTTCGACATTTGGCGTGTCAGGTAGGGCCCTGTTACCATGACGCCCACTAAGGACTGTAGATGTTGTAGGAAGCTCCGAGCAACCCAGCGCGCAAGATCCAGAAGCTCAAGCTAGCTCTGATGCATGGATCTCTGAGATCCGGAGCTACTTGAAGGACAATATCCTTCCTGAAGACGGTGCTTCCGCTGATTGAATTGTCAGATTAGCTAAAAGATACTCATTGGTAGAAGAGGATCTCTATCGAAGTGGTGCCAACGGCGTTCTAATACGATGCATTTCCTGGGAAGAAGGTCGCAAACTCCTCGTGAAAATCCATGGAGACGAGTGCGGGAACCACGCGTCTTCTCGCACGTTAGTCGGTAAAGCCTTCCGGCATAGCTTTTACTAGCCTACAACACTGCAGGATGCAGTTTAGATGGTAAAAAAGTGTGAAACGTGTCAAGTCCACGCGAAGCAGATTCGCACACCGGCTCAATCACTGCAAATAATACATCCCACGTGGTCTTTCGTTGTGTGGAGAATGGACATTTTGGGACCTTTCTCAAAAGTTGTCGTAGGTTACAAGCTCCTATACGTCTCCATCGACAAGTTCACCAAGTGGTCGGAAGCTACTCCAATTGTGACAATAAACAAGCAATCAGCTATCAAGGTCTTGAAGTCCATAGTCTGCAGATTTGGAGTTCTGAACAGAGTCATCACTGACAACAAAACCCAATTCACGAGTGCAGCATTTCAAGAGTACTTCGAAGATCTCGGCATACAAGTCAGCTACGCCTCAGTAGCTCACCCGGCAAGCAATGGCCAAGCTGAGAGAGCTAATGCAGAAATACTCAAGGGACTCAAGACGCGCACATATGTGCGCCTGAAAAAACATGGTGTCAACTGGATAGAGGAGCTTCCGTCTGCATTGTGGGCAAGCAGGACAACACCTAGCCGGGCAATCGGAGAGACACCTTTCTTTTTGGTGTACGAAGCTGAAGCAATCCTTCCTCTGGAGATCACCATGGGGTCTCTCCGAGTCCGAACCTTCAACGAAGCCATGCAGGACAAGCTCCGGCGTGAAGACATAGACCTCGTAAACGAGGCAAGGTGTCAAGTGGTTGTTCGAAATGCACGATACTGCCAGGCGCTCTAGCGCTATCATCAAAGGTTCGTGCACAACCGACAGCTAGAAGAAGGCGATCTGGTGCTGCAGAGAATACTGACTCGAGAAGGGATGAACAAACTATCCCCAGGCTGAGAAGGTCCCTTCCGGGTTATCAAAGTTTCCTGCCATGGATGCGTTCGCTTGGCGACAGAGGATGGGACTTCGCTTCCCAATCCATGGAACATCGAGCACCTCTGTAAGTTTTACGCTTAACTACACGGAACTGAGTATGTTTGTATAAATTGCATCTCTTGTAGTCCATGGACAGAGTCGAGAAGGGTCCTAGCACACTTAACTTGGTCTTGTACTTTAGGTGTGTCTTTAGCCTCTCTGGAACAGATCAAGATGAATAGCACACTTAACTTGGTCATTGTACTTTAAGTGTATCCTTGTCTTCCCCTGTGTAAGGATCGAAACGCCCAAGAGGGGGGTGAATTGGGCTTTCTTTCAAATTTTAAGACAATTAATAAACGAACTACTTAAGCCCAATTCCCAATGCGGTTCTAGCTATGCAATCAACGTAGATATAACTTGTGAAGTAAAGATTGCAAAATGTAAAGAGAGGGAGAGGAATGCAAACGCTAGGGGACACGAAGGTTTATCCCGTGGTTTGGCAAGATCGCAAGGATCTTCCTACGTCCACGTTGTGGCACCCACTGAAGGGTTTTGCCACTTCCAATGTCACCGAGACAATGGAGTCTTCACTAATCTTCTCCGTTCGCCATCTCCGGCAAGGTGGAGCTCAAGCCTTGTACAACCTTCGATGTTCCGGGCTTCCACACACACCTTGGCAAGCTCCGGAACGATCTTCTTCAACTTCTCACTAGCCTAGAGAGTTCAATCACAAAGAAAGAACGCACACAAGCTTCTCTCTAGCCTATTACAAATGATCTAAAAGTGTGGAAATGTATGCTCTATAGTCTTGAATGCTCTTGGATGTGTAGTGGGCTTCAGGTGATCAAGACTTGTCGAAATGACTGGGTTAGGGGGGTTTTATAGCCAGCTTAACCGAAATAGCCGTTGGAAAAGTAGGCTGACAGAACTTTTCTGTGAACACCGGATGATCCGATGTCTCCCCTCTAGTTATCATCGGTGTAATTACTTTGGCTGACGTCATTGTGTCAGATATTACCGTTATTAGACCGATGTTGCCCCCAGTCTTCTCATCGGATGATCCGGTGGCTCTTCCTCCAGAATTTGCTTGATCTTGATGCTTACTGGAGTGATCAACCGATGTGTGTAAGTCTGCACATCGGATGATCCGGTGCTTCACTTGGTCCAATTGTACTGCAAACTGTACTGATGCACCGATGTTGTTGAGCCCTTCACATCGGATGATCCGGTGAGTTCATTTGTCTGAGGTCTATTTCTTCAGTTAAATCAACTCGACCGATGTGTTCATTTTGGAAATCATCGGTTGATCCGGTGAGTTGATTTTGTTTGCTTCGAGTTGTTTTGAGTGAATCTTTTGTGTCTTGCTCGAATGACCTCTTAGACATTTGTTCCACAAGGCTCTCTTATGATTCTTAAGCATTGTATGATGTCAATTTTTGATCGAGTGACTTAGACATAGAGCCTTCACGTCTTGTCTTTATCTCATGAATTTGATCCCGAAAGTTGAATATCTATGGGTCTCCAATGACATGTTCATTTCATTTTATTGAGTGTTTATGGGGACCTTGCATTCACAAATTCATTAGTAAAGTTCAATGGTTGTCATTAATCACCAAAACCATACTTCATGAGGGGGGCCTAGATGCTTTCAATCTCCCTCTTTTTGGTGATTGATGACAACACAATAATCAAAGCGTAATAGTAATGAATTTGATAGAATGAACCATAAGAAAATATGCAACGAATACAGGGTGTCACACTTGAAGCTTTAATCATCAATTAATAACACAAGTGTGAATTCAAAGAGATCATAATCATAGATAAACATCAAATGAATTCAAATGATTAACAACTCATGGAAATAGGTTCATTACACACCAAGAAGTAGCAAATACGCAAATACAATAAAGATAAGCAAAGATAAGTTGGACTCGACTCCCCCTAACACTAGGACTCCCCCTGACTCCTCTAACTCTTCTCCCCCTTTGGCATCAAGACACCAAAAAGGGATCCGAGCACCTACGGACCCTGAGAGCTGGGCGCGATGACGAACTGGTCACCGCCGCTGTCGTCGGAGCTGCTGGCCGGAGTAGCGGAGGAGGATGCTGCCGGAGCCGAAGGTGCCACCGTCGGTGCCTGCTGAGGAGGAGGTGCTGGAGCAGGGACACTGGTGACGGAGGCCGGCGTCTGAAGAAACAGTGACGTGGCCGGCAGTGGGGAGTGAAGAGGAGCACCAGGAGCCAACAGCAGGGACATGCTGAACGAAGGGATCGGAGTGGAGGGAACTGGAGCCACTAGTGCAGCAGCTGGAGCCAAGACGGGAGGCGGAGGAGCTACTCCTGGCAGCTGCGATGGGAGGGCGATCCCGGTCTGGGTGTAGAGGTTGGTGATCAACCCCAGGATCCCCATCATCGCCTGTTGCGTCTGCTGCTGCTGGTCCAGAGTGCGCTGGTGCATCTGGTCGATGAGCCCCGTCAACCGGTCAGTGTCTTCACGCCTCTCACGGGCGATCTGACGCTGCATCTCCTGCTGTTGCTGCTGGAGCTCAAGAAGACGTGCAGCCTGCTCCGCGCGGGCCTGCTCGGCGGCCAGCCTGTCTAGCCTCTGCTGCTCGACCCTCTGCTGGAGGAGCGAAGTCAGCTCAGACGGCTACGAGACCTGCGCCTCAGTGACGGGAGGTGGAGTGGGTGGTGGCGCTGTAGAAGCTCCAGCCTCCGCGTCGTGCTGTCGGGGAGAGGGGGGAGGAGGGAAATACTCCTCGACACTGTCGTCAGTGTCGCTCTCTGACCAAATGTGATGCAGGTCCTCCCCCTGAGTCTCAGCCTCAGCAAGTCTCTCGTCCTCCCGCTCTAGGTCGGACCAATCTTCCTCTGACAGACGGGCCCTGACCTGGCGCTCAACTGGACGACCAAGGCGGCGGTCTCCAGGAGCCGGGGCACGGTAGTGACCAAAGCGAGTCACACTCTCGTCAGCAAGTATGGCCTGTGCTGCATCCCCCTCAGGCACCATCATAGAGCAAAGGTAACTGATCCAGTGCCCGTAGACCATCTGCCTCATCATGCCAACCCCATCTGTGATCACGTCTTCCATCTCGCACAGGAGGATGTCCACAATGTCGAAATCCATCCCGTTCATTATGTAGAACAGGAGGGTCTGCTGTAAACTGGTGAACCCCTCCAAGTACCCTGACCTCGGCAGAAGCGTGCGGTGCAAGGCGAGGTGCACAATGCGCGCAGCTGGGGTCAGAAGAGCTGGAACTCTCGGCTGGTCCGGAGAGAACGTGGGACCAAACAGGGACCGGATCTCCTCAAGCTGTGGTGCAACCCCTCCAGTAAGTGGCCTCCTTGGTGGATCTGCCTGCCCGTATACCCTCTCGTGCACGCAGGTGTCGTGCAGGTCCAAACCAAGAAGCTGCCCCAACGTCTGTCTCGAGAGGTGGTAGTGCTGACCCATAAACATGAAGTCGATCGACCTCCTGCCCTCAGAGATGTACAGGGTCGCGTAGAAGACACGGACCCAATCTTCCACATAAGCACTTCTCTCGTAAGCTAGCAGCTGCACCAGTCCACGATATCTCTCAAAGTACGAACAGATCTCAGTCTCTGCTGCCAACGTAAGCTGCCCCCAGTCCAGGTAGTTATGCTGAAAGAGCTTGTGCCCCCGACGTCTGTAGGTCTCGTAGAGAGACGCCTAGGTGACAGTCCAGAAGCGACTATCCACAAGAGCCTCTCGGGGCTGTGGATACCACTCCTCAAGCAGCACGTTCCATCGAAGCTTGCGTAGCTGCTTGACCTTCAACTTCCGATAGTCCGTGAGACGGACTCCCTCACCGACACGGACGGCCGTGTCCATCTCGTAGATGGCCCTCTCGGCCTCCCTGTCCTCACGACGGTCGGCAACCGTCGGTCTCGGACGAGGAGCAGCCTCGGTGTGACCCCCACGCGTCCGGGCTGAGCGCCAGCAGACGAGAGGCTCAACCGGCTCCTCTTCGGCCTCGGAGTTGTCGATCACGGGAGGCTGCCTCGGACGAGCCTCACGGATCCTTAGGGACCCTCCTCGGCCACGCTCACGCTCCTCGGCGGCGCGAGCAGCCATCACGGCCTTCTTCTCCTCTTTTGATAGTTTTTGCTTCTTCGCAGCGGGCTCCGCGGTCACCTTTCCCTTTCCTTTGCGGTCGCGACCCATCTAGATGCAATGGAGAGCTAGGGTTAGCGACGAAGAAAAGGAATGACAAAAACAAAGATGGATGTTGCACGGCACGAAGCAAACCTTAGCGACGGAGAGCAAACGGGGACCGTGTGCGAAGTGGAAACGGCGGCGGCGAGGAGAGGCGGCGGCGAGGAGAGGCAGCGGCGAGGTCGATGGTGGTGGAGACGTCGGAGGTGGAGGCGGCGCGTGGAGCGGCGAGCGGCGGCGCGAGGGTGGTGGTGGTGGAGACTGCGATCTGCGGCGCGATGGAGGCGGCGCGTCGGCTGGAGGCGGCGGCGCGTGGACGGAACGGCGGCCGGAGGTGGCGGCGCGTGAACGGCGCGGCGACTGGAGGCGGCGGGCGGCGAAGGACGGCGGCGGCCGGAGGGCGGCGGCGGCGTCCGGCGGCGGTGGCGCGTGAGGTGGTGGTGGAGCGGTGCGTGAGAGTCGGCGGTGGAGGAGAGGCGGCGCAGAGAGAAGGCGGCGTCGGGATCGGGGGAAGGGAGAGGAAAGGGGTACGGCCGAGTTTAAATAGTGGGTCCCAAACCCTAGTCTTTTTTTTACACACCGGATGGACCGATGCTTAACGATGTGGACATCGGTCGAATAGTACAGTATGGATATTCAAAGAGTCACTGAAGACATCGGATGGACCGACGTTTAGGGTTTTGATCATCGGATGAATGGCACAGTAAGGATATTCAGGAGAGGGAAGTTGACACCGGATGGTCCGACGTTAGATGAAAAAGCATCGGTGAAATTCATCAAGGTTTCAGATTTGTGAACATCGGATGGACCGATGTTTTTCTGTTTGAACTCATCGGTCGATTTTGGATATTGACTAAACTGACACTTGGATTTTGAACACCTACTGATCCGATGGGGGAAGGACTTGGGCATCGGATAGTCCGATGAAAACTAAACACCAACATCCCATATATGTCCTTTGACCAAACAATCAAACAATGGGAAACACATGTCTTAGGACTTTTTGGGCAACCCCTTACCCCTCAAGAAGCTAATATGCCAATAGCTTGGCTAGACCTTAAAGCAATTGGAACACCGAAAAAAAAATGGGAGGAAAATATCCAAATGAAATGTAAGGCCCATGCTTTGTGAGGTAGAGTATGAAGACTACTATCTCAATGAAGCATGTTCCTCTAGGCATTAACGCACCTAATATTTTGTTCTTTCCACCTTATATGAGTTGAGATATTGCATTTCAAACAAGTCTCCTTCTCACGAGGTGGGTTCCCCTTTGTGACAATCTACCGTATGCAATGCCAAACAAGTTATAGTGCAAGAAATAGAATGAGGGCAAGTCTATATGGCAGAGATCATGCAAGGCATAAAATAAATCTATCTTGCCAAGTTTAAACCTTCCAAAGGCTTCCTCAGGGAAAACTATTTCTAGCTCGCCCCTATCCTTTGGGAGTTAGACAAGACCTATATGATATGCATCCTTACATGAACATGGCAATTTACATGACGTTAGATGCATCTAGTACATTTAATTCATTTCTAAGTCTAGAAAAGGTTTTCTCATCAAGTGGTTTAGTGAAGATATCCGCTAATTGTTCTTCGGATCTAACACCTTGCAAAGAGATGTCTCCTTTAGCCTCATGATCACGCAAGAAGTGATGGCGAATATCAATGTGCTTAGTGCGGGAAGGTTGGACGGGGTTTCTAGCTATCTTAACCGCACTTTCATTGTCACAAAGGAGAGGCACACAACCAAGTTTAATTCCAAAGTCCAAAAGGGTTTGCTTCATATATAGAATTTGGGCACAACATGCACCGGCCGCTATATACTCCGCCTCCGCGGTGGACAAAGCCACGGAATTTTGCTTTTTGCTAGACCAAGACACTAGGGAACGCCCAAGCAAGTGGCACCCACCGGAGGTACTCTTGCGATCCACGCGGCATCCGGCAAAGTCCGAATCCGAGTATCCCAAGAGTGGAAGGTTGTACCTTTAGGGTACCACAAGCCCATACTAGGGGTATGCTTAAGATACCTAAGTATCCTAAAGACCGCCTTCTTATGCGATTATTTAGGAGCCGCTTGAAAGCGAGCACATAAGCATACACTAAACATTATGGCGGGCCTAGATGCGGTAAGATAAAGCAATGAACCAATCATAGAGCGGTAGTGAGATTGGTCAATAGGTTTACCGTCCTTATCCGTGTCGAGATGGCAATTTGTTGCCATTGGAGTGCTTCTTGAGCTACAATCTCCCATCTCAAATTTCTTCAAGAGGTCCTTGGTGTATTTCTCTTGGTAGACGAAGGTTCCCTCTTGAAGTTGCTTGATTTGTAATCCAAGGAAGAAGTTGAGCTCTCCAATCATTGACATCT
Organism: Tuctoria greenei; assembly: GCA_036927565.1. NCBI lineage: Eukaryota > Viridiplantae > Streptophyta > Magnoliopsida > Poales > Poaceae > Tuctoria > Tuctoria greenei. The sequence goes on from JAYESD010000008.1 coordinate 88,687,104, forward strand.
CGAATTCCCTAGACATCATTTTGCCAAACTCATGGCTAAGAGCTTCGTTAGTTGAACCAAAGATAATATCATCAACATAAATTTGACAAATGAACAAATATCCGTTGATGTCTTTGGTGAAGAGTGTGGTGTCCACCCTCCCGATCTTAAATCCTTGCATGATGAGGAAGTCCCGTAGTCGTTCATACCACGCCCTAGGTGCTTGCTTGAGCCCGTAGAGCGCCTTGTGCAACCTATACACATGGTTAGGATTCCTCGGATCTTCAAACCCGGGAGGTTGTTCAACATAAACAAGCTCATTAATGTAGCCATTAAGAAAGGCACTTTTCACATCCATTTGATAAAGAGTAATATTATGATGTGAAGCAAAAGCAAGGAGAATACGAATTGTCTCTAACCGGGCGACCGGAGCAAATGTCTCCCCAAAGTCTAGTTCTTCAACTTGCGAGAACCCTTTGGCCACAAGTCTTGCCTTGTTGCGGACCACAACGCCATTCTCGTCTTGTTTGTTGCGGTACACCCACTTTGTTCCGATGACGTTCTTGTCCTTGGGTCGCTCCTCCAACACCCAAACTTCATTGTGGATGAAGTTGTTGAGTTCTTCTTGCATAGCCATCACCCAATTTGGGTCTTGGAGCGCTTCCTCAATGTGAGTGGATTCTACACACGAAACAAACGAGTAGTGCTCACAAAATGAGGCAACATGGGGGGAACGAGTACTTACGCCTCTTGAAGGACTTCCAATGATTTGGTCCATTGGATGCGCCTTGGAGATGCGTCCATGCCTCATAAGTGGTTGTGAAGCACTTGGCGGTGGTGAAGCGTGTTGCTCCTCTTGTGGTTGGACTTGATCATGGACTTCTTCTTCATCTTGATGTTGAATTGCTTGTGAGTCTTGAGTTGGCAATGGATCATCTTTCTCCTCTTCGTCTACTTGAGGCGCCATGGAGGTGTTGTTGTTGGAACTTGAAGCTCCCCCTTGATCATGGCCCTCTTCAACTTCCGTCTTGATGTCTCCAATGGTCATGTTCTTCATGGCTTCTCGTAGAGGCTCATCATCTATTTCATCATGACCAAAACTCTCCTCTTGGGAGCCATTAGTCTCATCAAACTCAACATCACAACTTTCTTCAACTAGACCGGAGGTTTGGTTGAATACTCGATATGCTTTTGAGTTTGATGCATAACCAAGAAAAATGCCAACATCACATCTTCTTTCAAACTTACCGAGCCTTTTCTTGCGGTAGATGTAGCATTTGCACCCAAAGACTCTAAAGTAGGAGATGTTGGGATTACTCCCAATGAGAAGCTCATATGGGGTCTTTTGAAGTAGTCGGTGAAGATAGACCCTGTTTGCGGCATGGCACGCCGTGTTGATTGCTTCGGCCCAAAACTTCTCCGACGTGCCGTAGTCATCAAGCATTGCTCTTGCAAGAGTGATGAGGGTTTTGTTCTTCCTCTCAACGACACCGTTTTGTTGAGGAGTGTATGTGGCGGAGAATTCATGCTTCACACCTTCATGGTCACACCACTCCCCAATGTTGTAGTTCTTGAATTCGGTGCCGTTGTCACTCCGGACCTTGATAATGGGAAGTTGGAATTCCCTTTGAGCACGGTTGGCGAAGGTCTTGAACACTTCCGGAGTTTCACTCTTGTGACCTAAAAATAGAGTCCAAGCATAGCGAGAGTAGTCATCAACTATAACAAGACAATAGAGGTTACCGCCAAGGCTTTGGTATGTGGAAGGTCCGAAGAGGTCCATGTGGAGTAGTTCAAGTGGCTTGGAGGTTGACACCATTGTCTTCATTGGGTGGTGTGAAGCAACTTGCTTCGCGGCTTGACAAGCGCTACAAAGCTTGTTCTTTTCAAACGTCACATCCTTCACGCCGATCACCATCCCAAGCTTGAATGACTTCTTGAGTTTGCTCATTCCAATGTGTGCTATGCGCCGGTGCCATAGCCAACCCAAGCTTGTCTTAGTGAAAAGACAAGTGGTTAGGCTAGCATTCTTGTTGGAGAAGTCTACCAAGTAGAGATGTCCATGCCGAAACCCTTTGAAGATTAGCTCTTTGCTTGTCTCACTACTCACAACAACATCATTTTTGCTAAATGTGCATGTTAGTCCAAGATCACAAAGTTGTGCAATGGAAAGTAGATTAAAGCTAAGCGACTTAACATACAACACATTAGAAATGGATAAATCATTAGAGATAGCAATTTTACCTAATCCTATTACCTTACCCTTAGAATTGTCACCAAAAGTGACTTGTTCATGATTATCGGGGTTTTCTATGGTGGTGAACATACCATCATTGCCGGTCATGTATTGAGTGCACCCGCTATCGAGTACCCAATGCTTTCCTCCGGCTTTGTAGTTCACCTACACACATGAAGTTAATTTTTGACTTTAGGCACCCAAGCCAACTTAGGTCCTTGTATGTGAGATACAAGTGTCTTTGGGACCCAAAGTTGCTTGGGGAGCTTCCCCTTCATGCTCTTCATGTCTTTGCCAATGAACCTAGCTTTCACCTTGCCATTCACTTTGCTAAGAAGATAATAGCAATCATTAAAAATAGATTTGTAGTTAGTAGGCAATTTAGGTGAAGGTCGGTTAGGAAGAGGACACTCACTTGTGTGGTGATCGGTGACCTCACAATGTTGGCAATAAGAACCAACTTACTTGATGAAGCTTGTTCTAAGCTCCGGTGAGGGCACCTTTCCTTTGTTGGGCACCGAGAAGGATCCAAGTCCTCTTTTGTTGAAGGCTTTTGCTTGTTGGAAGATGATTTCCTTGTGCTTGACTTCACCTTTTGAAAGTCTAGCCACACTAGTGCGGAGACTCTCAATTTCTTCCAACAAGTCCTTCTCCCTAGCATTAGCTTTCAAAGACAAAGACTTGTCCAAGACATTAGAGACATGCGAAGTAATGGATATCTTATCATTAAGAGTTTGTTTCTTTGCATCTTTTAACTCTTGATCAAGCATGTCATGAGCAATGTTAAGTGTTTGGTATTCATGAGTTAGCTTGTTGTGCTCCTCCAAGAGAGTTTGGTGTGCTATGTTGAGCTCATCATTGTCTACCTTGATTTTAGCATTTTCTTCCTCAATTTGCTTGACATGAGATTTGAGCGTGTCATGCTCTTTGAGTATGCTTTCATACTTGTCAAGCAAATCAAGGTTAGCACTCTCATGTTTAGCATGAATTTCTTCAAGAGTTTTAACCTTACTCTTCTCTCTCTTAATGATAGCATGATATTCATTAATCAAAGAAGTTAAATCATCGGGGGAAAGCTCATCATCACTAGAGTCGTCACATACCTTGGTGTTACCTTTAGCCATGAGGCACAGGGTGGTGGAGGAAGAGGTGAGTCATCATGGTTGGCAATGGCAAGGCCGGCCAAGCTTTCTTCTTCTTCTTCACTCTCTTCATCACTTGTTTCTTCGTCGGTGACCCATTCATTTGCCTCACACATAAACACCTTTTGTGGACCACTTCTCCTCTTTGGGAAGAGTCTTGCCTTCTTGCCCTTGTCTTGCTTCTTCTTCCCAAAGGCTCTTGGTTTGGGCTTGGCTTCTTCTTCATTATCATCACTTTCTTCAAGCTTGCGTTGCTTGCCTTTGTAGTTCTCTCTCCTTTTGTCCGGTTTTGGACAATCATAGGAGATGTGGCCTTGATCTCCGCAATTGTAGCATATCTTGCGATCGTCTCTTCTTGGTAGAAATGCCTTCTTCTTGGGATCAAAGGTGTATCCCTTTTTGGTGATCTTGGAGTTCAAGCGTGAGAACTTTCTCATCATCAAGGCAAGCTCATCATCGTCATCTTCACTTGACGCTTGCTCTTCTTCACTTGAGCTAGGCTCAACCACCTTTTTCTTCTTGAAGCTTGTCTTCTTGGTGGAGGCCTTTAGAGCAATTGTTTTTGATGATGATTGCTCCATCATCCCAAGTACACTCATCTCATGAGCGTGTATTTCTCCAATGAGCTCCGAAACTTCAATGTTGTCAAGTGATTCCTTTTGGAGCATGGAGTTGATGATGTTGTACTTCGGCTTGGGAAGGAGCATGAGGATCTTGCGGTTAATAAGTCCCTTGCCAAGAGACGCAATGTCAAGAGCATTAATTTCTTCAATAAGAACATTTAAGCGTGAAAACATTTCATTAACATTTTCATGAGGAAGCATCTTAAATTCATCATATTTAGCTTTGAGCATGTGATATTTAAGTTTCTTTACACGAGATGAGCCCTCATGGATTTCTATCAAGCAAGCCCAAATTTCACAAGCTTTCTCCTTACTAGCAATCCTAGAGAAGACATCTTGACTTATGCATTCATAAATAGCATTCCTAGCCTTAGCATCCCACTTAACTTGATCACCCACATAGTTAAGTTCTCCAAATCCCGCATGAGTCGCTTCCCAAACTTCGGGGGCAATAGCCTCAAGGTAAGCGCGCATGCGTGCTTTCCAATAGGCAAAATTCTTGCCCTCGAAGATAGGAACCGAACCCCCAACCTTGGCCATTTTAGCTCTCTAGCGGTGAAGCTAGAATGATCCTATGAGCAACCTTGCTCTGATACCAATTGTAAGGATCGAAACGCCCAAGAGGGGGGTGAATTGGGCTTTCTTTCAAATTTTAAGACAATTAAAAAACGAACTACTTAAGCCCAATTCCCAATGCGGTTCTAGCTATGCAATCAACGTAGATATAACTTGTGAAGTAAAGATTGCAAAATGTAAAGAGAGGGAGAGGAATGCAAACGCTAGGGGACACGAAGGTTTATCCCGTGGTTCGGCAAGATCGCAAGGATCTTCCTACGTCCACGTTGTGGCACCCACTGAAGGGTTTTGCCACTTCCAATGTCACCGAGACAATGGAGTCTTCACTAATCTTCTCCGTTCGCCATCTCCGGCAAGGTGGAGCTCAAGCCTTGTACAACCTTCAATGTTCCGGGCTTCCACACACACCTTGGCAAGCTCCGGAACGATCTTCTTCAACTTCTCACTAGCCTAGAGAGTTCAATCACAAAGAAAGAACGCACACAAGCTTCTCTCTAGCCTATTACAAATGATCTAAAAGTGTGGAAATGTATGCTCTACAGTCTTGAATGCTCTTGGATGTGTAGTGGGCTTCAGGTGATCAAGACTTGTCGAAATGACTGGGTTAGGGGGGTTTTATAGCCAGCTTAACCGAAATAGCCGTTGGAAAAGTAGGCTGACAGAACTTTTCTGTGAACACCGGATGATCCGATGTCTCCCCTCTAGTTATCATCGGTGTAATTACTTTGGCTGACGTCATTGTGTCAGATATTACCGTTATTAGACCGATGTTGCCCCCAGTCTTCTCATCGGATGATCCGGTGGCTCTTCCTCCAGAATTTGCTTGATCTTGGTGCTTACTGGAGTGATCAACCGATGTGTGTAAGTCTGCACATCGGATGATCCGGTGCTTCACTTGGTCCAATTGTACTGCAAACTATACTGATGCACCGATGTTGTTGAGCCCTTCACATCGGATGATCTGGTGAGTTCATTTGTCTGAGGTCTATTTCTTCAGTTAAATCAACTCGACCAATGTGTTCATTTTGGAAATCATCGGTTGATCCGGTGAGTTGATTTTGTTTGCTTCGAGTTGTTTTGAGTGAATCTTTTGTGTCTTGCTCGAATGACCTCTTAGACATTTGTTCCACAAGGCTCTCTTATGATTCTTAAGCATTGTATGATGTCAATTTTTGATCGAGTGACTTAGACATAGAGCCTTCACGTCTTGTCTTTATCTCATGAATTTGATCTCGAAAGTTGAATATCTATGGGTCTCCAATGACATGTTCATTTCATTTTATTGAGTGTTTATGGGGACCTTGCATTCACAAATTCATTAGTAAAGTTCAATGATTGTCATTAATCACCAAAACTATACTTCATGAGGGGGGCCTAGATGCTTTCACCCTGTAATTCAGACCTTAATGAGAAAGAATTTTATTCGGACAGGCTCTACGTGCATTTCATTTGCACAAGCTCATTTCTTTTTTACCTTCTTACTTATAACAATGTTGTGCAATCCTTTTGAAATTTAGTCCAAGGTATTTATGTGACATATAAGTCATACTAGTAATCTTCTTCTGGGTTTTAGCATTGTTGTATGGTCTACTCGTCCGAAAAACAAAGCCAATAACATGTCTGGAGTGTGCTATTGACTTAGATTGGTCAGGCACCCTAAGTACGCCACTCTACCTATATCCTGGCAGGTCCCAGTAGGGCGGGTGTAACATCCCATTTTCCGTAAATTAATAATTCATAGCCATGAAGTTAATCAACATAGATATAATGAGAAATAATAGAACTACGCCATCGGATAAGAGCTAATAGTAAAACTAAATAGAAAGTGAAAGAGAAAAAAATAAATAAACACACGCACACACACACACAACCATTAATTTAATCATGGGTGAGTGATAATTTTGATTATACAACAATAACATGAACTAGTGAAACAGAGAGCAGCCATAACGTTGAATAAAAATATTAATAAAAACCTTGAATCCACGTCATACTCATCTGGCCCATCTGACAACACGTCTAGCAACAGACCTGCTCATGGCAACTTCCATCCACCCCCTCCACTTTTCTTTAATTTACAAAAGCATCCATCTTCTTCCTCCAGCCAAATATACACACCAGCACCCATGATGTCCTCTACTGGCGGCACACTGCCGATGCACACTACGAAGCCGCCTTATCCTCTCCCCGCCTTCTCCATTTTCCTGGAAGCTTCCGGAATGCTCGCGCTCGAACTCATCCACCTGCTGTACCGGTGAAACGATGGCCTCCTACCGTTTTCAATGGCTTGACGACGGCAAGGACAGCCGTCCCGGCAGCCACTGCTAGACGACGACCGGCGGACGTGACGGCTCGTGCAAACGCGACGAGACCGCTCGCTACGCGACACACCGCCCCGTCTGAGTTTGGTACGCGCGTGTACGGCGACTTTATTGCGCCCGACCGACCTCCGTCGAGGCCGGCCGTCCACCGCCTTTTCCCCGCCTATAAATTTGGCCGTGTGGGCTGCGCCGCGTTCGTAGCCACGCCGAGTGACCATAGCGACCGACAGGTGAGCTCTTCCTTCCTCTCCATTGCCAGCATCGAGCTTCTCTCTCCATGACCTTCCTCCTCCGAATCCGACCTGTTACCCACGACCTATGCCCAAATTAGTGACGAAATCGAGTTTGCCGAGTTCTAATCCCCATATTCCTCCCACCTAGCCATCCTCTCGCTTGTTTTCTCCTCTTCGATTTGAGCCGTGGAGCAACCTTCGTTGCCTGTCGGGAGGTAGACGAAGGCAGACGAAGGCTCTCTGTTCCCCTCCGTAAGGTGCTCTGTGTTAGCTAATATCCTTAGCTGGGCCGGACACTAGTAAACCTCCAGCAATTGTATGGCCCACACTTCAATCCCAAGTACCAATACTAGTCGTTAAGTTTGAACCCTGCCGTAGGCCAATACCAGCTCCAAGTGCCTTACGTTAAGCCCAGGAACCCACTAGGTTGTTAGCCTTTAAACCAAGGTATGGGCCATAGACCACCAGACCAAGTCAGCAAGCGGAACTCTGAACCAGACCCAGATAGCGTAAGAGGCTCCCGTTCACAACCCATGAACCAACTTTTGCTTAAATAAATAATTATTAATTAATTTTCGTAATTAAACCAGCATCTACATTATAAAATCCATACCTCACCCATACGATCTCCGATTAACCTGATTCTTTCTCTAAAATTCATCTAAAAACATAACCTATTTAATACAACTAAATTTGTATGATATATTGATGTGTGGTTGCATTGTTTGTATGATTGCTTATATGCGCGTTGCGGAACAGACCCAGTACCGGAAGAGAACCCGGAGGAGCCAGCTGACCAGGAGAACGACGCCACCGACGGTAGCGAAGGCAAGTTCCACTGACCCCTTTTGATCATATTGTTCCTATGTGAGGTTCATCCTTTGTGGCCAGTAGATTAGATCCTTGCATTTGATGCTCGTGAGATAGTTGAGTGACAGAGGGAAGCCATATTACCTTCTATTATTGCATATTGTTATGATGAGATTATACATGATGTTAAGGCTCCTTGTGTTGTTGTATGGGTGGTGAGAGTATGAGTGTGACCAGGGTAGACGGGTTAGTGCTAGTGTAAGTGCTACCGTGGTGGTAGACTTACGGCGAGTTCTATCATGAGGGTAGACTCGTGTGTTTGAGTATGGAGGCTGCCCTGGTGAGCCTTAAGGACCGAGTTGTTTTGACATCTCACCTAGCTTTCTTCAGTACGACCACATGTCCCTGTATGGGCGGGGCTTAGCCTAATCCCGGTGGCTAGCCCGACGGTCGTCCACGGTAGAGAGAGAGAGAGATTTATGCTGAGATTATATTGAGTCATGTCATGACACTGGGTTTGGGACGACTGGTTTGGGTGATGTTTCGACTGGGTGTCGGTTATGTCGGACTGTCCTTGATGGTCCGTGCATGTGGGTAAAGCGTACAACCTCTGTAGAGTGTAGAACCGGTTCGGACGGCCGTGTCCTCGGCATAGGACAGGTTATGGTGTGGTCCTAACAACTAGAAAGCCACCTATTGAGAGTTGAGTTGAGATGAGTTTGGGTTGAGACATTCAGTTGCATTAGTTTGCATTAAGTTGCATTGTTCCTTATTTTATGCATTGCATTTATATCTGTTTGATCCCCTCCCGTAGGGCGAGGTGGAGCTTGCGGAGTACTTTTGTACTCAAATGTTGTTGATATGTTTTTTTTTTCAGAGGATCCTGACTTCGTGCCGGAGGATTTCGAGTAGGGTCACGTCCGCACCCAAGTTTGTGTGTAGTGGAACCATGGATGACGAGATTGTACTAGTCGTGTTGGGGACTATTATAGCTATGTTGTTAGCCGTTATTGTGCTTCTCCATACTGTTATGAAATAATGCTGTGTATGGTTGTGGTTCCACTTGTAATGTAATATTATGTACCGAAATCTGTTCTTGGTAATAATATTACATGTTTAGTTCTGATCTTATGGGTCGGGGCGCTTCAAGTGGTATCAGAGCCATACTTGGCTGTAGGATGCGGACCATAGGGCGTAGGTGACCGTAGGAGACCTTAGAATGGTTTTTCCAGTAGGACTCTTGAACGTAGGACGTTAGTGATAGGTTTTGCTCTCATCTAACCCTTGTGCATTGTTTTAAGCCAGATGTCTGACGACCGTATCACCACCTTCTGCATCAATGAAGATGGCTTCCCCAAGGTGCTCTATGCTGCCACGGTGCGACTTGGTATTTCGGATCGCCCGGAGTACGTGGGTCACGAGTTTGTGGAGCATGGCACTGAGAGCTGTGAGGTTACCGTGCACATCGCCGCCAGTGAGAGGTTCCTGGAGATGAAGCCATGGAACGTCACCGCCACTGGATGCCGTATGAAAGACACATGCCAGCTTGTGGCCCGCAAAGCCTTGAAGTACCCGTGCCACATGTTTGACTGGCACCTAGGTTCCGCACCCATGAAGTACTTTCCATCGCTGGATCGTAGTCGTCCTGCCTGGATGGCTAGGATCCGTAACCTTGAAGGCCTCGGAGCGACCGAAGATGACCCCACCATTGTCGCTATGTCAGGCTATTTATTGAGCCTAGATGATATGTGCGACCAGTTGAACCAGCGTATGAAGACCCTCATCAAGCGTGCCGAGACCTTGGAAACCCAATGGCGAAAGGCTAAGCTAGCCTTAGCGTAGGTTGAGGCCCGTGTTGCGAGCACTGAAAGTCGTGTCGCCTTGGCAGAGGAGAACCTTAGGGAGCAGGCCGACCGCCATAGTCAGCTCCTCAGAGGTGTCTACCTCGTAGATCGAGCCAAGCGTAAGGATCGTCAGGCCTGTGAAACGGCCGAACTGCTTGTGCTGGAAGGAACTCCAGTGTACCTGTTATCCAACCCTCGAAGGAGGATTTGTAAGCCTGTACCGCCCACTCCTCCGACATCACCCCGAGGGACCAATGAAGACCCCGAAGACCAAGATGTAGGGCCTAGTAGTCAGGCAGAAGTCCCGGCTGATCCTTAAGGGGACGGACTTAGGGACGACATGCCCAATGTAACGTGTACCCGTTTGCTTAAATGAATGAATGTTGGTGTGTTGCTTGCAATGTGTGGTATAAAATTATATGCTTATGTGTATATATATACATACACATACATAAAATAATAATGATAGTAACATAATAAAAATAGTCAGATAATAATAATAGTAACTATGAGCTAATAGGATTCACACTAATATACCCTAATAAATATAATCTAAACCCCACGCTTGCCACATCGCAGATGTCTCGCTGCTCGAGCCGAGTCAGGAACGGACACGAGGCAGAACAAGGACTGTGTGAAGTCCCGTCCGCACTGCACGAGCATGAGACAGCAAAGAGTGCCCCTGTCCCACCAGCCCCACAAGCACCTGTCTATGACCTGACCACCATTTTGGACCGCCAGACTCGACTCCTCGAGATGCTGGCGAACACACTTGCTGCTCAAGGCAATAATGGTGTCAACAACCGCCAGCCAGCCCCTCAGAACAATCACCAGATCGCGGACTTCAACAGAATGAACCCACCCAAGTTTTCTGGATCTGAGGACCCCATTGAGGCAGATGACTGGTTAAGAGAGATTGAGATGAAACTTGAGGTGGTCCATGCTAATGAGCAGGATAAGGTTCTACTTGCAGTCCAGCAGCTGAGAGGACCTGCTTTAGCATGGTGGCACAGCTACAGAGAAATGCATGCAGACGCCAAGACCATGATTTGGGATGAGTTTGTGAAGTTATTTAGGGAGCACCACATCCCTAGTAGCATTGTCAAGCTGAAGAAGGAAGAGTTCATGAACCTTAAGCAGAAAGGCCTAACTGTGACAGAGTATCTGCATAAGTTCACTGGGCTATCCCGCTACGACCCTCATGCGGTCGATACGGAAGAGATGAAGCAGGAAGCCTTCCTTCGTGGTATAAACACTGAGATCAAGAAGTTTCTGGAAGCATCTGTTTATCCGGATTTTAGTACCATGGTCAACAAGGCTATCACCACGGAGAAGAACATAGAGGATGAGCTTCAGGAAAAGAAGAGAAAATTTGAAGGAAAGAAGGTGTTCCAGCAGGCAAAGTTTCAAAGGACTAATCAACCTACTTATTCAGGACAGAGGACCCAACAGCCAGCCTACTTTATGCAGAAGACCCACCAACCTACTCATTCTGGGCAGATGAGTCAGAGTGGTGTATCCTACAAGGCACCAACTGCTACCTTCAAGCCACCAGTGCAACCTGCTAAACCCCAGGGCTCCTTCTGCCCTCAGCAGTCTGGAGTCAGTCACACCCATAACCAGAGGATTTGCTTCAACTGTCGTGAGCCTGGCCACATTGCTGTCAACTGCCCTTACAAGAACAAGCCAACACCATCCGTCGTCTCCAACTCTGTTAATGGACCGAGGCAACTAGTTGGAGGTAACCGTGGAGCACCATCAAGGAACCAGCAATCCTTTGGAAAGGCTACAGTGAACCATGTCTACGCTGAGGAGGCAGATGCAGCACCAGGAGTTCTGCTTGGTGAGTTCTTGGTTCAGTCAGTTTTGGCCTCAGTATTGTATGATTCTGGTGCATCGCATTCCTTTATATCATCACGCTTCATAGAGACACATGATATATCTACAATAGCCCTTAAGAGGCCCTTAATAACCCGATCACCGGGAGGTTATATACCCTGCCACTTAGGAGTTAACAACATCCCTTTAAACCTAAGTGGGGTAGTATTCTTGGTTAACCTAATAGTGCTTGACTCCCACGGAATAGATGTAATCCTTGGTATGGATTGGTTAGCCAAGTGCAACGGGAGCATAGCTTGTGCACAAAGGGTAGTGACAGTGACAAACCATGAAGGAAAGACTGTCACGTGTCACGTGAAGCCTAGCCTATCTGAGCCAGCGATAAATCACATAAAGGCAAAAACACCCCAGGAAGTGCCAGTAATTAAGGAGTATGTTGATGTGTTTCCGGAGGAATTACCGGGCATGCCACCAGAAAGGGAAGTGGAGTTTTCCATTGATCTAGTCCCTGGAACTGCCCCAATAGCTAAGAGACCTTACAGGATGGCAGCCCCAGAACTGGCGGAGTTAAAGAAACAATTGGATGAGCTGGAAGAGAAAGGATATATAAGGCCCAGTGCATCACCATGGGGCGCACCAGTCCTCTTCGTAGAGAAGAAGGATGGAAGTAAGAGGCTATGTGTGGATTACCGAGCTCTTAATGCAGTAACTATCAAGAACAAGTATCCTCTACCTCGGATCGATGACCTATTCGACCAGTTAAAGGGAGCCAAGTTCTTTTCTAAGATTGATTTAAGGTCTAGGTATCATAAAGTGAGGATTAAACCCAAGGATATACCCAAGACAGCGTTTGTGACTCGCTATGGACAACACGAGTTCACCGTGATGTCTTTCGGGTTAACCAATGCTCCCGCCTACTTTATGAACCTGATGAACCGAGTGTTCATGCAAGAGTTGGATAAGTTTGTCGTTGTCTTCATCGACGACATTCTGGTATATTCACGAAGTGAGGAAGAGCACGCGCAACACTTGCGTGTTGTTTTGGACCGACTTAGGAGCCATCAACTTTATGCTGAGTTTAGTAAATGTGAGTTTTGGTTGCAAAAAGTCAGCTTCCTTGGACATGTTCTCACAGCTGAAGGAGTTGCAGTTGACCCAGAGAAGGTTAAAGCAGTGTCATCTTGGAAGCAACCAACATCAGTCTTAGAGATTCGTAGTTTTCTTGGTATGGCAGGCTATTATAGGAGGTTCATTGAAGGATTTTCCAAGCTAGCCCGACCCATGACTGAGCTCCTCAGGAAGGACTGCAAGAAGGACGAGTGGTATCCTATGCCTCTCGCCAGCTAAGGCCACATGAGCAAAACTACCCGACTCATGACTTGGAATTGGCAGCAGTAGTGCATGCTCTTAAGATTTGGAGGCACTACCTGATCGGAAATAAGTGTGAGATCTATACGGACCATAAGAGTCTTAAGTATATCTTTACCCAACCTGACCTTAACCTAAGGCAACGGAGATGGTTGGAACTAATAAAGGACTATGACCTGGAAATCCACTACCATCCTGGTAAAGCAAATGTGGTAGCTGACGCTCTCAGTCGAAAGGCATACTGCCATCACTTAGTGACTCAAGTACCACAGTTGTGCGATGAGATGATGAGGTTGAACTTAAGTGTGGTACCTCACTCGTGCAATTACAGCCTTAGTGTTCATCCTATCTTGGATGACCAAATCAAGAAGGCTCAACATGAGGATGAGAAGTTGATGGAGATTAAGGAACAAACCGGTGAAGGAAAAGCACCGGACTTTAGAGTTGATAGAGACGGAATATTGTGGTTCAAGAAACGGTTGTGTGTGCCTTCACAAGGTCACTATCGAGACACCATCTTGGATGAGGCCCACAACTCTGCATACTCTATCCATCCCGGAGCCACCAAGATGTATCTGGATCTTAAGCAAAAGTATTGGTGGATTGGAATGAAGGGTGACATAGCTACATTTGTGGCCCATTGTGATGTGTGCCAGAGAGTAAAAGCCGAACATCAGAAGCCAAGTGGCCTACTACAACCTTTACCAATTCCCGTTTCGAAATGGGATGAAGTGGGGATGGACTTCATCACTAGGTTGCCAAGAACCAAGAATGGCAACGACTCAGTGTGGGTAGTGGTCGACCATCTCACTAAAGTCGCACACTTTATTCCCGTGCGCACTACCCATAATGGAGAAAAGTTGGCTAAGTTGTACATCGATCGTATTGTGAAGCTACACGGAGTACCCTCAAGAATAGTCTCAGATAGAGGTACCCAGTTCACATCAAGATTTTGGAGGAGTCTACAGAAAGCACTTGGAACCAAGTTAGATTTCAGTTCGGCTTATCACCCTCAGACTGATGGCCAGACAGAAAGGATCAACCAAATCTTAGAGGACATGTTGAGAGCAGCCGTTCTTACCTACGGTAAAGATTGGGAAGATAGTTTACCGTATGCCGAGTTCTCCTATAACAACAGCTATCAGACTAGTATTAAGATGTCACCGTTTGAAGCTCTTTATGGAAGAAAGTGTCGTACTCCTCTTATGTGGTCGGAGGTTGGAGACCGCATTATAGAGCGACCAGACTTCATTATGGCAGCAGAAGACAAGGTAGCAGAGATTCGGGCAAATTTAAAGGCAGCTCAATCACGCCAGAAAAGCTACGCGGACAAAAGAAGACGTGAGCTCAGCTTTGAAGTCGGGGACCATGTGTATTTGAAGGTATCTCCAATTCGTGGCACGCGCAGATTCCAAGTACGTGGAAAGTTGGCACCACGATACATTGGTCCTTTTCCTATCCTAAATAAAGTAGGATCGGTGGCATATGAAATCAAGTTACCCGAAGAGATGTCGGGCGTACATAACGTCTTCCATGTATCACAACTAAGGAAGTGTTTGCGGGTTCCTGAAGAACAAGTGGTACGAGACACCCTGGACTTGCAAGATGACTTGCGCTATCAGGAGGTGCCCGTAAAGGTTTTGGATACCGTCACCCGAAGAACACGGACAAATTCTGTGAAGCTTTGTCGAGTATTGTGGAGCAGACATTCTGAGGCCGAAGCTACATAGGAAAGAGAAGATGTGCTTCGTGCTGAGTTTCCCCACCTCTTCGAAGACGAGACGAATCTCGAGGACGAGATTCCACCTAAGTGGGGTAGGTCTGTAACATCCCATTTTCCGTAAATTAATAATTCGTAGCCATGAAGTTAATCAACGAAGATATAATGAGAAATAATAGAACTACGCCATCGGATAAGAGCTAATAGTAAAACTAAATAGAAAGTGAAAGAGAAAAAAATAAATAAACACACGCGCGCACACACACACACAACCATTAATTTAATCATGGGTGAGTGATAATTTTGATTATACAACAATAACATGAACTAGTGAAACAGAGAGCAGCCATAACGTTGAATAAAAATATTAATAAAAACCTTGAATCCACGTCATACTCATCTGGCCCATCTGACAACACGTCTAGCAACAGACCTGCTCATGGCAACTTCCACCCACCCCCTCCACTTTTCTTTAATTTACAAAAGCATCCATCTTCTTCCTCCGGCCAAATATACACACCAGCACCCATGATGTCCTCTACTGGCGGCACACTGCCGATGCACACTACGAAGCCGCCTTATCCTCTCCCCGCCTTCTCCATTTTCCTGGAAGCTTCTGGAATGCTCGCGCTCGAACTCATCCACCTGTTGTACCGGTGAAACGATGGCCTCCTACCGTTTTCAATGGCTTGACGACGGCAAGGACAGCCGTCCCGGCAGCCACTGCTAGACGACGACCGACGGACGTGACGGCTCGTGCAAACGCGACGAGACCGCTCGCTACGCGACACACCGCCCCGTCTGAGTTCGGCACGCGCGTGTAAGGCGACTTTATTGCGCCCGACCGACCTCCGTCGAGGCCGGCCGTCCACCGCCTTTTCCCCGCCTATAAATTTGGCCGTGTGGGCTGCGCCGCGTTCGTAGCCACGCCGAGTGACCATAGCGACCGACAGGTGAGCTCTTCCTTCCTCTCCATTGCCAGCATCGAGCTTCTCTCTCCATGACCTTCCTCCTCCGAATCCGACCTGTTACCCACGACCTATGCCCAAATTAGTGACGAAATCGAGTTTGCCGAGTTCTAATCCCCATATTCCTCCCACCTAGCCATCCTCTCGCTTGTTTTCTCCTCTTCGATTTGAGCCGTGGAGCAACCTTCGTTGCCTGTCGAGAGGTAGACGAAGGCAGACGAAGGCTCTCTGTTCCCCTCCGCAAGGTGCTCTGTGTTAGCTAATATCCTTAGCTGGGCCGGACACTAGTAAACCTCCAGCAGTTGTGTGGCCCACGCTTCAATCCCAAGTACCAATACTAGTAGTTAAGTTTGAACCCTGCCGTAGGCCAATACCAGCTCCAAGTGCCTTACGTTAAGCCCAGAAACCCACTATGTTGTTAGCCTTTAAACCAAGGTATGGGCCATAGACCACCAGACCAAGTCAGCAAGCGGAACTCTGAACCAGACCCAGATAGCGTAAGAGGCTCCCGTTCACAACACATGAACCAACTTTTGCTTAAATAAATAATTATTAATTAATTTTCGTAATTAAACCAGCATCTACATTATAAAATCCATACCTCACCCATACGACCTCTGATTAACCTGATTCTTTCTCTAAAATTCATCTAAAAACATAATCTATTTAATACAACTAAATTTGTATGATATATTGATGTGTGGTTGCATTGTTTGTATGATTGCTTGTGTGCGCGTTGCGGAATAGACCCAGTACCGGAAGAGAACCCGGAGGAGCCAGCTGACTAGGAGAACGACGCCGCCGACGGTAGCGAAGGCAAGTTCCACTGTCCCCTTTTGATCATATTGTTCCTATGTGAGGTTCATCCTTTGTGGCCAGTAGATTAGATCCTTGCATTTGATGCTCGTGAGATAGTTGAGTGACAGAGGGAAGCCATATTATCTTCTATTATTGCATATTGTTATGATGAGATTATACATGATGTTAAGGCTCCTTGTGTTGTTGTATGGGTGGTGAGAGTATGAGTGTGACCAGGGTAGACGGGTTAGTGCTAGTGTAAGTGCTACCGTGGTGGTAGACTTACGGCGAGTTCTATCATGAGGGTAGACTCGTGTGTTTGAGTATGGAGGCTGCCCTGGTGAGCCTTAAGGACCGAGTTGTTTTGACATCTCACCTAGCTTTCTTCAGTACGACCACATGTCCCTGTATGGGCGGGGCTTAGCCTAATCCCGATGGCTAGCCCGACAGTCGTCCACGGTAGAGAGAGAGAGAGAGAGATTTATGCTGAGATTATATTGAGTCATGTCATGACACTGGGTTTGGGACGACTGGTTTGGGTGATGTTTCGACTGAGTGTCGGTTATGTCGGACTGTCCTTTATGGTCCGTGCATGTGGGTAAAGCGTACAACCTCTGCAGAGTGTAGAACCCGTTCGAACGGCCGTGTCCTCGGCATAGGACAGGTTATGGTGTGGTCCTAACAACTAGAAAGCCACCTATTGAGAGTTGAGTTGAGATGAGTTTGGGTTGAGACATTCAGTTGCATTAGTTTGCATTAAGTTGCATTGTTCCTTATTTTATGCATTGTATTTATATCTGTTTGATCCCCTCCCGTAGGGCGAGGTGGAGCTTGCGGAGTACTTTTGTACTCAAATGTTGTTGATATGTTTTTTTTTTCAGAGGATCCTGACTTCGTGCTGGAGGATTTCGAGTAGGGTCGCGTCCGCACCCAAGTTTGTGTGTAGTGAAACCATGGATGACGAGATTGTACTAGTCGTGTTGGGGACTATTATAGCTATGTTGTTAGCCATTATTGTGCTTCTCCATACTGTTATGAAATAAAGCTGTGTATGGTTGTGGTTCCACTTGTAATGTAATATTATGTACTGAACTCTGTTCTTGGTAATAATATTACATGTTTAGTTCTGGTCTTATGGGTCGGGGCGCTTCAGCGGGTCCGGAAGGCATTCGAACCTAGAGAGGTTTAATCAATACACTTATGTCATCATGTTAAATTCCTCAGGATCTAGGATTCAAACAAGGATATTAAGCCGCAAATAAGTTATAGACAAGAGGACGAATTTTACTGTTTTTCTTGTTTTTATGCGTAGGAAAAATGAATATTCAATGGTAATTGGCTCGGTAATGGTGGATGTTGCTGGAGCTACCAAGCTCCGACAACCCCTAGGGGGCCCCGCTGACGACGTTCTACGCGTTGATAATGGGTGTCGTCGAAGCTACCAAGCTCCGACAATTGCCAGGGGGCCCGCTGTCGACGTTCTATGCGTTGACAGTGGGTGCTGTTGAAGCTACCAAGCTCCAACAACCCGCAGGGGGCCCGTCGTCGACGTTCTACGCGTTGACAGTGGGCGCTGTCAAAGCTACCAAGCTTCGACAACCCCCAAGGGTCCCGTCGTCGACGTTCTACGCGTTGATAGTGGGCGCTGTCGAAGCTACCAAGCTCCGACAACCCCTAGTGGGCCCGCTGTCGACGTTCTATGCATTGATAGTGGGCACCGTCAAAGCTACCAAGCTCTGACAACCCCCAGGGGCCCGCCGTCGACGTTCTACGCATTGACAGTGGGCGCCGTCGAAGACACTAAGCTCCAATAACTCCTAGGGGCCCGCCGTCGACGTAACAAAGGGTCCCTGGAGATATTGGAGGCAATACTTGGAACTTGAAGCTATAATATTGGCTACGAATTCGGAGCTATTGATTTTTCAAGACATTGTCTAAATCCTCATGGTAGATGTCTTCTTCATTAAACACATCTACCAGGGGGCCAACAATATAAAGGAAATGCATTGAAGACACAAAAAATGGAATTCTGAAAGATTTCAGATTTCATTCATTCAAAATTAGAGGATTACAAGTTGAAGGTAAAAAGGAAACATCCTAATTACTGGAGTTCCTATTGAAGAATGAGGCAACTGTCTGGGCAGCTTCTTGAACGCTGGCCCTGATGGCTTCTTCCTCCTCGACAACGGGTCCTTCGAACACCGGAGCTAAGGACATATGGGGGTCCCAGCTCTTGAAACATGCCAACACATATCCGGCAATGCTCTTGGCCAGGGTTCTTCCTTCCGTCTCCAGTTCGTCGATGACCACGTCACCCACGGCTTCAAGCTTCTTGCCGGCGGAGGTCAATCCTACCAGTGCCTTTTCCATCTCCAGCTCCGGGTCAACCGGACGTACCGGGCTGAAACCAAATGGCACCAGAGCTTCATTAGATTGCCCCAAGAAATATCAGACTTGTTGTGTCGGTACCCCATGTATCGGGTACCCCTCGACACCGCAACAAGTGCAAGAAAGTTCCACCTGTCAGAGTCGAAGACCCTTGCTGGTCCCACATGTCACATTGCACCGTACCTGCTCCCCTCACATGGCTGGCTCCCGGGTTAACACGTGTAAATTAAGCCTAGAACAAAACTCCCAACCAAGGGAAGCTCCGGCGACTACACATGTACAACAGCCCCGGACCAAGCCCCCGTCAGAGAGGAGCTCCGGTACTGACACGTGTACAGTAACCCCGGACCTACTCTCCCGCAAGGGAAAGCTCCGGATTTGCCACGTGTGGAGCCTCCAGACCTTCGTCACCAACAGAAATACAAGTCGATCATGACCATTACAGACATTCAAGGATGGTTAAGGCGGCGGTTACAAGGTCTGATAATGTGTCATTAATACCATATTAATGACACACGATCAGTGTATCGTTAATAGTGGTAACGCTGCCGTGAAGGCACGTTGCCACACTATTAAATGTACCTAATACTCTTTAGATAGTGTATTAGGTCATTAAGCACGCCAGGGCCACATTTCGGGCCAGGCCAGCTTTGTAGCAGTCAGTCCTTAGAACTATAAAAGGGCTGCACCGCGCGAGTAAAAGGGGACTCATTCTAATCCAGGCTATTGCGCCCGACCTTAGTGAAGGTACTCATTCAATACAATCATACAAACCCGGTGGAGTAGGGTGTTACGCTCAGGCGGCCCGAACCACGTAAATCTCTGAGGTCACCATCTTGATTTTGATCTTGTGTCCCCTAACCACAAAAGAACCTCCGCAGGCTGCTTCTCAGCGGGTCCGAGGGAAGTATCCTATTCCACACTTCGACATCTGGCGTGCCAGGAAGGGGGGCAGTGTTTGTTCCAATATCACAAGATGGTTAATTCAGCTGCTGGATCATCCAACGACAATCATGCTGAACAACCTGCTGGAGGCAACCCCTCCAACGTTCAGCAACCAGTAGGTGCCAATGCTCCGACAGGCACTGCAACACCATCTGTCCCAGCAAACAATGCCAATCAACGAGATGAGGCATCTGCGTCGATCACTGCATCGGCAAACAACAACCCCGAGCACGCGCTCATTGCCGCGTGAGCTCTTCTGCAACATCCATCACCTCCAGGCGCACCCCAGGGTGCTATGGAGCAGTGGAGGGCTGATGTTGATCATCTGGTCACAGTTGCGGCTGCAGGCATCAACAACCAAGGTCCTCCTCCTTCGGGGCGAGCACCTTCACAACGATGAACCTTGTCCGGTCCGCTTGGTCCACAAGCCTCTCAACAAAGGAGGCGTGCCGCCTCCCAACAGGTGACTTCGTTGCCCCCGGGGCACGATGCACCCATACCATCACCAGGATTCCTACCCATGACCTGCGGTCAGAACTGGATCGTCGTTACCGGCAACAGGACGACCGAGTCCACATCGAGCGTGCTCGCGAAAGGCGAGAGGCTCGGGACAACCCTGCTCCTTAAGGAGTAGGAGGATGTTGTTCTGCCCTGGCCATGCATTTACGCTTGGTCAGATGGCCATAGAAGGCTCTACCTCCGCACCTCGTGTGCAACCAAGCGGCAACGCCGATGTTCCCGTCAAAGTCATACAAATTGGTTCTGATGCTGCTCAGACTACCCATATATCGGGGTGTTGGAGTTTGGTTCTGGCAATTCTCCTGGTACTACTGTTGGCAGACTGCGGAGTTTGTAGTTCGGTTGTGGGGGCACAGCAATTCAGAACACGATGGCAAGTTGACACGAGGATTTACGTGGTTCGGGCCGCCTAATCGTAATACTCTACTCCACGGGTGTGTAGTTGTTGTATTGAGTGTATGAGTGCTTGTGGGCTTCTGTCAGAGCAGAGTCTGGAAGAGTCTCCTGTGTATCGCTCGGCCAGTCCTTTTATAGTACAAGGATTGGTCGTTACATCGTTATCGTAGCCCGACATGTGGCCCTGGCGGTTACTGATGCTTAATACACAATTAATGAGCTTAATTACCCTTAATAGTGTGGTAACGCGCATTGATAGTGCCGTTACTGGTATTAAGGGCCCTCCGATCATGTGTCATTAAGATGGTATTAATGACACTTAATCGGGTCTTGAAGTCTTTAATTGCCCCTTGAAGGTCCAAGCTGTTGGGGGTCCACCAGTCTGCTTGTTGAAGTTGAAGGTCCGGTCGGTTGGATGCGTGGCAGCTCTGGAGCTTTGCGTCTGGGACGGGTAGGTCCGGTGCTGTTGTACACTTGTTAGTACCGGAGCTTTCCTCTGTCGGGGGTTAGGTCCAGGGGTGCCGCACAGGTATTTAGCCCGGAGCTTTCCCATGTGTGGGATGTAGCTCCGGTTGCAGGATACACGTGGTAGCATTGAGACTAATCATAGAAGGGAGGCTGGTCCGGTCTCGTATGACACATGGGACCTTCGGAGGTCTTCAACTCAGACAGGTGAAGTTCCTTTGCTCTTTTTGTAGTCCCAAGGGGTATTCGGTACACAGGGTACCGACAGTGGCCCCCTGGGCCCACCTCTGGGAGAGACCTTTTGGATGAAGTTGTTCTGCCGAAGGTGGGTCCATCTTTCGGTTTTTGATTCATGTCTTCAAGGGTCTTTGGATGTGCCGTTGGCGGTAGTTCGCAGTTAAACCATCACCGTGTGGCATATCCAGGATGCGGAAGGTGAGATTTGAGCGTTCGGATCTCGCGCAGTTGAAGGTCGCTGGTTCCCGATACAAAAACCGTATCGGTTCCGCGCACCCTGTCAGGCCACCGCCCTCGGGCTTCCCGCTTCTCATGATGACAACTGTTCGCCTGGGTAAGGACCTCGACTTGATCGTCGGGGTGGCGCCGAGCCCCCTTGTCATTGGCAGGGTGAAGTTTTTGAACTGTATCGTCGGCTCCTCTGCGGTTTCCATCCAAGCGTTGCGGGGGCTTACTTAAGAAGGAAAGCGTGCACCGTTTGGGGATTCTTTACGCCTTCATTTGAACTTGCGCTCGAATCCTCCAAACTTTTGCTTGCTTTTCCTCTCTCGCCCCACTGTGCTGCGATGAAGTTGGGACTCCCCAAGAGCCGCATTGGGAGCGAGAAGGAGTTTTCTAGGGTTCGAACCTACATGGGTTGGTCCAGTGACTCCTTCAACAATGACATTCGTTGTGGCAAGCTTCCCTTCGAGAAGGAGTGAGCCGGAGATATGGTGTGCTTCCTTGGGTACGCCATGGCGGGTTTGATTCTGCCTGTCTCCACTTTCTTTCTGATGTTGCTTGATTTCTATGGTCTACAGCTCCACCATCTCGGCCTCCACTCAATCTTGTTGGTGGCGACTTTCGTCCACTTTTGCGAGATGTGGGTGGGAGTGCCCCCTTGCGTGGAGTTGTTCTGAACTTTCTTCACTGTCCACCCCACCGAGAAGAGTGATGAGTTCATCGGCTTCTACTACTTCGTGAAGCGGAAAAACTCCCCCCTCAAGTACTTGAGGTCCTTTCCTTCCGGCAAGTGGGACGACTGGAAGAAAGACTTGGTGGTCATCACCGTCGAGGGACACGAGAGGCTGGACCTGCCTGAAGGCCTCCCCCACGTCGACACCGACATTTGGAGTGACGTGCCAGAGCTGTCGAGGGAGTACAGGCCCATTATGGACAGAATCTAGGAGTGTGTCGAAGGTGGGGTGACCCCTCAGGTGGTCTTCGGCAACTTCTTGACGAACAGGTGGACCCTGCTAAGGGCTAGGGGCGACCTGCTTGGGCCTTCAACAGTGAGATGGATACCAACCGCATTGAGGTTGGTTCGGGCACCAACTTGATTGGTGAAGCCTTGAAGACCCATCTCAAGAAGTTCCAGCCTGGGAACATTAGCCCTGGCGACGTGTCTCCACCGGCGGCCTTCCTTCCACTGGATATGATACCGGAGGAGTGTAGAGAGCTCCGGAGGAAGATGCCGTTGTTGGACGACTTGGGCCTGATGGAGAGGCGATC
This sequence comes from Tuctoria greenei, assembly GCA_036927565.1. Lineage (NCBI taxonomy): Eukaryota > Viridiplantae > Streptophyta > Magnoliopsida > Poales > Poaceae > Tuctoria > Tuctoria greenei. The sequence continues at coordinate 88,710,002 of JAYESD010000008.1, forward strand.
AACCTTCGGGGTGACAATCCCCAGAGCTTCTGAAGGTGGCTCCGCTCCCGCCCCAAAGCCAAGAGCTGAAGTCATAGGCAAGGACAAGGAGTTGGCTGAGCCCTCGAGCCGCAAGAGGAAGTTGAAGCATTCTGACGGGAAGTACGTCAGACCTGCTCCTTCCACGACAGCTCCTTCTCCCCGGTGGAGGAGGTATTCAATGGCGGCAACCACTCCAGCATCGGCATCTCCTCGGGACGCTAGCTCCGGCCATGTGGCTCCAGTACTAGGGCCAGCTGAGGGCTCTAGGCCTGAAGGTCCTTCTCAGTCGAGGGGGGCATCAACCAAGACGACGCCGACGGCGGCAAAAAGCTCTGGGGAACTTTCTGGAGCTACTACACTAGTGGCGACAGGGTCCGGTCCTGAGCGTCCAGTGAAGAGGTTCCGCGCTAGTTGGAGCGGAAGCCTTCCGAGGTAAATTTGATTTTTTACCTCAGTTGATTGTTTTTTTGTTGTAATCAAATTTTGAGTTTCTTCGTCCTGCATCCACAGGGTACCCAAGAAAGGGGCTGAAGCTTCGGTTCCTGTAGCAGCAACTGATGATGCGCAGACGGAAGCTCCGACTCCAGTTCCAGTGCCACCCAAGAGGTGGCTGAGGCTGCAACATCTCTGGCGCCAGCTGTCATGGTCCTTGACCTCGATTCATCCCCTGAAGCTCCCGTGGTAGCATCGAACCACTGGATTGAGGATGTACCAGCGGCACCAGCTCTGGAGGTTGAAGCTCCAGTTTTGGATGCTAAGATGATGGACGCTCCAGCCTCAGAGCTGGAGGTAGCTGTAGTTCCGGCCCTAGAGCCGGATGTTGTTGAAGCCCCAGCGGTAGAGCCGGGTGTTGATGAAGACTCGGCGGTGGAGCTGGGTATTGATGAAGTTTCAGCAGCGGAGCCCAATCTTGATGAAGTTCCGGCGCCTGAGCTGGTTGTCGTAGAAGTGCCGGCGCCCGAGCCGGTGGAGGTCGAAGCGCCGGCGCCTGAACCAGGGGCGGAGGAGGCACCAGCACCGGAGCCAAAAGTGGCCTCATCTCCGGCCGAATCTTCAACGCCTGCCCTAGAGGTGGTGGTTCCGGAGGTGCCCGCGCCTGAGCCAGAGTGCCAAGACGAAGCTGTTGGTCCTCAGCATGAGGGACCAGCTGCTGATGACCTGGCAGCAGGACCTTTAGAGCCGACTCCGGAGGTGGAAACTTCTGTTGCAGGACCTTCCTCGGAGGTGACCGAGGCTATCCCGGAGGGCGGCCCTAGTGCCGTGGAAGCTCAGGGGACCTCTCTTGTAGAGTGGGACCCGATTTTTGTTATGGAGAACCCGCTGGAGCCAGCGGAGAGGACCCCGGCAGATCCGGAGCCAATCTCTTTGTCGTTATCCATAGACAATGCCTGCTCCAAACTTCGTCAAGTTGAGCTGGCCTTTTACCACAACAGCAAGACCCTCGAGGAGGAGCGCCAAGACCTTAGGAGGTGGCGCAACCGGCTCCAATTGGAGACCAAGCTGGCGCAGACGAGGCTGGCCGACGACAAGGAGTGGGTGAAAAGGGAGAAGGTCCGGTTGGAGTACTGGGGTCAGCTACTAGATGAGAGGGAAAGCATGACGCGATCCCTCGACGACCAGTCCCAGGCCATCCACGAACAGGTCGTGGCTGCTAATGAAGCAGCGAATGACCGCCAAGAGAAGCTCAGCGCCATCCACGACAGCCTCGTCAAGTGCCGGGAGGCTCTTGAGGAGCGGGAGAAAAAGCTCGAAGATGAAGAGCAAAAACTCTTGGAGCTACGTGATGACCTCGTCAAGAGGGAGGAGGAGCTTACTCAGAGGCTGACTCTGGGTAACAAGAGTCTCGCGGAGCACACCAAGAAGTTGGAGGAGCGCTGCGAGAAAGAGGAGAAGAAGGTCTGGCAGTGGGGACAAGACCTCACCACGAGGGAGAATGAAATTGCTGCCAGGGAGAAGAAAGTGCGGGGCCAGGAAAAAGACCTGGTCGACCGCCGAAACAAGATCCACCTCCGGGAAGAGGAGCTTGGTAAACTCGAAAGGCAAGTTGCTGAAAAGATTCAGCAGAACACCAAAGAAGTCGAGCGCCTTGCCCGGTAGAATTCGGAGCTTGAGACGACCAAGAGATCCTTAGAAGAGGTGCGAGTCTCAAGGGCCGCGGAGTCCCAACAAGTTTGGGACTTCTTGGGCAAAGCCAATGACATGTTGACATTGCTGGGCTTCAGTCATGTGCGCCCGGATGATCCGGAGCCGGAGCTGGACCTGGCATTGAAGGCGTTGAGCTCGGCGGGCAACAAACTCAACAAGATGGGCGATGTCATCGCGGACCAGTTGGAAACCGAAGGACAATCCCTGGCGAAGAATGTTGCAGAGTACATGCTAACGTGCTACACAAGTCGGGATCCTCACTTCCCTCTGGACCCGGTGCTTGAAGGTCCCATCGACGGAGAGGGAGATGCCGCCAAGGCCAGCGTGTCGGAGGTTGCCCACAAGGTCGCCTCATTCTTCCATAGGGTTTAGGACTTTCTCTTTATAGCTCCCGCTTGTATTTTCTCTTCTTTTTCTCCAATTTTGTAATCTCTTGTCTCTTGATTAATGAAATCCAAGAATTTTATGAATTTCATTGTTTGTATTCAACACCTTTGTCCCACTTGGACCCCTGGTAGATGTACACAATTTGTTTGTGAACATGTACCAAGAGGATGTAGCATTTTGTTGAAGACTTGCGTGCTTCGAACTTGTAGTTTGTAGGTTCGAAGTCGTCGATAGTAGGGGCCCCCTGAGGTTTTCGGAGCTTAGTAGCTCCGACAGTGACCCTTGTCAACAAATAAAGCATCGACAGTTAGTCCTCTGGGGTTGTCGGAGCTTGGTAGCTCCGGCAGCGACCATTGTCAACATGTGGTGCGTCGACAGCAGACCCCACTGGGGAGTCTTCCCACCATCTTTTCTTCACGTTGACGGCTGGCCCCCTAGATTTGCCAGAACTTGGTAGCTCTGGCGGCGCCTACTATCAATGTTTGAAACATCGACAGCAGACCACCTTAGGGGGTGTCGGAGCTTTGATAGCTCCGGCATCATCCACCATCATCATGAGATCTTTATTTTTCCTGCACACTGGAGTCAAGAAAAACAGTAAAAATCCATTTCTCATCTATAACTCATTTGCGGCTTACTATTCCCAAAAGAAATATTTAGGTCAAACACAATTTTATATACAATCAAGTGCATTTGCTTATGTTCTTCAGGTCCAATCGTATCCTGGACTCACCTTACTTCGGCCTGCCGGGATGTAGGTAGAGTGGCATACTTAGGGTGCAGGACCAGGCTAAGTCGATAGCACACTCCGGACCTAGATTGGCTTGGCAGCATTCAGGTGAGTAGACCATTCAACAATGTTAAGACCCAAAAGAATTAACAAAGTGACTTGGATTGTATATGAATTGGTCGAGCTAAAGATTCTTGAGAATTGCACAACTTTGTTATAGACAAGAAAGAGAAAAATAAAAAATATTGAGCCTATATAAAATAAATGCACATGGAGTCTGTTTTCACACAATGATGTCTTTCATTATAGGTCCGGGGTACAGGGGAAACAAGTACACTCTTAGGATACGGAACCAGGCTAAGTGTGTTTCGTTTCTCGTTTGACCCAAGGTAGCTAGCTACACTTTTAGTTATTAGACTGTGACAAGTGTTGCCTGGACTTTGCGGACCTTCCGGGGAAGGTCCGGCTGTTCTCCCGAAGGAGCTACCCGTTTCTGTACAATGACTCTATAACATACATCACATGTAACTACAGACTCACCTCCGGGATATTAAGCGTAGAACTTACAGAGGTGCTCAATGTTCCAAGGATTAGGGATAGGTGTCCCATCCTCGGTTGCCAAGCGAACGCATCCGGGACGAGATACTTTGATCACTTGGAAGGGTCCTTCCCAGCTGGGGGATAGTTTGTTTAACCCTTCTTGAGTTTGTATTCTCCGTAGCACCAGATCGCCTTCCTCGAGCTGTCGGCTTGAACATGCCTTTGGTGATAGCGCCGATGAGCTTGGCGGTATCGGGCATTCCGAACAGCTGCTCGACACCTTCCCTCTTCAAGGAGGTCAAGGTCTTCACGCCGAAGCTGGTCCTGTGTGGCATCATCGAAGGTCCGGACCCGAAGTGACCCCAAGGTGATTTTCGGAGGAAGGACTGCTTTAGCTCCGTACACCAGGAAGAAGGGTGTCTCTCCAGTTGACCGGTTTGGAGTTGTCCTATTGGCCCACAGTGTGGGTGGAAGCTCTTCGATCCAGTTGGCTCCATGTTTTTTCAGGCGCTCATATGTGCGCATCTTAAGTCCTTTTAGGATTTCTGCATTTGCTCTTTCAGCTTGGCCATTGCTTGCCGGGTGAGCTACAGAAGCGTAGTTGACCTGAATGCCGAGGTCTTCGCAATATCCTTGGAATGCAGAGCTTGTGAATTGGGTCCCATTATCAGTTATGATCTTGTTTGGGACTCCAAATCTGCATACAATGGACTGCAAGAAATTGATAGCTGATTGCTTGTTTATTGTCACAACTGGAGTTGCTTCCGGCCATTTGGTGAACTTGTTGATGGCAACATACAAGAACTTGTAACCTCCTATGGCTCTTGGGAAAGGTCCCAAGATATCCATCCCCCACACAGCGAATGGCCATGTAGGAGGTATCATTTGTAGAGGTTGAGCTAGTGTGTGAATTTGCTTTGCATGGAACTGGCATGCTTCACATTTCTTCACTAGATCGATTGCATCCTGGAGTGCTGTAGGCTAGTAAAAACTATGTCGGAAGGCTTTACCGACCAACGTGCGGGAAGATGCGTGGTTCCCACACTCACCTCCATGGATTTCTGCGAGGATCTTGTAGCCTTCTTCCCTTCTAATGCACCGCATTAGGATGCCGTTGGCACCACACCGGTAGAGATCCCCTTCTACAGTGTGTATTTTTTAGCCAATCTGACTATCTGGTCAGCAGATACATTGTCTTCAGAAAGGAAATTGTCTTTCAAGTAGCTTCAGATCTCCAAGATTCATGCATCGGAGCTAACTTGAGGATTTGAGTCTTGCGTGTTGGGTTGCTCGGAGCTTCCTGCAGCACTTACGACCCTTGATGGACGCCATGGTAACAGGGCCATCGAGATCGCCAACTTCGAGGTGTTGGTCTCGCCCCCTTCGCTTAGTTCGGCAGGCTGAGCTGTTGGTCTTGACAATCTCCGAACGAAGGTTCCGTCGGGAGCTGGAGCTCCGGTTGAAGCTTTCGTTGAGAGTTTGTCAGCTTCAGCGTTGTTGAGACACTGGACATGGCAAAGATCTAGGACGTCAAAGTCCTTCTGAAGCTTCTGGACTTCAAGTAGGTATGCAGCTAGTTGAGGGTTGTTGCAGCAGCATTCACCTTTGACTTGGTTTATGATGAGCTATGAATCACCCTTTACCAACAGCTGCTTGACACCATATGATAGTGCCACCTTGAGCCCATAGATTAATGCTTCATACTCCACCATGTTGTTGGTCGCCTTGAAGTCAAGGTGAACCATGTATTTGACCTTCTACCCAGTCAGAGCGGGGAGAAGGACTCCAGCTCCGGCCCCCTACTTCTGCACGAAGCCGTCAAAGTAGAGAGTCCAGTGAGGCTCAGTGAAGACTGGAACCTTGGGTTCCGGCTTCTGTTCACTAGGGCCCCCAGGATTTGATGGAGAGGGGGTCCATTCTGCCACGAAGTCCGCCAGTGCTTGACTCTTAATCGCTTGCCTTGGGATGAATTCAAGATCGAACTCGGCCAGTTCCGCTGCCCACTTTGCAATGTTCCCAGTAGAGTTGGGGTTATGCAAGATTGCACGTAGTTGATAAGAGGTCACCACTGAAATCTTGTGAGCTTGGAAGTAATGTCGAAGCTTCCTAGAGGCAATAAGAACTGCGTAAAGCAGCTTATGCACCTCCAGGTACCGAGTCTTGGCGTCATGGAGTACTTCACTCATGAAGTAAACTGGGCGTTGGACTGTCTGGACCCTCCCGAAGGGGCCCGGAGCTTCCTCCTCATCAACCCGGACCCTCCCGGAGGGGTCCAAACCTTCTTCGGGGACCTCTGGGTTCCTGCTGGAGGAACCCGGAGCTTCTTCTGAAGTGACCCGAACCTTCTCGGAGTGGTCCGGATCTTCTTGTTCAGCAACAGTAACTCCTTCACTTGAAGGAGGTTGATCCTCTGGCGTCTCACCTTGAGGATCCGAGTCTGGGAGCTGGGACCCAGACTCGCCTTCCGGTAGCTCCGGACCCTCTCGAAGGGGTCTGGCTCCCTGAAATGGAGATGGTTCTGGTCTTTCTGCAACCAGGACCATGCTGACAACTTTGTCAGTTGTCGAAATGTAAAGCAGAAGTGGCTCACTAGGATTCGGAGCTACCAAGGTTGGTAGACTGGTGAGGAGCTGCTTCAGCTCCTGGAAAGCCTTTTCTACTTCTTCAGACCATTGGAATGGTCCGGACTTCCTCAATAATTTGAAGGGTAGCGCCCGTTCCGCCAGTCTTGAGATGAACCAGCTGAGGGCAGCTAGACATCCAGTCAGCTTCTGGACGTCCTTGATGCGGGCTGGTGGCCGCATGTCTTCAATAGCTTTAATCTTCACCAGATTTGCTTCTATTCCTCGGTGGTTCACCAAGAAGCCAAGAAGTTTTCTGGATCTAACCCCGAAGACACACTTGTCTGGGTTCAGCTTCGTGCGTGTGATTCGCATCTTGTCGAAGACAGCTTGCAAGGTGTCAAGGAATGACTCCTTGTTCTTGATCTTGACGATGATGTCATCGACGTACACTTCCACTACATCTCTGATGAGCTCTCCAAAAGTTTTGTACATAGCTCGTAAAAACGTTGAAGCAGCGTTTTTGAGACCAAATGGCATGGCAGTGTAACAATATAATCCATCTACTGTGATGAAGGAAGTATGCTCTTCATCTTGGTTTGATGATACCCAGAATATGCGTCTAGGAAACACAGTAATTCGCACCCGAAGGTGGAATCCACTATCTGATATATTCTAGGTAGTGGGAATGGATCTTTTGGACATGCCTTATTCAGTGTAGTGTAGTCGATACACATCCAAAGCTTCCCGCCGGCCTTGGGTATAATGACTGGGTTTGCCAGCCATTTTGGGTGGAAGACTTCTCGGATGAATCCAGCTTCAAGCAACTTCTTCACTTCTTGACGTATGTAGTTTTGTCACTCTACTGATTGCTTCCGAGGCTTCTGATGTACAGGACGAGCGTCGGGATAAATCTTCAGATTGTGCTCGATCACTTCACTAGGGATCCCAGGCGTTTGTAACGGTTGCCAGGCAAACACATCGACATTAGCCCGGAGGAAAGTGACGAGTGTAAGTTCCTATTTGTCATTCAGACATCCCGATATACGGGTGGTCTGAGCAGCGTTGGAACCGATTTGGACGACTTTGACGGGAATGTCGGTGTCGCCGCTTGGTTGCACACGAGGTGCAGAGGTTGAGCCTCGGTGACGAATGCTTAGGGGTTTTGGAGCTTGCTCCTTTCTGGATTCTTCCTCCTGTGCTGTAGCAAGTGCATGGAGTTCTTCCAGAGCAGTAACTCCGGCAGTGCGATCTCCGCGGATCCGAAGAACACCTGCTGGTGTTGGCATCTTCAACACCAAATAGCCATAATGAGTAGCAACCATGAATTTGTAAGAGGCTGGTCTGCCCAAGATGGCGTTGAATGGTCAGTTGATCTGCGCCACGTCGAAGACCAACTTCTTAGTGCGGTAATTCTCCCGAGTACCGAAGGTCACCGGGAGAGTAATGGCACCGAGTGGAGTTATGGCCCCCGGACCTACTCCAGAGAAAGGTCGGGAGGGGCTAAGATCCGAAGGTCAAAGCTGAAGCTTGACGAAGGCTTCAAAGCTTATGATGCTCAGCCCCGAACCTCCGTCCACCATTACATGGTGGAGTCGGATGTTGTTGATGGTCGGAGATACCATCAATGGGAGTTGGCCAGCTCCGATCATGTTCCGAGGGCAGTCCAAAGCATCGAAGGTGATGGCAGTGTCCATTCACTTGCGGTGCGACTCCGCCCTAGCAGTAGGAGCTATTGAGGCCATGTCCCGCCACATTGTCTTGAGAACACGGTGGGAGGTGATGTCCCACGAGCCACCAAAGATGGTGTTCATGGTCTTCCGACGCTCGTTGTCAGAGACGTCAAAGTCGTCGTTGATGGAGGTGTAAACAGCCTTCAAGACCTTTTTAGGGTCCTGAAAGCCTAACTCCTCTTCAGCCGAAGCTTCGTCGACTTTTTTTTTCCTTCCCTTTGATGGAAAGGAACTTCTTCCCGGCGCTTGTTGTAGCGCTCGGCGAGGTTCTAGACCTCTCGGCAGCTTTCCAGGTTGTGGTTGTTCGTCTTGTGTATGGGACACCACATCTTGGAGCTGCCACCGTCTTTAGACGACGGCCGAGGTCGTTTCTCAGGGCGTGGCCCTCGGCCACCCAGAGCTGCAGCAGCTGCAGTAGTTGGTGTGCCGGCCAACGGCTTCTTCTTGCCGTTGGACTTTTTCATCTTCTTACCACTCTTGGAGGTAGTGGCTTCACCCTTGTAGGACTTTTTGTTGTCCTCCGGAGGTGGTTGGGAGTGCATTTTACGGCCCAACACAGTTTTGGCACATGTGTCTACCAAGCTGAAGAGTTCCATGACACTGGTGACTTCCTTGGTCGCCAGCTTCTCCAGCATCTTCTTGTCTCGAACGCCCTGTCTGAATGCCACAATAACAGAAGCGCTTGAGATAGAAAGTATGGTGTTTCGTACCTGGGAGAACCTCTGGATGAAGGATCGCAGGGACTCTCCCCCCTTCTGCTTGACAGCAAAAAGGTCCGGTTCAGTGCCTGGTCGGGTGTATGAAGTGCCAAAGTTGGTAGTGAATTGTTGGCACAGTTCCGCCCAACTGTTGATGGAGGTGGGCGGGAGGCTCATGAACCAAGACCTAGCGGTCCCAGTCAAAGCCACGGGGAACTAATTGGCCATTACGGCCTCATTGCCTCCACCCGCAAGGATAGCGGTGGAGTAAATTTGGAGAAATTCGGCGGGATTGACAGTCCCGTCAAATTTCTCCGGCAGGTGAGGCCGAAATTTCTGTGGCCATCTTACCATGTGTAGGTGCATGGCTAGGGCAGAACAGCCTCCTCCTACTCCCTCGGGAGCAGGACTGTCCCGAGCCTCTCGCCTCTCACGAGCACGCTCGATGTGGACGCGGTCGTCCTGTTGATGGTAATGGCGATCAAGCTCCACCCAGAGGTCATGAGTTGAAAGCCTGGTTACCGTGTGGGCACGTCGCTCCCCGAAAGGCAGCGACATCGCCTGTTGAGATGCAGCATGCCTCCTGTGCTGCGAAGCGTGCGGACCGAGTCTACCCGACATGGTCTGATGCTGTGATGGGGCCCGCCCCGATGGGGAGGACCTTGGTTGCTGATGCGATCGACTGCTGCTGCAATCAAATGTTCCACATCAGCTCTCCACTGCTCCATTGCACCCTGGGATGCTACTTTAGGTGGTGGACGTTGGAGAAGAGCACGCGCAGCATGGAGCGCGTGTTCAGGATTGTTTTTCGCTGATGCAGTGACCAACGCGAACATCCCATCTTGCTGTCCAGATTGATTCGCCTGTGCGGGCGGTGGCAGCGGTGGCATGACTCCTGCTGGAGCCACAACACCTGCTGGCTTCTGCATGTTGGAGGGGTTTCCTCCAACAGGTTGTGCAGTAGGGTTGCCGTTGGACGATCCAGCAACAGAGTTCACCATGTTTGAATCTCGGGCGCCCCCTACCTGGCGCGCCAACTATCGGAGTTTGGTTCCGGCAATTCTCCTGGTACTACCATTGGCAGACCGTGAAGTTTGTAGTTCAGTTGTGGGCGCGCAGAGATTCAGAACACGATGGTAAGTTGACACGAGGATTTACGTGGTTCAGGCCGCCTAAGCGTAATACCCTACTCCACGGGGTGTGTAGTTGTTGTATTGAGCGTATGGGTGCTTGTGGGCTTGTGTCAGAGCAGAGTCTAGAAGAGTCTCCTGTGTGTCGCTCGGCCAGTCCTTTTATAGTACAAGGACTGGTCGTTACATTGTTAGCTTGGCCCGACATGTGGCCTTGGCAGTTACTGATGCTTAATACACAATTAATGAGCTTAATTACCCTTAATAGTGTGGTAACAAACCTTTACAGTGCCATTACTGGTATTAAGGGCCCTTCGATCGTGTGTCATTAAGATGGTATTAATGACACTTAATCGGGTCTTGAAGTCTTTAATTGCCCCTTGAAGGTCGGAGCCGTTGGGGGTCCACCAGTCTGCCTGTTTAAGTTGAAGGTCCGGTCGGTTGGACGCGTGGTAGCTTCGGAGCTTTAGGTCTGGGACGGGTAGGTCCGGTGCTGTTGTACACGGGTCAGTATCGGAGCTTCCCTCTGTCGGGGGTTAGGTCCTGGGGTGCTGAAAGCATCTAGGCCCCATGAGGTACGGTTTCGGTGATTAATGACAACCATTCGATATTACTAATGAATTTGTGAATGCAAGGTCTCAATAATCACTCAATCAAATGAAATCAAAATGACATTGGAGACCCATATAAAATCAACTAATGAGATCAAATCAAATCATATGAAGACAAGAAGTGAAAGCTCTAACTTGACATCACTCAATGCTTGAAGACTATCAGAACAACATTTCAAACATGTGTCAAAGAGGTCACAAGTTCAAATTCCAAAAGAACAACTCAAAACAACTCGAAGTCAACAAGTTGAACCCACCGGATCATCCGATGTTTTCTGAGTTGACTGCGTCGGTCGAGTTGGTTCAATTGAAGAAGAAGACCTCAGACAAATGCACTCACCGGATCATCCGATGTGAGTGGCTCAGTGACATCGGTCCATGAGCACAGTTTGCAATACCATTGGACCAAGTGAAGCACCGGATCATCCGATGTGCAGAATTACACACATCGGTCGATCACTCCAGTAAGCATCAAGATCAAGCAAATTCTGGAGGAAGAGCCACCGGATCATCCGATGAGAAGACAGGGGCAACATCGGTCTAACAACGGTCATATCCGACACAGTGACATCAGCTAATTTGGCTTTGACCGATGATAACTGAAGGGGAGACATCGGATCATCCGGTGTTCGCAGAGCAGTGATGTCAGCCTACTTTTCCAACGGCTATTTCGTGGAGGCTGGCTATTTATACCCCTTCAACATGTCAAATCGATAAGACTTGAAGCCCAGATATACTATACACATCCTAGAGCATTCAAGACATAGAGCTACCACTTTCACATCATTTGTTCATCATTTGTACACCAAGAGATAGGCTAGAACTAGCTAGAGATAGTGCTTGTGTGCCTCCATTCTTGGTGATTGGAATCTCTAGTGTAGTGAGAGCCATAAGGGAGTGTCCCTTGGTGTGTGTGACTTCCGGAGCTTGCCAAGAGGATTGTGGAAGCCCGGAGGATTCAAAGTGTACAAGGCTTGAGCTCCACCTTGCCAAGGTTGGCGAACGAAGAAGAATAGTGAAGACCCCCTTGTCTCGGTGACTTGGGAGTGGCAAAACCCTTCGGTGGGTGCCACAACGTGGACGTAGGAAGATCCTTGTGATCTTGCCGAACCACGGGATAAACTCCGTGTCCCTTGAGCGTTTGCATCCCTCTCCCTTTTACATTTATGCAATCTTCATTCCGCAACTTTAATTTACATTGATTGCATAAATTAATCGCATAGGGAATTGGGCTTTAAGTTGTTAGCTGTTAATTACCTTAAAATTTGAAAGAAAGCCCAATTCACCCCCCCTCTTGGGCGTTTCGATCCTTACAATTGGTATCAGAGCCTTGTTGCTCATTGGATCATTCTAGCTTCACCGCTAGAGAGCTAAAATGGCCAAGAATGGGGGTTCGGTTCCTACCTTCGAGGGCAAGAACTTTGCCTATTGGAAAGCACGCATGCGCGCCTACCTAGAGGCTATTGCTCCCGAAGTTTGGGAAGCGACCCATGCGGGGTTTGGAGATCTTAATTATGTTGGTGATCAACTAAAATGGGATGCTAAGGCTAGAAATGCTATCTATGAATGCATAAGTCAAGACGTATTTGCTAGAATTGCTAGTAAAGAGAAAGCTTGTGAAATTTGGGCATGTTTAATTGAAATACATGAGGGCTCATCTCGTGTTAAAGAACTCAAATATCACTTGCTTAAATCCAAGTATGATGAATTCAAAATGCTTCCTCATGAGAATGTTAACCAAATGTTTTCTCGTTTAAATGTGCTCATTGAGGAGATTAACGCACTTGACATTGCTTCTCTTGGTAAGGGACTTATCAACCGCAAGATCCTCATGCTTCTACCCAATCCCAAGTTCAACATTATCAATTCAATGCTCCAAAAAGAGTCACTTGATAACATTGAAGTTTCGGAGCTCATTGGAGAAATTCATGCTCATGAGATGAGCGTACTTGGAATGATGGAGGAGTCATCATCAAAAACCATTGCTCTCAAGGCTTCAACCAAGAAGACAACTCCCAAAAAGAAGAAAGTGGTTGAGCCTAGCTCAAGTGAAGAAGAGCAAGCAACAAGCGAAGATGACGATGACGAGCTTGCATTGATGATGAGGAAATTTTCACGTCTAAACTCCAAGATCGCAAAGAAGGGATACTCTTTTGATCCCAAGAAGAAAGCCTTCCTCCCAAGAAAAGATGAAAAAAAGACATGCTATAATTGTGGTGATCAAGGCCACATATCATATGATTGTCCAAGACCGGACAAGAGGAAGGACAACCACAAGGGAAAGCATCGAAAGCTAGAAGAAAGTGATGAAGATGAAGAAGAGGTCAAGCCCAAGCGCTCCTTTGGAAAGAAGAAATTTGACAAAGGCAAGAAGACCAAGCTCTTTCCAAAGAAGAGAAGAGGGCCTCAAAAAGTCTTCATGTGCGAGGCCAATGAGTGGATTACGGATGAAGAGTCAAGCGACGAAGAGAGTGAAGATGAAGAAAACTTGGCGGGCCTTGTCATCGTCAACAAGGATAACTCACCTCTTCGTCCACCTCCTATGTGCCTCATGGCGAAAGGTAACACTAAGGTACGTGACGATTCTAGCGATGATGATGATGAGCTCTCCCCTGATGAATTAGCATCTATGATTAATGAATACCATGTCATCATAAAAAGGGAGAAGAGCAAGGTTAAGGCACTTGAACAAGCTTGTGCTAAACTTGAGAGTGCGAAGCTCAATTTGCATGACAAGTATGTAACCATACTTAAATAGCATGACACGCTCAAATCACATGTCAAGCAAATCGAGGAGGAAAATGCTCAAATCAAGCTTGATCATCATGAGCTTGACTTAGCAAACCAAGCACTCTTGGGAAAGCACAATGGCATGGTTCAAGAACACGAAGTGCTTAACCTTGCTTATGAAGCAATTGAACTAAAAATGAAAAACATGAAAAAGGAAACCCTTGATGGCAAAGTATCAACTATTTCACATGCCACTAATATTTTGGATAAGTCGTTGCCTTTGAAAGTAAGCCCTAGGGAGAAGGAGTTGATGGACGAGATTGAAAGTCTCTGCACTAGTGTGGCAAGACTCTCTAAGGGGGAGGACAAGCACAAGGAAATCCTCTACCAACAAGCCAAAGGCTTCAACAAGAGAGGACTTGGATCCTTCCCGGTACTCAACAAAGGAAAGGTGCCCTCATCGAAGCTTAGGACAAGCTTCATCAAAGAAGTTGGTTCCTATTGTCAACATTGTGAGGTCACCGGACACCACACGAGGGAGTGTCCTCTTCCCAACCGTCCTTCTCCCAAGTTGCCTCCTAACTACAAATCTACTTTCAATGATTACCACTATCTCTTGAGCAAAGTAGGTGGCAAGGTGAAGGCAAGGTTCATCGGCAAAGACATTAAGGGCATGAAGGGGAAGCTCCCCAAGCAACTTTGGGTCCCAAAATCACTTGTATCACACATACAAGGACCTAAGTTGGCTTGGGTGCCTAAACTCAAAAACTAACTTCATGTGTGTAGGTGAACTACAAAGCCGGAGGAAAGCATTGGGTACTCGATAGCGGGTGCACTCAACATATGACCGGCAATGATGGTATGTTCACCTCCATAGAGAACCCCGACAATCATGAAAGTCACCTTTGGTGACAACTCAAAGGGGAAGGTAATTGGTTTAGGTAAAATTGCTATTTCGCATGATTTGTCCATTTCTAATGTACTATATGTTAAGTCACTTAGTTTCAATTTACTTTCTATTGCACAACTATGTGATCTTGGACTAACGTGCACCTTTAACAAGAATGGAGTTGTAGTGACTAGTGAATCAAGCAAAGAACTAATCTTCAAAGTTTTTCGGCATGGACATCTTTACTTGGTGGACTTCTCCAACAAGGATGCTAGCTTGACCATTTGTCTTTTCACCAAGACGAGTTTGGGTTGGCTATGGCATCGACGCATTGCTCACATTGGGATGAGCAAGCTCAAGAAGTCGTTCAAGCTTGGGATGGTGACTGGCGTGAAGGATGTCACATTTGAGAAGAACAAGCTTTGTAGCGCTTGTCAAGCCGGGAAGCAAGTTGCTTCACACCACCCAATGAAGACAATGTTGTTAACCTCCAACCCGCTTGAACTACTCCACATGGACCTCTTCAGACCGTCCACATTTCAAAGTCTTGGTGGTAACCTCTATTGTCTTGTTATTGTTGATGACTATTCTAGATATGCTTGGACTTTGTTTCTAGGTGACAAGGGTGAAACTCCGGAGGTCTTCAAGACCTTTGCTAAACGTGCTCAAAGGGAATTTCAACTTCCCATCATCAAGGTCCGGAGTGACAACGACACCGAGTTCAAGAACTACAACATTGGGGAGTGGTGTGATCGTGAAGGCGTGAAGCATGAGTTTTCGGCCACATACACCCCTCAACAAAATGGTGTCGTTGAAAGGAAGAACAAGACTCTCATCACCCTTGCTAGAGCAATGCTTGATGACTATGGCACGTCGGAGAAGTTTTGGGCCGAAGCAATCAACACGGCGTGCCATGCCGCTAATAGGGTCTATCTTCATCGACTACTTCAAAAGACCCCATATGAGCTCCTCATTGGGAGAAAGCCCAACATCTCCTACTTCCAAGTCTTCGGGTGCAAGTGCTACATCTACCGCAAGAAAAGGCTCGGTAAGTTTGAAAGAAGGTGTGATGTTGGTATCTTTCTTGGTTATGCGTCAAACTCAAAAGCATATTGAGTATTCAACCAAACCTCCGAGTTAGTTGAAGAAAGTTGTGATGTTGAGTTTGATGAGACAAATGGCTCCCAAGAGGAGAGTTTTGGTCATGATGATATAGATGATGAGGCTCTACGAGAAGCCATGAAAAACATGACCATTGGAGATATCAAGCCCGAAGTTGAGGAGAGCCATGATCGAGGGGGAGCATCAAATTCCAACATCAACACCTCCATGGCGCCTCACGTTGGTGAAGAAGAAGAAAAAGATGATGATCCATTGCCAATGCAAGATTCACAAGCCACACAACATCAACAAGAAGAAGAAGAAGTCCAAGATCAAGTCCAACCAATAGACGAGCAAAATGCTTCACCACCACCAAGTGCTTCACAATCACTTATGAGGCATGGATGCATCTCCAAGGCGCATCCGATTGATCAAATCATCGGAAGTCCGTCACGGGGAGTAAGTACTCGTTCTCGCCATGTCGCTTCGTTTTGTGAGCACTACTCGTTTGTTTCGTGTGTAGAACCCACTCATATAGAGGAAGCACTCCAAGATCCAAATTGGGTGATGGCCATGCAAGAAGAACTCAACAACTTCACCCGAAATGAAGTTTGGGTGTTGGAGGAGCGACCCAAGGACAAGAACGTCATCGGAACGAAGTGGGTGTACCGCAACAAGCAAGACGAGAATGGCGTTGTGGTCCGCAACAAGGCAAGACTTGTGGCCAAGGGTTTCTCACAAGTTGAAGGACTAGACTTTGGATAAACATTCGCTCCGGTCACTCGGTTAGAAGCTATTCGTATACTCCTTGCTTTTGCTTCACATCACAATATAATGCTTTATAAAATGGATGTTAAAAGTGTCTTTCTTAATGGTTATATTAACGAGCTTGTTTATGTTGAGCAACCTCCCGGGTTTGAAGATCCGAGGAATCCTAATCATGTGTATAGGTTGCACAAGGCACTCTACGGGCTCAAGCAAGCACCTAGGGCGTGGTATGAACGTCTAAGGGATTTCTTGGTCATGCAAGGATTCAAGATCGGGAGGGTGGACACTACACTCTTCACCAAGGACATCAACGGGGATTTATTTATTTGTCAAATTTATGTCGATGATATTATTTTTGGTTCAACTAACAAATCTCTTAGCATGAGTTTGGCACCATGATGTCCAGGGAATTCGAGATGTCAATGATTGGAGAGCTCAACTTCTTCCTTGGATTTCAAATCAAGCAACTTCAAGAGGGGACCTTCATCTACCAAGAGAAGTACACCAAGGACCTCTTGAAGAAATTTGAGATGGGAGATTGTAGCTCAAGAAGTACTCCAATGGCGACAAATTGTCATCTCGACGCGGACTTGGACGGTAAACCTATTGATCAATCTCACTACCACTCCATGATTGGTTCATTGTTATATCTTACCGCATCTAGGCCCAATATCATGTTTAGTGTGTGCTTGTGTGCTCGCTTTCAAGCGGCACCTAAAGAATCGCATAAGAAGGCGGTCTTTAGGATACTTCGGTATCTCAAGCATACCCCAAGTGTAGGTTTGTGGTACCCCAAGAATGCTAGTTTCCATCTCTTGGGTTATTCGGATTCGGACTTTGCCGGATGCCGTGTGGATCGCAAGAGTACCTCCGGTGGGTGTCACTTACTTGGGCGTTCCCTAGTATCTTGGTCAAGCAAAAAGCAAAATTCTGTGGCTTTGTCCACCGCGGAGGCGGAGTATATAGCGGCCGGTGCATGTTGTGCCCAAATTATATATATGAAGCAAACCCTTTTGGACTTTGGAATTAAATTTGGTTGTGTGCCTCTCCTTTGTGACAATGAAAGTGCGGTTAAGATAGCTAGAAACCCCGTTCATCACTCCCGCACTAAGCACATTGATATTCGCCATCACTTCTTGCGGGATCATGAGGCTAAAGGAGACATCTCTTTGCAAGGTGTTAGATCCGAAGAACAATTGGCGGATATCTTCACTAAACCACTTGATGAGAAAACTTTTTCTAGACTTAGAAGTGAATTAAATGTGCTAGATGCATCTAACGTCATGTAAGTTGCCATGTTCATGTAAGGATGCATATCATATAGGTCTTGTCTAACTCCCAAAGGATAGGGGCGAGCTAGAAATAGTTTTCCCTGAGGAAGCCTTTGGAAGGTTTAAACTTGGCAAGATAGATTTATTTTATGCCTTGCATGATCCCTACCATATAAACTTGCACTCATTTAATTTCTCGCACTATAATTTGTTTGGCATTGCATACGGTATATTGTCACAAAGGGGAACCCACCTCATGAGAAGGAGACTTGTTTGAAATACAATATCTCAACTCATATAAGGTGGAAAGAACAAAATGTTAGGTACGTTAATGCCTAGAGGAACATGCTTCAAAGAGATAGAAGTCTTCATACTCTACCTCACAAAGCATGGGCCTTACATTTTATTTTGGATATTTTCTCCTCCATTTTTCTCGGTGTTCCATTTTCTTTAAGGTTTAGCCAAGCTATTGGCATATTAGCTTCTTGAGGGGTAAGGGGTTGCCCAACAGGTCCTAAGACATGTGTTTCTCCTTGCTTGTTTGTTTGGTCAAAGGACATATATGGGATGTTTTTGTTCTGTTGTCATCGGATTATCCGATGCCTAAGTCAATCCCTCATCGGATCAATAGGTGTTTAATCTTCAAGGGCCAGTTCAGTCAGAACCTCAAATGATCCAACGAGTTCATCCTGAAAAACATCGGTCCATCCGATGTTCACTCTTCTGGTGCTATGGTCAATTCAACCGATGTTTACTTCCTCCAACGTCGGACCATCCGGTGTCAACATCACTCTTTTGAACACCCTTACTGTGCCGTTCGACCGATGATCAAAACCCTAAACATCGGTCGATCCGATGTCAACAACAATTTTTGAAAATCCTTGCTGTGGCATTCAACCGATGTTCATTTCTCCTAGCATCGGTCCATCTGGTGTTAAAATAACGGCTAGGGTTTGGGTCCCACTATTTAAACCCGCGCGCCGCCACCTTTTTCTCTCTCCCCGATGCCTCGCTCTCCCGTGCCCTCGCCGCCGCCTCTCGCCCACCTCGCCGCAGCCGACCGCGCCACCACCTCCTCCGCCGCCGGTCGTCGCCGCCGCCGCCGCCCACAGCGCCGCCGCCGTGCTTCCGCCGGACGCCGCCGCCGCACACCTGCGCCGCCTCACCTCCAAGAGCCGCACCGCCGCCTCCACCCTTGCGCCGCTCGTCGCACCGCCGCCTCCATCCACGCGCCTCTTCACCGCAGCTACCGCCGCCGCTTCACCTTGCCGTCGCAGCACCTCCACCCAAGCGACGCCGCCATCTCCGGTCACCTCCCCGTCGCTAGGGTTTCCCGGCACGTTGATCTCCACATCCGTCGTTGACTCCGTGCAATCGCGTGATCGCAATGGCTCGCGACAAGAAGAGCAAGGGCAAGGCCATCGCGGAGCCCGCCGCGAAGAAGCAAAAGCTGTCCAAAGAGGAGAAGAAGGCATTGATGTCCGCTCGCGCCGCCGAGGAGCGTGAGCGTGGCCGAGGAGGGTCCCTGAGGATCCGCGAGGCTCGTCCGAGGCAGCCTCCCGTGATTGACGACTCCGAAGCCGAAGAGGAGCCGGTTGAGCCTCTCGTCTGCTAGCGCTCAGCCCAGACACATGGAGGTCACACCGAGGCTGCTCCTCGTCCGAGACCGACGGCTGCCGACCGTCGTGAGGACAGGGAGGCCGAGAGGGCCATCTACCAGATGGACACGGCAGTCCATGTCAGTGAGGGAGTCCGTCTCACGGACTACCGGAAGATGAAGGCCAAGCAACTTCGGAAGCTCAGATGGAGTGTGTTGCTTGAGGAGTGGTACCCGCAGCCCCAGGAAGCTTTGGTGGACAGTCGCTTCTGGACGGTCACACAGGCGTCTCTCTACGAGACCTACAGACGCCGAGGCCACAAGCTGTTCCAACACAACTACATGGATTGGGTTCAGCTTGCAGCAGCCGCAGGGACAGAGATCAAGCCATTCTTTGAGAGATACAGGGGCCTGGTACAGTTGCTGTCATATGAGCGGAGTGCTTACGTGGAGGATTGGGTCCGCGTGTTCTATGCCACCCTCTACGTCTCTGAGGGCAGACGATCCATTGACTTCATGTTCATGGGTCAGCACTACCACCTGTCGAGGCAGATGCTGGGACAGTTACTTGGAGTAGACTTGCACGACACTTGCATACATGAGAGAGTCTACGGTCAGGCAGACCCACTGAGGAGGCCGCTCACTGGAGGAGTAGCTCCTGCTCTGGAGGAGATCAGATCACTGTTTGGACCCACTTTCTCTCCAGACCAGCCGAGAGTACGGGCCTTGTTGACTCCTGCAGCGCGCACGGTGCACCTCGCCCTGCGTCGCTCTCTCCTGTCGAGGTCCGGCTATCTTGAGGGTTTCACCAGCCTCCAGCAGACGATCCTGTTCTACATCATGAACGGGATGGACTTTGACATAGTGGATGTCATCATCTGCGAGATGGAAGATGTGATCACAGAAGGTGTGGGCATGATGAGGTAGCTAGTATATGGGCACTAGATCAGCTACCTGCTCAATATGATGGTTCCCGAGGGGTCCGCCATGCACGACCGTCTCTCTGATGAGAGTATGACACGGTTCGGACACTACCGTGCCCCGGCTCCTGGTGACCGCCGCCTTGGCCGTCCAGTTGAGCGCCAGGTCAGGGCCTGACTGACTGAGGAGGAATGGTCTGATCTTGAGAAAGAGGATGAGCGTCTAGCTGAGGTGGAAGCTCAGGGAGGAGACCTGCAGCATGTCTGGTCCGAGAGCGACACAGACGACAGTGTCGAGGAGTACTTCCCTCATCCTCCTCCCTCACCGAGGCAGCACGACGCCGAGGCAGGAGGATCAGCTGCTCCACCACCGACTCCACCCCCTGTGTCCGAGGCGCAGGTGTCACAGCCGTCAGAACTGTCGACACTACTTCAGCAGATGATAGAGCAGCAGTGCCAGGACAGGCTCGCTGCTGAGCAGGCCAGGGCAGAGCAGGCTGCTCACCTGGCACAGCTTCAGAGGCAGCAGCAGGAGCTTCAGCTGGAGATCGCCCGACAGAGGCGAGAGGATACGGATCGGTTCACCAACTTGGTCGATCAGATGCACCACCGTACCCTCGACCAGCAGCAGCAGACTCAGCAGGCCATGATGGGGATCCTAGAGTTGATCACCAACCTATACACTCAGACCGGGATCGCCCTTCCTCCACAGCAGCCTGGACTGGGACTGGCTCCAGGTGTAGCTCAGGTGCCTACTACTCCAATTCCTTCTATCAGTATGTCACCACTTCTGGCACCCAGCGCACCGATCCACTCACCACTGCCGGCGACGACTCTGTTCCAGCAGACGCTGGCATCCGTGGTCAGTGCCCCGCTTCCTCCAGCTCCACCGGCGCCTCCCGTACCTGCTACTTCCTCTCCAGCACCGACAGTGGATCCCCCAGCTCCCTCCGCTCCAGCTCCTGCGACTGGCAACTCCAGCTCCGACGACAGCGACGGTGACCAGTTCATCATCGCGCCTAGCTCTCAGGGTCAGTAGGCTCTCTGATCCCTTTTTGGTGTCTTGATGCCAAAGGGGGAGAAGAGATAGAGGAGTCAGGGGGAGTAGTAATAGTTTCTCAGTCTCAGGGGGAGTTTTCTCTTTATATTCTTTTGTGCTTGAGTATCTTTTGTATTTTAATTAAGCACTTTTCCGCTTGTCACATTTGCTTATGGCATTAATCGATTGAGCTTTTCGCGCCATTAATTTCATTTGATTTCTACAAGCTAAATGTGTCGTATCTTGTATTCATTGCATATCTACTTGAGTGTTGTACCATCAAATTCATTATTATTGCGCTTTAAATTATTGTGTTGTCATCAATCACCAAAAAGGGGGAGATTGAAAGCATCTAGGCCCCATGAGGTACGGTTTTAGTGATTAATGACAACCATTCGATATTACTAATGAATTTGTGAATGCAAGGTCTCAATAATCACTCAATCAAATGAAATCAAAATGACATTGGAGACCCATATAAAATCAACTAATGAGATCAAATCGAATCATATGAAGACAAGAAGTGAAAGCTCTAACTTGACATCACTCAATGCTTGAAGACTATCAGAACAACATTTCAAACATGTGTCAAAGAGGTCACAAGTTCAAATTCCAAAAGAACAACTCAAAACAACTCGAAGTCAACAAGTTGAACCCACCAGATCATCCGATGTTTTCTGAGTTGACTGCGTCGGTCGAGTTGGTTCAACTGAAGAAGAAGACCTCAGACAAATGCACTCACCGGATCATCCGATGTGAGTGGCTCAGTGACATCGGTCCATGAGCACAGTTTGCAATACCATTGGACCAAGTGAAGCACCGGATCATCCGATGTGCAGAATTACACACATCGGTCGATCACTCCAGTAAGCATCAAGATCAAGCAAATTCTAGAGGAAGAGCCACTGGATCATCCGATGAGAAGACAGGGGCAACATCGGTCTAACAACGGTCATATCTGACACAGTGACATCAGCTAATTTGGCTTTGACCGATGATAACTGAAGGGGAGACATCGGATCATCCGGTGTTCGCAGAGCAGTGATGTCAGCCTACTTTTCCAACGGCTATTTCGTGGAGGCTGGCTATTTATACCCCTTCAACCTGTCAAATCGACAAGACTTGAAGCCCAGATATACTCTACACATCCTAGAGCATTCAAGACATAGAGCTACCACTTTCACATCATTTGTTCATCATTTGTACACCAAGAGATAGGCTAGAACTAGCTAGAGATAGTGCTTGTGTGCCTCCATTCTTGGTGATTGGAATCTCTAGTGTAGTGAGAGCCATAAGGGAGTGTCCCTTGGTGTGTGTGACTTCCGGAGCTTGCCAAGAGGATTGTGGAAGCCCGGAGGATTCAAAGTGTACAAGGCTTGAGCTCCATCTTGCCAAGGTTGGCGAACGGAGAAGAATAGTGAAGACCCCCTTGTCTCGGTGACTTGGGAGTGGCAAAACCCTTCGGTGGGTGCCACAACGTGGACGTAGGAAGATCCTTGTGATCTTGCCGAACCACGGGATAAACTCCGTGTCCCTTGAGCATTTGCATCCCTCTCCCTTTTACATTTATGCAATCTTCATTCCGCAACTTTAATTTACATTGATTGCATAGATTAATCACATAGGGAATTGGGCTTTAAGTTGTTAGCTGTTAATTACCTTAAAATTTGAAAGAAAGCCCAATTCACCCCCCTCTTGGGCGTTTTGATCCTTACAGGTGCCACATAGGTATTTAGCCGGGAGCTTTCCCATGTGTGGGATGTAGCTCCGGTTGCAGGATACATGCGGCAGCACTAAGACTAACCATTGAAGGGAGGCAGGTCCGGTCCCGTATGACACATTGGACCTTCGGAAGTCTTCAACTCAGACAGGTGAAGTTCCTTTGCTCTTTTTGTAGTCCCAAGGGGTATTCGTTACGCAGGGTATCGACACGGGGGGTCTAAACAACAAATAGGAACTCGCGCTCATCATTTTTCTCCGGGCTAACGTCGACGTGTTTGCTTGACAACTGTCACAAATGCTTGGG
Source organism: Tuctoria greenei (assembly GCA_036927565.1). NCBI lineage: Eukaryota > Viridiplantae > Streptophyta > Magnoliopsida > Poales > Poaceae > Tuctoria > Tuctoria greenei. Next base: position 88,732,899 of record JAYESD010000008.1, read on the forward strand.
ATCCCTAGGGAGGTGATTGAGCACAATCTGAAGATTTACCCAGATGCGGCCTGTACACCAGAAGCCCCGGAAGCAATCAATCAAGCGACAAAACTTCATCCGATAGGAAGTCAAGAAGTTACTCGAAGCAGGATTCATCTGGGAAGTCTTCCATTCAAAATGGCTGGCAAACTAAGTTGTTGTACTCAAGGCCGGTGGGAAGCTTCAGATGTGTATTGACTACACCACCTTAAGTAAGGCATGTCTAAAAAAAAATCCATTTCCACTACCTAGAATAGATCAGATAGTGGATTCCACCTCTGGGTGCGAACTACTGTTTTTCTTAGATGCATATTCTGGATATCATCAAATCCAAATGTATAAGAAAGATGAAGATCATGTTGCCTTCATAAGAGTAGATGGATTGTATTATTATACTGCCATGCCATTTGGTCTTAAAAATGCTGCTTCAACATTTGTGCGAGCCATGTACAAAACATTTGGAGAGCTAATTAGAGACTTGAGTGGAGGTGTATGTTGATGACATCATTGTGAAGATCAAAAACAAGGAGTCACTCCTTGACAACTTACAAGCCATCTTCGACAAGTTGCGTACTACACGCACCAAGCTGAACCCAGACAAGTGCGTCTTCGGGGTTAGCTCCGGGAAGCCTTCGGGTTTCTTAGTGACTCATCGAGGAATCGAAGCAAATCCAGCGAAGATCAAGGCTATAGAAGAAATGCGGCCACCAGCTCGCATTAAAGATGTCCAAAAGTTGACTGGATGTCTAGCTGCGCTCAGTTGGTTTATCTCAATACTGGCAGAACGGGCGCTACCCTTCTTCAAACTCTTGAGGAAGTTCGGGCCATTTCATTGGTCTGAAGAAGCAGAAAAGGCGTTTCAAGAGCTGAAGCAGCTCCTCACCACACTACCAATTCTGGTAGCTCCGAACCCTGGTGAGCCTTTACTGCTTTACATTTCGGCAACTACAGAGGTTGTCAATATGATCCTGGTCGCGGAAAGACTGGAGCCATCCCCAATTCAGGAGTCTAGACCCCTCCGGGAGGGTCCAGAGCTACCTGAAGGCGAGATGCTGGAGGATCAACCTCCTTCAAACGAAAGAGTAATTGCTGCTCAACAAGAACGTCCGGACCTCTCTGGGAGGGTCCAGGTTGATGAGGAGGAAGATCCGGGCCCCTCCGGGAGGGTCCGGACAGTCCAACGTCCAGTGTACTTCATCAGTGAAGTACTCCACGACGCCAAGACAAGATATATTGAGGTGCATAAACTGTTTTACGCAGTTCTCATCGCCTCAAGGAAACTTCATCACTACTTCCAAGCCCACAAAATATCAGTGGTAACCTCTTTTCCACTACGTGCAATTTTGCATAACCCTAATTCTACTGGGAATATTGCAAAGTGGGCAGTGGAGCTGGCAGAATTCGATCTAGAATTCGTGTCAAGACAAGCAATTAAAAGTCAAGACTTGGCTGACTTTGTGGCGGAGTGGACTCACTCTCCATCAAACCTTGGGGGCCACAGTAAGCAGAAACCAGAGCTCAAAGTTCCGGTATTCACTGAGCCTCACTGGACCCTCTACTTCGATGGCTCCGTGTAGAAGCAGGGGGCCAGAGCTGGAATCCTTCTCCTAGCTCCGACCGGGGAGAAGGCCATGTACATGGTACACCTTGATTTCAAGGCAACCAACAATATGGCGGAGTATGAAGCCCTCATATATGGACTCAAGGTGGCATTATCTTATGGTGTCAAATAGGTGTTGGTAAAGGGATATTCACAGCTCATCATCAAACAAGTGAAAGGTGAATGCTCTTGCAACAATTCTCAATTAGCTGCTTATCTCCTTGAAGTCCAGAGGCTTCAGAAAGACTTCGAAGTCCTGGATCTCCATCATGTTCAGTGCCTTCATAACTCCGAAGCAGATGAACTCTTGACGAAAGCCTCAACCGGAGCTCCGGCTCCTGCCGGAATCTTCGTCTGGAGGTTGTCAAAACCAACAGCTCAGCCTGCTGAACTGAGCGAAGGGGGCGAGACCAGCACCTCGAAGCCGGCGGTCACGGTGGCCCTGTTACCATCGCATTCACCAAGGGTCGTAGGTGTTGTTGGAAACTCCGAGCAACCTAGCACGCAAGACTCAGAAGCTCAAATTAGCTCCGATGCATGGATCTCAGAGATTCGGAGCTACTTGAAAGACAATATCCTTCCTGAAGACAGTGTATCCGCTGACCGGATTGTCAGATTGGCTAAAAGATACAAGTTGGTAGAAGGGGATCTCTACCGACGCGGTGCCAACGAAATCTTAATGCAGTGCATTGCAAGAGAAGAAGGTCGTGATCTCCTCGCGGAAATCCATGGAGGCGAGTGCGGGAACCACGCATCTTCTCGCACGTTGGTCGATAAAGCCTTTCGGCATGGCTTTTACTGGTCTACAACACTTCATGATGCGGTTGAGCTAGTGAAGAAATGTGAAGCATGTCAGTTCCATGCAAAACAGATTCACACACTGGCTCAATCACTACAAATGATACCTCCTACATGGCCATTGGGACCTTTCCCAAAAGCCGCGGAGGTTAAAAGTTCCTATACGTCGCCATTGACAAGTTCACCAAGTGCTCGGAAGCAACTCCAGTAGTAACAATCAACAAACAATCAGCAATCAAGTTCTTGAAGTCCATTATATGCAGATTTGGAGTTCCAAACAAAGTCATAACTGATAATGGAACACAATTTACAAGTGCTGCATTCCAAGAATATTGCGAAGGCCTCGGCATTCAACTTAGCTACGCCTCAGTAGCTCATCCAGCAAGCAATGGTCAAGCCAAGAGAGCAAATGCAGAAATCTTAAAAGGACTCAAGACGCGCACATATGAGCGCTTGAAAAAGCACGGAGCTAACTGGATTGAAGAGCTTCCATCCACATTATGGGCGAATAGGACAACACCTAATCGGTCAACTGAGGAGACTCCATTTTTCCTGGTGTACGGAGCTGAATCAGTCCTTCCTCCGGAGATCACCTTGGGGTCCCTCCGGGTCCGGACCTTCGACGAAGCCACGTAGGACCAGCTCCAGCGTGAAGACCTTGACCTCGTCGATGAGGGAAGGTGCCGAGCAGCTGTTCGAAATGCACGTTATCGCCAAGCGCTTCGGCGCTACCATCAAAGGCATGTGCGTGACCGACAGCTCAAAGAAGGCGACCTGGTGCTCCAGAAGATACTAACTCGTAAAGGGATGAACAACTTTCCCCCAGTTGGGAGGGTCCTTTCTGAGTCATTAAAGTATCCCGACCAGGCTGCATTCGCTTGGCAACTGAGGATGGGATCCCACTTCCCAATCCTTGGAACATCGAGCACCTTCGTAAGTTTTATGCTTAGAATCACGGAGGTGAGTCTTTAATTACACACAATGCATGTTGTAGAGTCGTTATACAGAGTCGAGCAAGTCCTTCGAGAGAACATACGGACCCCTCCGGGAGGGTCTGGGAAGTTCAAGTAACACTTGACACAGTCACACTACTAAAATTGTAACTACTTGTTCTGGGCTAGCACAAGATGTATAACACATTTAGCTTGGTCCAGCACCCTAAGTGTGTCCTTGTCTCCCCTATGATCCGGAGCTATAATGAAAAGCATTATTGTGTGAAAACAGACTCCACGTGCATTTACTTTTTGTACAAGGCTCAATATGTCAAATTATTTTTACCCCGCTTGTCTATAATGAAGTTGTTCAAATCTTTTTGAATTTTGTTCCAAGTAATTCACATGCATTACAAGCCTTATTGATAGTCTTTTTGGATCTTAACACCGCCACATAGTCTACTTGCATGAACGCCAAGCCAACCTAGGTCCGGAGTGTGCTATCGACTTAGCCTGGTCCTGCACCCTAAGTACGCCACTCTACCTACACACCGGTAGGCCTCAGTAGGGTGAGTACTAAAAAGGCATGTGGATCTAGGAAGATTCTATCAAAACACTTGTTATCATGTTAAGTTTCTTCGAATCTAAAGTTCAAATAAGAACAATAAATCACAACCAATTTATAGACAAGAGGACGAATTTTACTTTTTATCTAGCCTTTAATGTGCAGGAAAAGCAAAAATTCATAGTGATGGTGGATGACACCGGATCTACTAAGCTCCGACATCTCCCAATATAGTTCTGTCGTCAACATCTAATATGTTGACACCGGAGCTACCAAGCTCCAACCATTCCAGGGGGCCTGTCTTCGACACTTCAAAATTGAAGACTTCAACATACTGTCATAACCTTTGTTACATGTACACACCTAAACTATACACATGTACCAGGGGGCCAACAAGACACGACATAGTATATTGAAGACAAAGTGAAATTCAAGGCAAAAAGGAGGATTTCATTAATCAGAAGAACTGGATTACAAAATTGAGATTACAAGGGACAAAAGGAGAGAAGTTCAAGCTATTGGAAGACCTAAGACCTATGGAAGAATGAAGCTACTTTTTGGGCAACTTCTTGTACGCTCGCTTTGGCGGCGTCTTCCTCTTCAGCAACGGGACTCTCGAGCACCGGGTCTAGTGGGAATTGGGGATCTCGACTTACATAACACGTCAGCATATATTCCGCGACATTTGTAGCCAAAGTTTTCCCCTCCATCTCTAGCTGATCCACGATGATGTCGCCCATTGCATCAAGTTTGCCGCCAGCACCATTGAGGGCCACCAGCGCTCGGTCCAGATCCATCTCCAGGTTGTCCGGACGTACGAGACTAAAACCCAGTGGTGTCAGCGCATTATTCGCCCGTCCGAGGAAGTCCCACACTTGAATAACTTTGGTCTCCTTCAGGCTCTGCAACTCCTCCAGTGACCTTCGGGCGGCCGCAAGCTTCGAACCTTCATGGGCAAGTCGCTCAGCTAACTTAGCATGGTGCTGCTTGACTTCAGCAACCTACTTCTCCTGGTCGGCCAGCTCCGTCTTCCGGAGGTGGATGCGGTTCCGCCTCTCAGCAAGGTCTTTCTCCCTGCCCTTGACTCTCTCCTCCCTAGCGGCAATGTCAGAATCTCTTTTCGAGAGCTCTTGCCCCACCTTCCAGTTCTTCTTCCTCTCTTCCTCCTTCCATAGATCTAGCTTTTTGCTGCACTCCACCAAATTTTTCTCACCTAGATTTAACTTCTGGGTGACCTCCACCTCTCTTCTCACCACATCCTCCTGTTGCCTCAAGAGTTTCTCCTCCCTCGCCTCTAGGTTTGCTTTACGCTTCATGAGAGTTTCATTCAACTCTGCGAGCTTTTCATAACGCTCGTCAGCAGCGTCACATCTCTCCTTGGCTTGCTCCAGAATTTCCCTGGAGTTAGCATTGAGCGCCCGGATGGCGGCCTCCTTCTACTCCATCAACTTGTCCCAGTACTCTAACGGGACCTTCTCCCCCTTGATCCATTCCTTTTGGTCAGCTAGCCTCTTCTGAGCAAGCTTGGTTTCAAAATGGAGTCTGCTGCGCCAACGCCTCAAGGTGTTGCGCTCCTCCTCCAAAGCTTTGCTCTCATGGTCGAAGGCGAGCTGGACCTGCCTGAGGCTTGAGCAGGCATTGTCTATGGACAACGCCAGGGGGATAGGTTTTGGGCCTACTGGGACCATTTCCGCAGGCTCAAGCAGGTTCTTTGTAACAAAAATGGGGTCCCACTCTACAATAGTGGTCCCCTGTACTCCTGCGGAGCTAGGGCTGCTCTCCTGGAGGCCTTCAGTGGCAGCAGAAGAACCCATGGGGGGAACTTCCGCCTCCGGAGCAGGTGAAGGCACCACTTCTGGGTCTTCAGTCGATGGCACCGACGATGAAGGACATGTCGCCGGTCCTGCAGGCTACTCTGGCTCCAGCCCTGGTACCTCCGGGACCACCACTTCTAGAGAAGCAACAAGAGCTTCAACTGGGGCCTCAACCTCCACTGGCTCGGGCCCCGGTGCGACGACCACCTCCAGCATAGCCGCCAGACTTTCGACCACCTCCGACACAGCTGCCGGACCCTCGACCACCACCGGCTCAACCGTCGGATCTTCAACTGTTTCTGGCATAAGGGCCGGAGCCTGGGTGATCTTCGGCTCAACAGCTGGGGCTTTAGCTACCTCTGACTCAACAGCAAGGGCTTCGGCAACTTCCGGCTTGGAAGCCGAAACTTCTGGTGTCACCGATACTGGAGCATCAGCCTCTACCACCAGGGCACCTCTTCAACTTCCCTCCTGCGGTCCGGCGCTACCACAGGAGCTTCAGGTGAGGACTCCGAGTCCAAGCTCACGACAGCTGGCACCGGAGCTGCTGCGACTTCCACCTCCGCTTGATGAGGAGGCTCAACAATCGAAGTCGGAGCTTTAGTAGGTGCAGCCCCAGCTGCTGCAACAGGCGTTGAAGCTCCGGGTCCCTTCTTCGACATCCTAAAAATAAAGGGAAGAGAAGATTAAAGGCACATCCAAAGGCAAGATTAATATTTCAGAGTGAGCAATCAATGCTTATCTTGGGATACTACCACCCCAGTCGCCTCAGAACCTCTTCTTCAGAGGCCTGGAGCTAGAGCCCACCAAATCTGGTGAGACAACTGTTTCATGTCTCAGTTGAGGAACACTCGCTGCCGCCGGAGTTCTTTCGGCTGGAGCTTCCCTTCGACGGGAAGAACTCCCGGGCTTCGAGCTTCTAGCCGGCACTGAGGTCGGAGTCGACTGCCCAGAGCTGACGCCTCTTGAAGACGCTTGCACCGGAGTAGGGGCAGTAGGAGAAGACCTCCCCCTCCGGGGAGAAGCAGCCGTTGTGGAAGGAGCAGGCCTGATGGACCTCCCGACAGAGTGCTTCAACTTCCTCTTCTGGCTGGAAGGCTCAGCTGGCTCTTTGCCCTTGCCTTTGTCGACCTCTTCAGTCCTTCGGCTCGGGGCGGGGACAGGACCACCCTCAGAAGCTCCGGGGATCGCCAATCTGGTGGTCAGAAGCCTCTCCACCTCACCAAGATCGTCAAGCGCTGGCATACTACTCCGGAGCTCCCTGCTGAACTACGCCTCCATGTTCAGAGGGAGGAAAGCCGCCGGCGGAGTTAAGTTGTCGCCTTCGACGTTAATTCCATGCTGGAACTTCATGAGATGAAGCTCCAAAGCTGCGCCATCCAAGTTGGACTTCAGACCAATTTCAATCCGGTCTTCATCCATCACGTTGTTGAGGGCCCACGCAAGCTTCTCCCTCTTCTTTAGCGGAGCCCACCTGTTGACCAGGAAGTTGCAGAAGACCATCTGGGGGGTCACTCCACCTTCCACGCATTCGCGGATCCTGGTCAAGGTAGGGTTGAAGGCCTCTGATAGCACCGGAACCACACTCCATGCGTTAGTGTCAACATTTGGGAGACCTTCGGGCAGCTCCAGCTTCTCATGCTCCTCTGCCATGACGACAATCCAATCTTTCTTCCAGTCGTCTCACTTGTCGGAAGGAAACGACCTCAAGTATTTGTAGGGGCATTTCTTGCGCTTCACAAAATAGTAGAAGCCAAGAAATTCAGACCCCTTCCCGATGGTGTGGATGGTGAAGAAGGTGCGGAAAAGCTCGACGCAGGGGGGAATACCCACCCACATCTCGCAGAAGTGGACGAATGTCGACAAAAGAATAAGAGAATGGGGCCAAGGTGGTACAGCTGTAGACCATAGAAGTCCAACAACATCAAAAGGAAAGTTGAGAAAGGTGGGATCAGTCCCACCATGGCGTACGCAGAGAAGTACACCATGTCGCCGTCGCGCTCCTTTTTGAACGGGAGCTTGCCGGCGCGGACCAGATGGTTGAAGGAGTCGCTGGGCCACCCCATATAGGTCTGGACCTTCTTCAGATCATCATCGCTCTTGAGGCGGCTCTTGGAGAGACCCAACTCCATGGCGGCAAGTGGAGCCAAAGATGGAAAGTTAGGCGGAGTTTGGGAGGCTCTGAGCGCAAAGATGATCGAAGGCGTAAAGAGTCCTCAACCCGTACGCACTTTCCTTCTTAAGTAAGCCTCTGCGACGCTTGGATGGAAACCGCAATGAGATGAAGAATACTTTTCAAAAATCTACCCCGTCAATGATGAGTGGACCTGGGGCCACCCCGACAAAGAGATCGGGGTCCTTACCCAAGGCCAATCGTTGCCATGATGAGCGGCGGGAAACCCAAAGTCGGTGCTCTGACAGGGCGCACAGAACTGATACGATTTTTGTATTGGGAACTAGCGACCATCAATTGCGTGAGATCCACACTCAAAGATCTCATATCGGCGCATCAGAGGATTTTTTGAAAATTGAAGCGCGGGAATCGAGAATGGCCCCACCTCTGGCAGAACAACTTAACCCAAGGGGTTTCTCCTAGAGGTGGGCCCGGGGGCCATTGTCAGTACCCTACGTACCGGGTACCCCACGATACCGCAACAAGTGCAAGAAAGTTCCACCTGTCAAAGTCGAAGGCCCTTGCTGGTCCCACATGTCATGTTGCACCGGACCCGCTCCCCTCACATGGCTGGTTCCCAGGTTAACACATGTAAAATAAGCCCGGAACAAAACTCCCACCCAAGGGAAGCTCCAGCGACTACACGTGTACAACAGCCCCGGACCTAGCCCCCGTCAGAGAGGAGCTCCGGTACTGACATGTGTACAGCAACCCCGGACCCACTTTCTGACAAGGGAAAGCTCCGGATCTGCCACGTGTGGAGCCTCCGGACCTTCGTCACCAACGGAAATACAAGCCGATCATGACCATTACAAACATTCAAGGATGGTTAAGGCGGCAGTTACAAGGTCTGATAATGTGTCATTAATACCATATTAATGACACACGATTAGTGTACTGTTAATAGTGGCAACGCTGCCATGAAGGCACGTTACCACACTATTAACTGTACTTAATACTCTTTATAACAGGCCACATGTCGGGCCAGGCTAGCTTTGTAACGGTCAGTCCTTAGAACTATAAAAGGGCTGCACCGCGCGAGTAAAAGGGGACTCATTCTGATCCAGGCTATTGCGCCCGACCTTAGAGAAGGTACTCGTTCAATACAATCATACAAACCCCATGGAGCAGGGTGTTACGCTCAGGTGGCCCGAACCACGTAAATCTCTGAGGTCACCATCTTGTGTCCCCTAACCACAAAAGAACCTCTGCGGGCTGCTTCTCAGAGGGTCTGGGGGAAGTACATGCTGGGACTCAGTTGCTATCAAGCTCCTAAGTTCCTCTAGTGACTTCATGGCAGCCGAAAGTTTCGCAGAACCTTCCTTGGAGAAGCGCTCGACTTCCTTAGCATTTTGTTGGATACTTTCAGCCATCCGCTTTTCTTGGTCGTTGAGCTCTTTCTCTTGGAGGTAAATACGGTTCCTTCGCTCTGCCAAGTCCTTCTCCTTGGCCTTCACCTTATCCTCCCTGGTGGAGATATCAGTCTCTCTTTTGGAGACGTTTACCCCCAACTGCCATATCCGTTCCTTCTCTTGACTGCACCACATATCAAACTGTGCGGCGAGGTCAGCCAAGCTCCACTCTCCCAGCGACAGTCTCTTGGCGAGCTCATCCTCCCTCTTCACGAGGTCTTCCTCTTTCTCTAGGAGCTTGTCCTCCTTTTGATTGAGGGCATCCCGACGCATGAGAAGTTTCTCATTCAAGTCATTAAAGCTATCTGAGCGATTGTCGGCCACTTTGCTGGCCTCCTTAGCATGCTCAAATACCTCCCGTGTCTTGTCATCGAGGGCCTTAATCATGGTCTCTCTCTCATTAAGTGCACAGTCTAACCGCGCCAGCCGGGCCTTTTCTCTGGCTACCCACTCCTTCTAGTCAGCCAGCCGAGACTACGTCAGTTTCGTCTCAAAGTGAAGTCTATCGCACCAACGCCTTAGAGTGTTGCGCTCTTCCTCGAGAGTCTTGCTTTCATAGTCAAAGGCAAGCTGCACCTCATGGAGACTTGAGCAGGCATTGTCGATAGACAATGCCAGGGGGATTTGCTCCGGGCCCACCTGAAGTGCCTCAGTGGGATCCAGTGGGTCTTCCAAAATTACTATCGGATCCCAAGGCGCGAGCATGTTATCCAACAGCTCCACATTATCGGGGCTGACCTTCGGGTGCTCATCAATATTCATCGCGGCAGAAGAAGGTCCTGCCACAGGAGCTTCAACCTTTGGGGCTGATGAAGAGGGTCCCTTAGTCGAATCTTCAGCCATCAGCTCAGAATATGAAGGACCCGCAACCGGATCTTCGGGTTGCACCGACTCAGACATAACCACTTCCGGAGCTATCGCTTCTGAAGCTGGCGCTGAAGCATTTGCCTGAGCTTCATCCACTTCCGGCACCGGTGCTGGAGCTTCCATAGCAGGCTCTGGAACTGCCGGAGCTTCTACAAACCCTTCCTCCGCGTGGTCCAGAGCTACCACGGGACCTTTAGTTGCCAGCTCTGGACTTGTCTCCACGACACCTGACGTCGGAGCTGTCGTGTTATCTACCACTACCACTGGGGGAGAGGCAGGAGCCAGTGCGGTAGCTTCAATCGATACAACCTCCGGAGTCGCAGTAGGAACCGGAGCTGTCGTGCTTGTTCTCGACATTCTAGAAACAGAAAGTAGGGAATTCAAGACAAAGCAAGAAATAAAATCAAAACAAAAGTTAAAGAGTCGATTCTTACCTTGAAGTGTTGCCGCTCCAATCGGCGCGGATCTTCTTCCATGGGCGTTGGGAGCTAGAGCCCGCCGTCGTCGGTGTGGAGGATGCTCAGGGGCCCAATCCTAGAGTTGAGGCGGCCACATGCACTGCCACCTCTAGGACCTCCATCATCAGAGGTTGCACTCTGGACCCAAAGCCACCAACTGGCATCAGGGTGGGAGTCAACTTACCGGAGCCAGCGCCCTCTGTGGGCACTTGAGCCGAAGCTGGAGGCACAATCACCATGGACCTAAGCCGAGGTTGAGGGGTCGCAACTGTCGGAACTTCCCTCACACTGCTTCAATCGCTCCTTGTCAGCTTCCTCTTGCGACTCGGAACTTCGACATGAGCCTTCTCTTTGCCTTGGTCAGAGGTTGACTTCTTTGGAGGGGAAGCTGCAGGACCTTTGCCTTTGCGGCTAACCGGCACAGGTCTAGAGCCTTCGTGGAAGCACGGAGCTCTTGGGATCACAATCCCCATTGGAGGAGATCTCCAACGCTTGTCCATTAGGCCAAGATCATCAAGAGCTGGCATCTTCTTCCGCAGCTCCCTCCTGAACTCTGGCACCATGTTTAGAGGTAGGAACTCTGCCAAAGGAGTCAGATCATCAGGGCGAATGGTTCTATGATGTTGCTTCTGAAGATGGATCTTCAAAGTCTCTTCCTTCAAATTGGACCCAATGCTTGTCTCGATCCGGTTGTGATCGTGCTCTCCACCAAGCGCCCATGCAGGCCACTCCCTCATCTTCAGCGGAGCCCACGGATTAGTCAGGAAGTTAGCAATGACCATCAAGGGAGTCACTCCTCCTTCGTTGCCCTCCCGGATCCTTGTCAAGATCGGGTTGTACTCCTCTGATAGCATCGGAACCACCTCCCAAGCATCGGTGTTGACGGCTAGAAGGCTGTCAGGCAGCTCCAGCATGTCGTGGCGATCCACCGTGATGGCCACCCAGTCTTTCTTCCAGCTGTCCCACTTCCCGGAAGGGAAGGTCTTCAGGTACTTGAGGGGCGAGTTCTTGCGCTTCACGAAGTAGTAGAAGCCAAGACACTCGTTGCTCTTTTCCAGTTGTGTGGACCGTGAAGAAGGTCTGGAAAAGCGCGATGCAGGGTGGCACACCCACCCACATCTCGCAAAAGTGGATGAATGTCGCCACTAGCAAGAAGGAGTGGGGGCTGAGGTGATGAAGCTGCAGGCCGTAGAAGTCTAGCAGCATCATCAAAAATCTTTAAAATGGTGGGATGAGCCCCACCACAGCATACAACAGGAAGTAGACAATATCGCTGGGTTCTCCTTCTTGAAGGGGATTTTGCTGACGCAGATCAGGTTGTTGAAGGAGTCACTTGACCACCCCATGTAGGTGTGGACCTTTGACAAGTCTTCATTTTTCTTGATCCGGCTCTGAGGAAGACCCAACTCCTCATCGCAAAGTGGAGCAAAGGAGAAAGAAAGGTTGCAAGGTTGGAGAGCTCTAAGCGCAATTTCAGATGAAGGCAAAAGAGTTCTCTCCCTCTGCGAACTTCCCCCATTAGTAAGCCTTCGCAACACTTGGATGGAAACTACCTTCGGACCCTAATCGCAGATGACCTCGTCAATGATAAGGGGGTCTGGGTCCACTTTGATTAAAAAGTTACACCAGGTGAACATTGTCACGATGAGAAGTTGGAAGCCCGAGGGCGGCCACCTGACAAGGCTACAAAGATTACGCTAGGAATCGATACAAATTTTGTATTGGGAACCGGCAACCTTCAATTGCGTGAGATCCGCATGCCAGGATCCCACGCGCTGTGTCAAAAAGGTCCACGTGGTGATGGCATAACTCTTTACTGTCGCCTCAACCGCCCGGAAAAAGACTTTGAAGTCGCAGTGCGTGAATCAAAGATGGCCCCACCTCTGGTAGTATAACTTCACCCAGAGGATTTCTCACAGAGGTGGCCCTAGGGGCCACTGTTGGTATCCTGGATACCAGGTACCCCCTGATACCGCACTTAAAACCAAGGACTTCCTATGTTCAAGTTGAAGACTTCCGAAGGCAACACATGTTTAACAACACTGGGCCTGCATCCCTCGATAGGGTAGCTCCGGTGCTACCATGTGTCTTGCGAGACCAGACCTACCTCCCTTCAGAGAGAAGCTCTGGTACCGCCACGTGTCTAGCAACCCTGGACCTAACCCCCAGCAGAGGGAAGCTCCGGTGCCGCCACGTGTCAAGTGGCTCCGGACCTGCCTCACCACAGAGGGAGGCTCCAGAGCTGCCACGTGTTGGACCTCCGGACCTAAGCCTGCAACAGGAAGCTACGGGATCTCGAACGGCGCAGACATTCTAGAGGCTATTAAATAGCCGTTACAAGACCTGATTAATGCGTCATTAATTCAATATTAATGACACACGATCAGAGGACTATCAAGACAGGTAACGTTGCCAATAAGACACATTATTACTATGTTAATCACAGATTATACATGTAGATCGTGTATATGTGATTTATTACAGCCGGGGCCACCTGTCGGGCCAGGCATATACTGTAACGGCCAATCCTTAGCATATAAAAGGGATGTGTCGCACGGTAGAAAGGGAACTAAGCTGACACGCATACAAGCATCCACAAACACTCGCCATACAATCAACAACCACCCCGTGGAGTAGGGTATTACGCTCAGACGACCTGACTCACGTAAAAATTCCCGTGTCATCATCTTGTTCGCGATCTTACGCAGCCCATCCAAATACGAACCTTCGCCGACTATGCTTTAATAGTATTAGGGGAAGTGTCATTGCTACACTTCGACAGCCTCCTCCCTATCTCCCACATAATGGACCGACAGAACAAATTTTATTCACATAAAAATCATAATAAAAAATGAAAAGAGACAAGTGTAGAACATAAAGAAATATTGAAGCAAAACGTTACCATCTTCCGAGACCGATTGTCTGCTATCCGGACTTCTGGGCCTTTGGTCTCACCAGTTTTTTTATTTCAATCCAACGTTGGTGTGGGTCGTGAGTAAATTATGCTAGTACCCTTGACAGTCTACGGAGTGGAGTGCGCAACATGGGTGTCCAAATGAGCAAACTCGTTTTATCAGATGAATTTGCATCAAAATAGGAATGGGCCAACGACTAACGTTTCATTTCTCTGTTCAAAAATTTATATGATCCAAAAGGGTCCACTTTTTTTTTTAATTTGTCACCAATGGGTCCTTGGTTTGTTTTTCTTTAGAAAAATTGTCCTTGGTTTGTTAGATTTGTTTGGCTTAACTCACTTTTGAAATGATGGCACACTAGGCAAGGACATATTTGAAATGTTAGGGGACAAACAAGGACATATTGCTTAGCCGAAGTTTACATGTTGTCAGCCTAAAATTTCATGTTAGTTAGCATCAAAATGTTCTTATAAATCAGTGAATTATTACTTATTGTTTGACCTAAAATTTCAACACTAATAAATAGGTATGGATATTTGGGAAGCTTTTAAGTTACTGCATTGATAAATATATTTATTCTCTAGAAAGAGGAATTCAGGTCAGCTCAGTTGGTAAGGGGTGGAGGTGGAGTTGTGGTCCCCTACCTTCGAGTTTCTAGTCCCCTTAAACTCAAATTTGGGTGTCGCTGTTCCTTTTTATTTGACGGTGATTTGTATTTTTTCTCAATGAAAAACTGACTAGCTCCATCTAGCTTGGACCTCTTTTTTAAGAAATAAGTCTATTTAACCCTCAAAATATTGGTAGTGGACTACTTAACCTTCTAAACTATAAAATCGGGTATTCACTTCCTGAAGATTAAAAACCATCTAAATAACCCGTGAGTGGTTTTGTTGAGTGGTTCCATAAAAAATAAGTCTATTTAACCCCCAACATATTGTCAATTGACTACTTAAGCTCATAAACAATAAAAACCAATATTTTACACCTTCATCTTTCTAATAACGTCTATTTCACCCCTCTCTTAGTCTTAGAAGTTGATTTAACCATGCTGGATTTCTCAGGTGACCTCACTTGCCAAGTTGCATTAGAGCGACGAGCAAGGCCCACAACGACGTTGTTGTCGTGCCTATTATTGAGCTTCAGCTGAAGTGAGAGGTAATCTTGACCTAGTTGCTTCCGTAGTCGTATATTGTCGATCGTCAATCTACATGTGAATCCAGTCATTAGCTTGATCCAACTTGGTAAGAGAGGTAACCCTAACAATCTAACATGACTAAACCGCCCTCCAGAAACATCATAAGGATTGAAGTAGACGGTATTGCAAAGTTAAGGAGGTAAAATATCTGTTTTATAGTTTGGAAGGTTAAGTAGTCGATCAATGATACATTGGGAGGTTAAATAGAGTTATTTTTTTGTGAAACCACTTAGAAAACCAACAAGGAGGTTATTTAGATGATTTTCAATACTCCAGGTATTGAATACCCGGATTTATAGTTTAAGAGGTTAAATAGTCCACTACTAGTATTAAATAGACTTATTCTTTTTCTTTTTCTTTTATTTGATACAAAGTAGGTGACATGATATCATGCTATATTTCTGATTTTTTCAAATGTGCATCTGAAACAGAGCGTATGTAAAATATCTATGTGAATGATATGGACAAATATCTTAGAGCTTATTGTGTTGACTAGGTAAAT
This sequence comes from Tuctoria greenei, assembly GCA_036927565.1. Taxonomy (NCBI): domain Eukaryota; kingdom Viridiplantae; phylum Streptophyta; class Magnoliopsida; order Poales; family Poaceae; genus Tuctoria; species Tuctoria greenei. The sequence goes on from JAYESD010000008.1 coordinate 88,748,151, forward strand.
GCCCATTCGTTGCTGCGAGTTTAAACTTTCTGGAATCACAACACCGAGTACATATTTTGTATGCAAAAGAGCAGAATATAATTTCAATCCATTCATATATCATAATTAGCTGAGTATAAATATAACAGAGCAAGAAATTTTTTACATTAATATAGTATTCTAATTATGGTTACATCTTTCCAACACCTTTTTCTGTGATCTAGGTAATATAGTCTGGCATGTTTACAGGTATCAAATGAGGTCGTTGATTTAGTGGATTGGTATTCATTTTGTGGCTCAGTGAGATGACAACTACTGAAATGCAATCTGAATTATGGTGCAATAATGCAATCAGCTGTTTTCAGCTATTAGATCAGAATCATATGGTTGTTACACCTTTTTATTTAATCTCCTTTAATGCTATAAGATAAGAACACCGAGGTGGAAGGAATTAAGTAAAAAGATACAACCGTAGGATTCAGATCTGATAGATGAGGATGAAAAATTGCATGTTTGCACCATAACAGATTGCATTACATTCGTTCACCGGTGAGATTTGTCAAACAGTGCAGGTTGACATTTTTTTAGAGTAGTCCACACATTTGCGATAAAAAAATATTGAGTAAATACGGCTGGAGAAGAGCTCCCTGGACCTGGTGCTGGTCCCCTGCGGGCTGGTGATCATGTTCAGCGACCACCTCTTCCTTCTCTAATGGCTCCTCCGCCATTGCATGATCCAGGTAAGAATCCAGCATGAATCATGGGAAAATCTTGAGTACATCTTTCAATCTTTCTGAAGCTTTCTGGAGGCTGGAATGGATGAAGTAACAACGGTAGTGGTTGCTTTGGTTGTTTCTGCTGCAGTCGAGCCCGGATGAGACGGGGCTGGCGCTTAGCGTAATCTCCAGCAACATCTCGGCATCGACCACCCTGGCTTGGAAAAAAATTCTATGCAACACTGCTGCAAACACACTCCTTTACAGCACCATTTAGATGGATGCCATGTGTCCCAAAACACATCTCAAAGCGGGTCTTGCACAGCAGCTCTCGGTGGCTCTATATGCGCGCTCGTTCACCCTCGCTCGGCTCAGTTCAGCTCGGCTCGATCAATATCCACATTTGGAAGCGTTCGTCGCTCCGGAGTTATGCATGCGGTGCTTTCCGCCGCAGTCGTCTACTTCGGGGTAAGTCCAGATCATGCGGCCAATGATACAGCCGGTCGTTCATCGGCGTCCTCCCTGCCATGGTCATCACAGCAGACAGCATCGTTGACAAAATCCTCCGAGGCACTAACAGGAGCTTACGACATTACAAAGCTAGCAGTGCCCTGTCAGTTGAAGCCGGTCGTCCGGCTCGGCACCTTCGTTGGAACAAACGCTGTTCCTCATCACGTCCTGACCCTGCCCCTGCGGCTCGCATGCCAGTGCCGCTTGCATACCCGTTGAGGCTGAAGATGACTTTACTGATCACGTGGCCACACAAGCGAGTGCGAGCCGCGATCGTCACGAGAGAGGATGCTGCATGAGCAGTGATTGCGCGCGAGCGGCGGCGGAGAACCATAATCAACTGCAGTTCCGCATGCATGACTTGGGAGCGAACGCCTTCAAAGGTTGATATCCATCGAGCCGAGTTGAGCCGAGCAGAAGCAAACAGTTCCAACACGCGGATCCTTAAGCAGTGAGCCACCAAATGCCACTGTGCGGAAGACGTTTTGAGATGCGTATTAAGACACGTGGCATCCATCTAAATGGTGCTTTACGGAGGTGAGTTTGCAGCGGTGCTGCATATAATTTCTTTCCCCCTGGCCTCCCAGTCCACAGACCACAGCCACCGTGAAGTACATGCGCTCGTCTTTGCTTCCTGGCGTCATTCACCTGCTTCATCCACTCTGCAAGGTGACCTTTCTGTGCTGCTTCTGAAACTAAATCCGATCTAGCGATGCAAACGGCACGGGGTTGCCCGCGAGGCCGTTGGGCCTTCCAGCGCCGCATCCTGCATAAGACCCATGTCAAAAGCCCGCGTAAGATGACGGGACCTATGCGGCTGCTTGCAGCTGCCCGTGGCGCCGCGAACCCTAACACATCGAAGTGTATCGCCCCTGCATCGCCAGGCTGCCAGTGTCGCCCCTGCATCGCCCGACGTCTCCCTCTCCTGCATCGCGTCTCCCTCCCCGGAACTACCTCGCCTTGGACCGCATGGTCTCCCTACATCGCCTCCCCTGCGGCGCCCACATCTCCCTCCCGTGTCGCCCTCCCCCACATCGATCAAGCCTCAAACGGCTGCTCGCAAGACGCGATCGTGCGGGATGGCGACACATCGCCCGCCGTCGCCTCGCCCGCCGTCGTCGACAGTGCGCCCTCCGACGCCGCGCCCGATGATGTCGTCCTCTCCTAGAGTTGCCGGTGCCTCGTCGACCCGCCGTCCGTCACCCATAACTGCTGTCGGCGCCTCCTCGGCCAGCCCTCTGTCGCCAACGAACAACTCCCAAGATTAGGGCAAGGTATTTAGAGTCAAAATACCATTTTGTTAACAATTGCTACTTGAGTGATTGCATTCTTGATAAGGTGAAATTGCAGTCGATACTTGAGTGTTTATGCAATGTCTGATGTTTGTCAGTTTAGGGAATCTAATAGTTTTGGCATGAACACAACATTTAAAATTTTAGGAGTCAATGGTAAAGGTCAGTTTAGGGAACCATATAGTTTTGGCACTGATGGTATAGAATTTTATTTCAACAATGAAATAAAGCTCCATTTCTGCTTCATCGGCAAAAAATCTGAGAAGTAATAGTAGTTTGATAGCGGTTTAATCTCTGCTTAATCTGTAATTAATCAGGCCATCTTTTGTGCAACATCTGCTTAATTTGACCTGTTTGTTGGCCTTGTGATGGAACTGAGATGACAAAAATGAAGCTCCTCACTGATCCTGTTCGTGCAATAAGATATTGACATGAACCGAACACATTTCTTCCTCACATAAATGAGCTACTAAACTGCAAAGCGCCCAACCGTTTTCTGATAGCTGCACCATGTGAAGCATCGATCTCACATTCTCACCTAGCTAGATCAACAGTTCATCAGCTCTATCATCTCCTGAACAACACCAAACCCACAGCTGAACCAAAGTCTCAGACATCTCAAAGTTCACTTTTAGTTCCTAAGCTATCCTTTCTTCCCTTGCGTAAAGAATGTCTGACCTGACCAGGAGCCAAAACAGCACGTGCAGGTGATCTGTTTTGCTCATCCAACCAATGGGCGCCTGTATTTTTCTTTTCAATTTGAAAGAAATGAAGCTGATTTTTTTCTTTCAACGCTGCAAGCGCTACTTGGAGGCTCTTCTATTCAATTATTCTATCTTGTTAGACTTTGCTCCATGGTTTACTTAATATTCATGTTTCTTTATTTTCTTTCTCTTCTTATGTTATCACCGTTAAATGTCTATGCATATGATTCACATGGAGATATGCTATCACCAAGAGGAAAACACAAGTCTATTATGTGAGGAGAGGTACCAGCAAGCAAGCGATTCAAGTCACCAATGGAACCAACGGGCGTGAGGTCACCAAGAATCAACCTTATGTTATCACCCAGGGTTGGCTCTCCTTCTGCAACATCCTAAAAGAGATATCTTTCTCAAGGTATTGTCTGTTCTTAACCTTTTTACATTAGGTATTGTTTTCCCTTTAGTAGTTAATTTTGCTCATTAATGTACCTATTCTAGGATCATCACATCGATATAGAAATAGAAAACTTAGGTTTGAAATATGGTCTGAATTTGAGCCTATTTATGATGGTGAGATAGTTGTAAAAGCTAAATGCATCCACTGCCATAAATTGTTCAATGTCATTCGAGATTTTGGTATAAGTGGATGTTGTAGGCATCTAAAAAGTTGTGAAGGAAAGGCAAAATTAGAAGATATTGTTAATCAAACGAAAGGTGATAATCAGTCTTCAAATGATGATTCTTTAAGAAATCGGGAATTTGATAAAAAAATCAAAAGAAGATTTTGTTTAGTTATTTTTTGTAGATGAACTTCCATTCAGCTTGGTTGAGTACTCAAAGTTCAGAAGCTCTGTTTCTACCCTCAACCCTTGGTTTAAACATATGTCTAGAATTAGTATAAAAAATTATTGTGTTGCCACATATGACAAAGGGATTGAAGAACTAGATTATATCATAGAGAGATTGAATTGCATGTTTTTCCTAACAGCTGATTTACAGACATCTAATCAAAATCTAGGGTACTTGTGTGTCACTATTCATTTCATTTTATGCTAATTGGGGAATACACAAAAGGATCATTAAGTTCGCATTGGTAGAAACATCGCATAATGAGATGAACTTGTTTAATGTTATTTTAAGAACCCTTTAAGATTGGAATATTAAAGACACAATTTTTATATAACTTTGGATAATGCAACAACAATTGACTCTTTTGTGGGGTCCTTTCAAGATAATCTTGTAGCCAAGTCCTTGTTGCATGAAGGGAAATTCCTTCACTATCGGTGTGCTGCCCATGTTTTGAATTTAATTGCTCAAGAAGGGTTCAAGGCTATGAGTGGGGGTATTGACAATATAAGAGAGAGTGTAAAATATATAAGGAGCTCACCAGCCTGAAAAGAGCGACTTGAGAGAATCGTCCATCGAGTAGGCATCTCGTGTACAAAAGGTCTTACTCTTGATGTTGCTACAAGGTGGAATTCCACATGTGAAATGCTCTTATCAGTCGTTGATTATAAGAGAGCATTTGAAGGGTTGGCCAAAGAAGATCCTCAATATGTGTATCAACTATCACTTGAAGAGTGAGATTTGTCTAAAAAACTTTGTAACATGTTGAAGTTATTCAGTGATGCAACTAAAGCAGTATCAGGTTGTTAATATCCTACCATAAACTTATATTTCCATCAACTATGAGAAGTTAAGAAAATATTAGAAAATGAGGCATTAAGTTCGGAGCCTGTGATTGTATCGATGGTCAATGAGATGAAGAAAAAAATCAAAAAATATTGGAATTTATCTTTTCTTGAAGATCTGCATGGCAGTTATTTTTTTTCCTAGATTTAAGATGGGCTTTCTAGACTTAGATTAAAGAAAGGTTTTGACAATATGGCAACAACTTACCTTTACAAAATAGAGGAGACCTTGGGTGAGCTATTTGATGAGTATTCTTTGCAATCTATTGATTCAATAGCTAAAAAACCGAGTCAGCCAACAAGGATGTGATAATTGTTGATGAGAATGATCTGTGGGCAGATTGGGGGCAGGTCCAAAATGTGTAGCAAATAAAAACAACTACAGAGCTTGATAATTACTCGAGTGAAGAAACGGTACCCGTTGGAGACTCTTTCAATATCCTTGAGTATTGGAAGATATATTCTACCAAATATCTGATTCATGCTCGCATGGCATGAGATATTTTAACTATACTCACATTTAGTGTAGCATCGGAGTCCACTTTTTTGACGTGACAAAGGGTCATTAGTGACTACTTGAGCAAATTAGCTAGTAATACTGTTGAGGTCTTAGTTTGTCTTCAAGATTGGATAAGATCCAAAGTTACCAAAGAGGATAATATTGTTGGCAATATGGTTGAAGATGATGAAGATGAACCCGAATGTAACCTTTATTATAATATTTTAACATAATTCTATTAGTACTTTTTGCTTATCATTTAACATTTGTTAATGAATGCAGGTCTGGAGAGTGGAGACAAAGATGATTGGAGCTATTGCAAGGTATCTTCATTACTAATTTCAGGGATCTTGAATGTTGATATATTTGTTTTAGCTTTCTTTGGATGCTCACATGTCTATCTTCATGATTGGTTTATTATCCATATGTCTTTTTGTGTTTAAACTCTAGATAAGAGAAGTTATACTTATTATCAAGCAGTATTCCTGATGTGCACTTGTCATATGAAATAAACGGAAACCTTTTAAAATATCTACTGTTGATAATTCTTTTGTGTAGGTATCTGGTTTTAGTCTATTCTGTTTTGTGTTTGATTTTGCAATGATACTTGTGAAGATGTCAAACTCCTATTCGAAAAATCTTGAATACAATGATGAGTTCCCTTTAATTTTCAGGCTGATTGCCACACTGGACAGATTCACAGAGCAGGGGTAATGTAGGAAATGACTATCAAACCTCGTCACTGACCTAGTTGATGTGCGAGCCTGTAAGTACACTGCTGTTGTAAGTACACTGCTGTTGTGTTATTGCCATTTGGTAAATAGGTAGTGTTTTAGTACATGAGGGTCACTTGGGCAAATCCTCTATTGTCTCTAGATAACTGTTGATGAGTATGCTTTGAGATTTCAATAAGACCAATAGAGAACTTATTTTACTTTGTCTTGGTTGGTTTCTCCCATAAACAGTTGAGTGGTGACACTGGTATTTTGTATGCAACTAAGTTCCTTAACACCAGAACATGATTAACTATTCAACGGAACATGCAGGTAATCTTCGAGAGGAATGTGAAGAGAATGATGCAATCATGATTAACTATTCTAATGTATGGTTGATGTTGCTTAGGATTCTTAATATTGTGATGCAATGTATACTACTATAATTTCCAACTCTTGATTTATTTCTTTCCTTTATCGAACATGCATATGATATGTGATTGAAATGATATTTTAATGACTGTTGGTTTGTATCCTCAACATGAAGTGTTTTGCATTTTAATTGCAAAATTGATTTTGGTACAATAAAAATATTGTTCTCTGCAAGTGCAAACTTAAAATACTCCAATAATTAACTGTACGAGAGTGTTTATATAGTAGCATAATTCTGTTAACTGTCGAAGTTTGTTTATTCAAAGTACTAGTTCATTTAGAATTCAAAAAAAATGTAATATATTTAAAATTGTTCCAAAAAAACTAATTTTATTAGATTCATAGTGATGAGATATACACATTGAAATTGTCTGCATGGTATGAATAGTAGTTCTATTACCTGTACAATTTTTAAAATGTAATAATATTATATAAACAAACTTCGATAGTTAACAGAATTATGCTACTATATAAACACTTGTACAATTAATTATTGGAGTATTTTAAGTTTGGAATTGCAGAGAACAATATTTTTATTATACCAAAATCAATTTTGCAATCAAAATGCAAGACACTTCATGTTGAGGATACAAATCAACAGTCATTGGAATATCATTCCAATCACATACCATGTGCATGTTCAAGACAAGAAAGAAATAAATCAGGAGTTGGAAATTATAGTAGAATACATTGCATCACGATCTTAAGAATCCTAAGCAACATCAACCGCCCATTAGAATAGTTAATCATGGTTGCATCATTCTCTTCACAATCCTCTTGAAGATTACCTGCATGTTCTGCTGAATAGTTAATCATGTTCTGCTGTCAAGGGACTTAGCTGCATACAAAATACCAGTGTCACCACTCAACAGTTCAAGGGAGAAACCAACCAAGACAAGGTAAAACAAGTCCTCTACTGGTCTTATTGAAACCTCAAAGCATACTCATCAACAGTTATCTAGAGACAGTAGAGGATTTGCCTAGGTGACCCCATGTACTAAACCACTATCTATTTCCCAAATGGCAATAACACAACAACAGTGTACTTACAGGCTCGCACATCAACTAGGTCAGTGACGAGGTTTGATAGTCATTTCCTACATTTCTCCTTCTCTGCAAATCTGTCCAGTGTAGCAGTCAACCTAAAAATTAAAGGGAACTTGTCACTGTATTCAAGATTTTTGGAACAGGAGTTTGACATCTTCACAAGTATCCTTGCAAAATCAAACACGAAACAAAACAGACTAAAATCAGATCCCTATACAAAATAATTATCAACATCAGATATTTTAAAAGGGTTTCTGTTTATTTCAGATGAAAAGTGCAGATTAGGAATACTGCTTGATAATAAGTATAACATCTCTTATCTATAGTTTAGACACAACAAAGACAGATGGGTAATAAACCAAATCCTGAAGATAGACATGTGGGCTTCCAGAGAAACCTAAATCAAATAGATCAATCCCTGAAATTAGTACTGAAGATACATTGCAATTGCTCCAGTCATCTTTGTCTCCACTCTTCAGACCTGCACTCATTAACAAATGTTAAATGATAAGCAAAAAGTACACATATATTTATGTTAAAATATTATAATAAAGGTTACCTTCAGGTTTATCTTCATCATCTTCAACCATATTGACAACAATATTATCCTCTTTGGTACCTTTGGATCTTATCCAATCCTGAAGACAATCTAAGACCTCACCAGTATTACTAGATAATTTGCTCATGTAGTCACTAATGACCCTTTGTCCCATCGAAAAAGCGGACTCCGATGCTACAATAGATGTGGGTATAACTAAAATATATCGTGCCATCCGAGCAAGAATTGAATATTTGGTATAGTATATATTTCAATACTCAAGGATATTGAAAGAGCCTCCAACGAGTACCGTTTTTTCACTCAAGTAATCTTCAAAGTCTATAGATGTTTTCATTTGCTGCACATTTTGGACCTGCCCCCAATCTGCCCACGGATCATTCTCATCAACAATTATCACATCCTTGTTGTTTGACTCGACACTTTTGGCTATTGAATCAATAGATTGCAAAGAATACTCATCAAATAGCTCACCCAAGGCCTCCTCTATTTTGTAAAGGTAAGTTGTTGCAATATTCCCAAAACCTTTCTTTAATCTAAAGTCTAGAAAGCCCATTTTAAATCTAGGATAAAAAATAACTGCATGCAAATCTTAAAGAAAGATAAATCCCAATATTTCTTGATTTTTTCTTTATCTCATTGACCATCGATACAATCACAGGCTCTGAACTTATGCCTCATTTTCCAATATTTTCTTACCTTCTCATAGTTGATGGAAATATAAGTTTATTGTAGAGTATTGACAACCCGATACCGCTTTAGTTGCATCACTGAATACTTTCAACATGTTACAAAGTTTTTTAGACAAATCCCACTCCTCAAGTGATGGTTGATACACATATTGAGGATCTTCTTTGGCCAACCTTTTAAATGATCTCTTATAATCAGCAGCTGATAAGAGCATTTCATATGTAGAATTCCACCTTGTAGCAACATCAAGAGTATGACCTTTTGTACACGAGATGCCTACTCGATGGACGATTTTCTCAAGTCGCTCCTTTCGGGCTGGTGAGCTCCTTATATATTTTACACTCTCTTATATTGTCAATACCCCCACTCATGGCCTTGAACCCTTATTGAGCAATTAAATTCAAAACATGGGCAACACACCGATAGTGAAGGAATTTCCCTTCATGCAACAAGAAGGACTTGGCTACAAGATTATCTTGTAAGGACCCCACAAAAGAGTCAATTGTTGTTGCATTATCCAAAGTTATAGAAAAAACTTTGTCTTCAATATACCAATCTTGAAGGGTTCTTAACATAGCATTAAACAAGTCCATCTCATTTTACAATATTTCTACCGATGTGAACTTAATGATCCTTTTGTGCACTCCCCAATTAGCATCAATGAAATGAATAGTGACACACAAGTACCTTAGGTTTTAATTGGATGTCCATAAATCAGTTGTTAGGGAAAATATGGAATTCAATCTCTATACGATATATCGTAGTTATTCAATCCCTTTCTCATATGTGACAACACAATAAATTTTTATAGTAGTTCTGGACATACCAAGGGTTGAGGGTAGAAATAAAGCTTCTGAACTTTGAGTACTCAACCAAGCTGAATGGAAGTCATGTACACACAATTAACTTAACAAGCTCTTCTTCTGATTTTTTTGACCAAATTTCCAATTTTTTAAAGAATTGTTATTTGACGACTGATTATCACCTTTCATTTGATTAACAATATCATCTAATTTTGCCTTTCCTTCACAACTTTTTAGATGCTTACGACATCTACTTGTACCAAAATCTCGATTGACATTGAACAATTTGTGGCAGTGGATGCATTTAGCTTTTGCAACTATCTCACCATCATAAATGGGCTCAAATTCATACCATATTTTAGACCTGAGTTTTCTCTTTCTATATCGATGTGACGATCCTAGAATAGGTAAATTAATGAGAAAAATTAATTACTAAAGGAAAAACAATACGTAATGTAAAAAAGTTAAGAACAGACAATAACATGAGAAAGAGATTTCTTTGAAAATGTTGGAGAAGGAGAGGCAACCCTTGGTAGTAACATAAGTTTGATTCCTTGTGACCTCACACCCATTGGTGCCATTGGTGACTTGAATCGCTTGCTTGCTGGTACGTCTCCTCGCATAAGAGACATGCATTCCCCTCTTGGTGATAGCATATCTCCATGTGAATCCTGTGCATAAACATTCAACGGTGATAATATAAGACGAGAAAGAAAATAAAGAAACATGAATATTAAGTAGACCATGAATCAAAGTCTAACAAGATAGAATAGTTAAATAGAAGAGCCTCCAAGTGGGGCTTGCAGTGCCAAAAGAAAAAAATATTCAGCTTCATTTCTTTCCAATTGAAAAGCAAAATACAGGCACCCATTGGCTGGATGCGCAAAACAGATCACCTGCACGTGTCGTTTTCTCTCCTGGTCAGGTCAGGCATTCCTTACGCAGGGGAAGAAAGGTGTAACATCCTGGATTTCCACATGCTATCAAATCTGATTTACAAAATAATCACAAATATATGTGCAAACAATAACCTCAAGGAAATAATAACACTAGATATAAAACAAACAAAATAATAATAATAAGTAAAATAGAATAATAAATATACTAAAGGAAAGTAAAGTGAAGGTTGACTGGGCAACATCAACCCACACCACTTTCTCTGAGCATGAGACCAGCCTGGTATATTTTCTATCTACCCCCTCTCCTTCTCCCAAATTACAAAAAGCACCCCACACCTTCCCCACGGCAGCACACACGATTTCTCTCTGATCAGGCCAGTTGATCCCATTTTCCAATCACCCCCTCCCACTTTTACATATTTGCAAAATGCCCCTTCTTCCTCTCAGTAGCAACACAACACGTTCTCTGTAGAGCAGCATGTTCCCCTCTGAGCTAACCTAGTGAGCACGCCTCCATTGCAGGCCCAGGCACGCCTCCCTCTCTCTCCTTCCCCACTCTTCCTAGAAGTCTCCCGACCGCCCGTAAAAAGCATTAACCCCACCTCTCCTTCTTTCTCTGAACCCACACAACCGCAGCGCTGTTTCTCTGACTGGGACACAACGACAGAAGGCTAGGACACCGTAGGAGCAAACACACCTTCTTCCCTAGAACCCTCCCGAACGCTAGTACGAGGCATTCAAGCTGTGCCTGCCGCTGCTCAAGAAAGTGACCTATACCTGCCTCCTTCACGCACGCGGAGACGACCGCACGACAGCGGGGCAGGTGCCGCCGCTACCTGACGACCGGCCGAAGGGACGTGTCGTGCAGCGCCGCAGCTAGCTGACACACCGACATCGAGCGAGTTCGACGTGCACTCCCGGCGTACGGTGAATTTATTCTGCTTGTCCATGAACCAGCCGCCCACCACCTTCCTCCGCCTATAAAATCCACCGTCTGGACTTCGCCTTGCTCGCAGCCGCGCCGAGGGACCTTGAAGGTGAGCTCCTCCCACCCTCTTCCATCCTAGCACCGAGCTTCTCTAGCGCTACCGCGCCTCTTTGTGGTGGCTACCGTTTCCCTTAGTTTCGGTCCAAATCTCCAGCAACAGTGAATGAGCCATGCCCTAAGCATCCGATTTTCCCACTTTGGAGTGGCTCTCTCCCTGCATCTCATCCTCTGGGTAAAGCTCCGAGACTGCCCATGGTAGATGTTCGGAGGTAGAAGAAACATCCCTCCCGTAAGCACCCTTGCCCTCTGGTGGGCTAAGCTTAGGACAATGAGGTCGTGGGCCCATGACCTTTAGGTCCAAATCAACCTGCGCCATGCAGTGTTAGTCCTGATCCATGAGCCCAAGTGCCAGCAGCCTGCTGCACCCAACAGTAGACACAAGCACATGAGTCAATCCTTTATTAAATAATCATTTTCACAATTTAATCAAGTCATTGGCTCACAAGGGTGAGCCTAGGCCAACCAGACAACCTGGTCAGACCTTGTGCCACCGTCATCCATTAAACCAAACCCATAAGCAATATTTTAATATTTATTTCCGGAATTAACCACAACCTTCATGTTATAAAATCCACAACTCCTCACAATCTAAAAATCATATAAAATCATATTCCATTTAATAATACTAAATTTATATGATGTATTGATGTATGCTTGCTTTGCTTGTATGATTGCTTGTGTGCGCATTTCGGGATAGACCCCGCGTCGGAGGAAAACCTAGAGGAACCAGCTGAGCAGGAGCACGACGCCGCAGACGGTAGCGAAGGCAAGTTCCATTTATCCCTTTTTGATCATATCGCATCTATGTGAGTTTATCCATTTTGGCTTGTAGATTATGTCATTGCATTTGATGAGCGTCGAGTGATAGAGTGGATCCATGTTAGTTTCCATTGTTGCATATTGATATGATGAGATTATGCATGATGATATTGCCTCTTGTATGTTGTATGGATGGCGAGAGCATGCATGAGTTGTGACCGGGGCAGATGAATTAGTGTTGGTGTATGTGCTACCATGGTGGTAGACTTACGGCAAGTTCTATCATGAGGATAGGCTCGTGATGTGTGTATGGAGGCTGCCCTGGTGAGCCTTAAGGACCAAGTTGTTTTGACATCTCTTCTAACTTCCTTTCAGTACGACCACATGTTCATGTATGGGCGGGGCTTAGCCTAATCCTGGTGGCTAGCCCGACAGTCGTCCACAGTGGAGAGAGAGTTATGTTGAGAAATTATTGAGCTCACTGATGATATTGATACTGGGTTGGGGATGATTGGTCTTGGTGATGTTTCGACTGGGTGTCAGTTATGTCGGGCTGTCTTTGATGGTCCGTGCATGTGGGTACAACATACACCCTCTGCAGAGTGTGAAATCCATTCGGATGGTCGTGAACTCGGTATAGGGTGGGTTACGGTGTGGTCCTAACAACTAGAAAGCCACCTATGGTGAGATTGAAATGAGTGATGCATCCGTTAGAGATACTCACTTGCATTAGTTGCATTAGATTGCATTATTATTTACCTTATGCATTGCATTTACATCTGTTTTTTCCCCTCTCGAAGCGCGAGGTGGAGCTTGTTGAGTACTTTTGTACTCAAACGTTGTTGATTGATTGTTTTTCAGAGGATCCTGACTTCGTGCCAGAGGACTTTGAGTAGGGTCGCGTTCGCACCCAAGTTGTGTGTAGTGGAACCATGGGCAACAATGAGCTTCGAGTCTACTTGTTGATGTTCATTATATTTGCCTTGTCACTAGTTGTAGTTTTTATCTATAAGGCTATGCCGTTGAAATAAAGCACTGTATGGTTGCGGTTCCACTTGTGTTGTAATATTATGTACCGAACTTTGTATTTGGTAATAATATTACATGTTTAGTTCCAATCTTATGGGTCGGGACACTTCAAAAAAATAGCTTACGAATTAAAAAAACTTTGGGACTCATGCCTTGCACGACCTTGGTGATCCCGTCCTGGACTGTTCACTAGTTCTTTAGGTCCTTCAGGGCTTGAACGAGCCTACTCTCACCTTCAGACGTTGTTTCTTCGTACGAAGCCATTTCCGACCTTCGAGAAGGTCTGGTCTGTCGGTACCATGCGTACTGTATACCCCTTGGGACTGCAAAAAGACCAAAGGAACTTCACCTGTCTAAGTTGAAGACCTCTGAAGGCCCCACGTGTCATGCGGGACCGGACCTGCCTCCCTTCTATGGTTAGTCCCGGTGCTGCCACGTGTATGCTGCAACCGGAGCTACGTCCCACACATGGAAAAGCTCCGGGCTAAATACCTGCGCGACACCCCGGACCTAACCCCTGACAGAGGGAAGCTCCAGTACCAACACGTGTACAACTGCACCGGATAGTGGATTGCACCTCCGGGTGCGAATTACTATGTTTCCTAGACGCATATTATGGGTACCATCAAATCAGAATGTCTAGGGAAGATGAAGAGCATACTTCCTTCATCACAGTAGATGGATTTTATTGTTACACTGCCATGCCATTCGGTCTCAAAAACGCTGCTTCAACATTTGTACGAGCTATGTACAAAACTTTTGGAGTGCTTATCAGAGATGTAGTGGAAGTGTACGTCGATGACATCGTCGTCAAGATCAGGAACAAGGAGTCATTCCTTGACACCTTGCAAGCTGTCTTCGACAAGTTGCGAGTCACACGCACGAAGCTGAACCCAGACAAGTGTGTCTTCGGGGTTAGCTCCGGAAAGCTTCTTGGATTCTTGGTGAACCACCGAGGAATAGAAGCAAATCCGGCGAAGATTAAAGCTACTAAAGACATGTGGCCACCAGCCCGCATCAAGGACATCCAGAAGCTGACTGGATGTCTAGTTGCCCTCACCGGTTCATCTCAAGACTGGCGGAACGGGCGCTACCCTTCTTCAAGTTATTGAGGAAATCCGGACCATTCCAATGGTCTGAAGAAGCAGAAAAGACATTCCAGGAGCTGAAGCAGCTCCTCACCACTCTACCAACCTTGGTAGCTCTGAATCCTAGTGAGCCACTTCTGCTTTACATTTCGGCAACTGACGAAGTTGTCAGCATGGTCCTGGTCGCGAAAAGACCAGAACATCTCCAGTTCAGGAATCCAGACCCCTTTGGGAGGGTCCGGAGCTACCTGAAGACGAGTCTGGGTCCCAGCTCCCAGACCCAAATCCTCAAGGCGGGATGCCAGAGGATCAACCTTCTTCAAATGAAGAAGTTGCTGTTGCTAAGCGACAAGATTCGGACCCCTCCGGGAAGGTCCGGATCACTTCAGAAGAAGCTTCAGGTTCCTCCAGCAGGAACCCAGAAATCCCCGAACAAGGTCCGGACCCCTTCGGGAGGGTCCGGGTTGATGAGGAGGAAGTTCCAGGCCCCTTCAGGAGGGTCCGAACAGTCCAACGCCCAGTGTACTTTATCAGCGAAGTACTGCATGACGCCAAGACTCGGTACCTGGAGGTGCCTAAGCTGCTCTACGCAGTTCTTATTGCTTCTAAGAAGCTCCGACACTACTTCCAAGCTCACAAGATTTCAGTGGTAACTTCTTATCCACCGCGTGCAATCTTGCATCCCAACTCTATTGGGAACATTACAAAGTGAGTAGCAGAACTGGCCGAGTTCGATCTTGAATTCGTCCCAAGACAAGCAATTAAGAGTCAAGCACTAACGGACTTTGTGGCGGAATGGAACCCCTCTCCATCAAATCCTGGGGGCCCTAGTGAGCAGAAGCCAGAACCCAAGGTTCCGGTCTTCACCGAGCCTCACTGGACTCTCTACTTCGACGGCTCCGCACAAAAGCAGGGGGCCGCTGGAGTCCTTCTCCTCGCTCCGACCGGGGAGAAGGTCAAATACATGGTGCACCTTGACTTCAAGGCGACCAACAACATGGCGGAGTATGAAGCACTAATCTATGGGCTCAAGGTGGCACTATTGTATGGTGTCAAGCAGTTGTTGGTAAAGGGTGATTCACAGCTTGTTGAAAAACAAGTCAAAGGTGAATGTTGCTGCAATAACCCTCAACTAGTTGCATACCTACTTGAAGTCCAGAATCTTCAAAAGGACTTCGACATCCTGGATCTCTGCCATGTCCAGCATCTCAACAACGCTGAAGCCGACGAACTCTCGATGAAAGATTCAACCAGAGCTCCGGCTCCCAACGAAACCTTCGTCCGGAGGTTGTCTAAACCCACAGCTCAGCTTGCCAAACTGAGCGAAGGGGGCAAGACCAGCACCTCGAAGCTGGCGGTCCCGATGACCTTGTTACCATGGCATCCATCAAGGGTCGTAGGTGCTGCAGGAAGCTCCGAGCAACCCAACACGCAAGACTCAAATCCTCAAGTTAGTTCTGATGCATGGATCTAGGAGATCTCGAGCTACTTGAAAGACAATTTCCTTCCTGAAGATAATGTGTCCGCTGACCGGATAGTCAGATTGGCTAAAAGATACACACTGGTAGAACGGGATCTCTACCAGCGTGGTGCCAACGGCGTCCTAATGTGGTGCATTACAAGGGAAGAAGGTTGCGAGCTCCTCGCAAAAATCCATGGAGGCGAGTGTAGGAACCACGCGTCTTCTCGCACGCTGGTCGGTACAGCCTTCCGGCATGGTTTTTACTGGCCTACAACACTCCAGGATGCAACTGAGCTAGTGAAGAAATGCGAAGCATGCCAGTTCCATGCAAAGCAAATTCACATACTAGCTCAACCTCTACAAATGATACCTACTACATGGCCATTCGCTGTGTAGGGTATAAACATCTTGGGACCTTTACCAAGAGCCGTCAGAGGTTACAAGTTCCTGTACATTGCCATTGACAAGTTCACCAAATGGTCGGAAGCAACTCCAGTTGTGACAATAAATAAGCAATCAGCTATCAACTTCTTGTAGTCCATCGTATGCAGATTTGAAGTCCCAAACAAGATCATAACTGATAATGGGACCCAATTCACAAGCTCCGCATTCCAAGGATATTGCGAAGACCTCGGAATTCAAGTCAGCTATGCCTCAGTAGCTCACTCGGCAAGCAATGGCCAAGCTGAGAGACCAAATGCAGAAATCCTAAAAGGACTCAAGACGCGCACATATGAGCGCCTGAAAAAACATGGATCCAACTGGATCGAAGAGCTTCCACCCACATTGTGGGCACACAGGACAACTCCAAACCGGTCAACTAGAGAGACACCCTTCTTCCTGGTGTACGGAGCTGAAGCAGTCCTTCCTCCGAAAATCACCTTGGGGTCACTCCGAGTCCGGACCTTCGACGATGCCACGCAGGATCAGCTCCGACATGAAGACCTTGACCACCTTGAAGAGAGAAGGTGTCGAGCAGCTGTTCGGAATGCCCGATACCGCCAAGCTCTTCGGCGCTATCACCAAAGGCATGTTCACAGCCGACAGCCGAGGAAGGCGATCTGGTGCTACAGAGAATACAAACTCGAGAAGGGTTAAACAAACTCCCCCCCAGCTGGGAAGGACCCTTCCGAGTGATCAAAGTATCCCGTCTCGGATGCGTTCTCTTGGCAACCGAGGATGGGACACCTCTCCCTAATCCTTGGAACATTGAGCATCTCCGTAAGTTCTACGCTTAATATCACGGAGGTGAGTCTGTAGTTACATGTGATGTATGTTATAGAGTCATTGTACAGAGTCAGGCAGCTCCTTCGGGAGAACAGCCGGACCTTCCCCAGAGGGTCCGCAAAGTTCAGGCAACACTTGTCACAGTCTCAGGACTAAAAGTGTAGCTAGCTATCTTGGGTCAAACTAGAAACGCAACACACTTAGCCTGGTTCCGTACCCTAAGAGTGTACTTGTTTCCCCTGTACCCCGGACCTATAATGGAAGACATCATTGTGTGAAAACAGACTCCACGTGCATTTATTTTGTACAGGCTCAATATTTTTTATTTTTCTCTTTCTTGTCTATAACAAAGTTGTGCAATTCTTAAGAAACTTTAGTTCGACCAATTCATATATAATTCAAGTTGCATTGCCAATTCTTTCGGGTCTAAACATTGTTAATGGTCTACTCCACTAAATGCCGCCAAGCCAATCTAGGTCCGGAGTGTGCTATTGACTTAGCCTGGTCCTACACCCTAAGTATGCCGCTCTACCTACACCCCGGCAGGCCGAAGTAAGACGAGTCTAGAAACGATCAGACCTGGAGAAAACAAGTCAGTGCACTTGATTGTATTTAGAATTGCGTTTGACCTAAAAACTTCTTTCGGGAATAATAAGCCGCAAACAAGTTATAGAGAAGAAACGGATTTTACTGTTTTTCTTGACTTTAGTGTGCAGGAAAATTAAAGATCTCATGATGATGGTGGATGAAACCGGAGCTATCAAAGCTCCTACACCCCCCTAAGATGGTCTACTGTCGATGTTCCAAACATTGATAGTAGACATTGCCGGAGCTACAAAGCTCTGGCAAATCCAGGGGGCGAGCCGTCAACGTGAAGAAAAGATGGTGGGAAGACTCCCAAGTCGGGTCTGCTGTCGACGCACCGCGTGTTGGTAGTGGTCGCTGCAGGAGCTACCAAGCTCCGACATCCCAGAGCACTAACCGTCAATGCTCTACGTGTTGACAAGGGTCACTGCCGGAGCTACTAAGCTCCGACAACCTCAGAGGGCCCCTACTATTGGCGACTTTGGACCCTACAAACTACAAGTTTGAAGCGCGCAAGTATTCAACAAAATGCTACATCCTCTTGGTACATGTTCACAATCAAATTGTGTACACCTACCAGGGGGCCAAGTGGGACAAAGGTGTTGAAGACAAAAAATAAAATTCTTAAAATTCTTGGATTTCATTAATATAGAGACAAGAGATTACAAAATTGGAGAAAAAGAAGAGAGAATACAAGCGGGAGCTACAAAGAGAGAGTCCTAGACCCTATGGAAGAATGAGGCAACCTTTTGGGCAACCTCCGACACGCTGGCTTTGGCCGCTTCTCCCTCTCCGTCGATGGGGCCTTCAAGCACCGGGTCCAGTGGGAAGTGAGGGTCCCGACTTGTGTAGCACGTCAGCATGAACTCAGCGATGTTCTTCGCCAGGGATTGTCCCTCGGTTTCCAGCTGATCCGCGATGACATCACCCATCTTAGTGAGATTGTTGCCCGCCGAGCTCAACGTCTGCAACGCCTAGTCCAGCTCCAGCTCCGGATCATCCGGACGCACTCGACTAAAACTCATTGGCATCAGTGCGTTATTGGCTTTGCCCAAGAAGTCCCAAACTTGTTGGGACTTCACATCCCTTGCGCCTCGCATCTCTTCCAAGGATCTCTTGGTCGCCGCAAGCTCCGAATTCTCCCGGGCAAGGCGCTCAACCTCTTTGGCGTTCCGCTGAATCTTTTCAGCAACTCGCCTTTCGAGTTTATCGAGCTCCTCCTTCCGGAGGTGAATCTTGTTCCGACGGTCGACCAAATCCTTCTCCCGGCCCTGCAATTTCATTCTCCCTCTTGTGGAGGTCCTGTCCTCGCTGCCAGGCCTTCTTCTCCTCCTTCTCGCAGCGCTCCTCCAGCTTTTTGGTGCGCTCCGCGAGACCCTTGTCACCCTGAGTTAGCCTTTGAGTAAGCTCCTCCTCCCTCTGTTGAAGTGTGTAAACGACACTTCCCCCGGTACTACTAAAGTGTAGTCCGTGGAGGTTCTTATTTGGATGGGGCGTGTAAGATCAAGAACAAGATGATGACACAGAGGATTTTATGTGGTTCGGGCCACCTGAGCACAATACCCTACTCCACGGGGTGGTTGTTGATCGAGTATATGTGTCTGTGGCGAGTGTCATTGGATGCTTGTATGCGTGTGATCTTAGTTCTTTTCTACCATGCGACACAACCCCTTTATATGCTAAGATCTGGCCGTTACAATATTTGCCTGGCTCGACAGGTGGCCCCGGCTATAATAATCCACCTATACACGATCTACGTGCATAATCGTGATTAATAGTGTAATAACGTGCATTAATGGCAGTGTTATTAGTCTTGATGGTCCTCTGATTGTGCATCATTAATGCTAAATTAATGACGCCTTAATCAGGTCTTGTAACGACTGTTTTAATAGCCTCTTGAATGTTCGTGCCGTTGGAGATCCTGTAGTCGTTGCAGGCTTAGGTCCGGAGGTACAACACGTGGCGGCTCCGGAGCTTCCCTCTGTGGGGAGGTAGCTCCAGAGCCACTCAACGTGTGGCGGCACCAGAGCTTCCCTCTACTGGGAGTTAGGTTCGGGGTTGCTAGACACGTGGCAGGACCGGAGCTTCCCTATGAAGGGAGGTAGATCCGGTCGCAGGACACGTGGCAGTACCAGAGCTACCCAAACGAGGGACGCGAGCCTAGTGCTGTCAGACGTGTGTCGCCTTTGGAAGTCTTCAACTCAGACATAGGAACTCATTGGTTTTAAGTGCAGTATCAGGGGGTACCTGTTATCTAGGGTACCGACAGTGGCCCCCGGGCCCACCTCTGGGAGAAACCCTCTGGTGAAGTTGTGCTACCAAAGGTGGGGCCATCTTCGATTCTCAAGCTGCACCTTCAAAGTCTTTCTCCAGTCTTTCTCCAGGCAGTTGAGGTGACGGCAAAGATTTACGCCATCGCCATGTGACCCTTTTTAACACGGCACGTGGGATCCTAGCATGCTGATCTCTCACAATTGAATGTCGCCGGTTCCCAATACAAAATTCATATCGGTTCCCAGCGTAGTCTTTGTAGCCCTGTCAGGCGGCCACCCTCGGGCTTCCAACTTCTCATCATGACAACGGTTCGCCTGGTGTAACTTTTTTAAGCAAAGTGGACCCAGACCCCCTTGTCATTGACGAGGTCATCTACGATTTGGGTCCGGAGGTAGTTTTCATCCAAGTGTTGCGGGAGATTACTAAAGGGGGAAGTCTGCAGAGGGATATAACTCTTTACGCCTCCATCTGACATTGCGCTTAGAGCTCTCCACCCTTGCAATCTTTCTTCCTCCTCTGCTCCACTTTGTGGCGATGGAGTTGGGACTTCCTCGGAGCCGGATCTAGAAGGATGAAGACTTGTCGAGAATCCACACCTACATGGGGTGGTCGAGCGACTCCTTCAACAACTGGATCCGCACCAGCAAGTTCCCCTTCAAGAAGGAGAACCCCGACGAGATCGTTTACTTCCTGTCGTATGCCATGGTGGGGCTCATCCCACCATCTTCAAGCTTCTTGCTGATGCTGCTGGACTTCTACGGTTTGTAGCTTCATCACCTCAGCCCCCACTCCTTCTTGCTAGTGGCGACCTTCGTCCACTTTTGCGAGATGTGGGTGGGTGTGCCGCCCTGCATCGAGCTCTTCGGGACCTTCTTCACAGTCCACGCAACTGGGAAGAGCAACGAGTACCTGAGCTTCTACTACTATATGAAGTGCAAAAACTCGCCGCTCAAGTACCTGAAGACATTCTCTTCCGGGAAGTGGGACAGCTGGAAGAAGGATTGGATGGTGATCACGGTGGACCACCACGACATGCTGGAGCTACCCAAGAGTCTCCCCAACATCGATACCCGACGTCTGGGAAGTGGCTCTGACATTGTCAGAAGAGTACAACCCGATCCTAACATGGATCTGGGAGTGCGTCGAGGGAGGGGTGACTTTGATGGTCATCGCCAACTTCTTGACAAACCGATGGGCTCCGCTGCAGACGAGGGAGTGGCCCGCCTGGTCATTTGGTGGAGAGCACAATCACAATTGAATCAAAACTGGCTTTGGTTCCAATCTGAATGAAGAAGCTTTGAAGCTCCATCTCCAGAAGTTGCAGCATAGAGTCATCCGCCCCGATGATCTGACTCCTCCAGCGGATTTATGTCCCTTAAACATGGTGTCAGAGGTCAGAAGGGAGCTGCGGAAGAAGATGCCATGACTTGGGCCTCGTGGACAACTGTCGAAGCGCTCCTCCGACCGCGATTGCTATCTCCGGAGCTCCTTGCTCCCACGAAAGCTCCAGACCTGCGCCGGTCAGTGGCAAAGGCAAAGGTCCTGCCGCTTCTTCTCCGAAGAAGTCTACCTCCGGCAAAGGCAAGGAGAAGGTGTAACATCCCCAATTTTCAAAATTTGGCTAATTCAAAAAAAAATAGAACTTATAATTTTATTTCAAAATCTCTTCTCCGATCCATCCGAATCTCGAGGACGAGATTCATGTTAAGAGAGGTAGAATTGTAACACCTCGACTTTCGGGTTTTGGCAAATTAAAATTTGAATGAGAAGTTAAAATTTAATAATAAGAAGAAATTGTTTTTTATAAAGAAAAATATAAAATATATGCATATCATATTGCATTTTACATTCATCCTCAAGTATTGAAAATTAATTACCAAAATAAATAAGTTAAAAATAATTTATTACCAAAATAAATATACTAAAAATATTTAATTGTCATGTAGAATATGAAAGAAAAGAAATATAATAAATTAGAAACGAAAATAAAAAGAAAAAAATAAACAAGGAAAGAAATAATAACTCATGAAAAAAAGAAATGAAAGAAAAGTAAATAAATTAAATAAATAGAAAATTTAAATAAAGAAGGAAGTAAAAAAAAGTCAACAGCCAAAATCATGGCCGTACAGCAGCCATGGCCGCACATGGGCCTAGCCGCACCGAGCAAAGGAAGAAAAAAAAGGAAAACAACCACCATGTGCCCAGGCCAGAGCCCTGGTCGCACACGGCGCCACTAGCGCCTGGGATCGTGGCCGCCAGGTACGGCCGCACTCCTATAAAAAACGGCACTAGGCACCTTTCTGTACGTAAGTCAACACCAGAAAAAAAACCTAGGACACCCTGCCGCCAGGAAGAAAGTAAGAAAGAGAATAGAATAAAGGAGAGGAAAGAAGAAGAGAAGAAAAGGAGAGGCGCCATCAGAGATCGTCGCATCGTCGCCGTGCTTCGCAGGAGAACGCTATGTCGTCGCCGTCTCCTTCATCTACATCATGGCTTCGTCCTCTTCGTCTACGTCAGGCTGCCGTCATCTTCATCAACGAAACTCTAGATTTCGGAGACACACGTCACACCACTGTTCTCCGACCGTCCGCACTATATGCACACACGATAGATATTACGGTCTAGATCTAAACAAGTATTTTGGCTCTAATACTTGAATTAAATCACGTGTAGGACATGTTTCATTTGAGAGGCCGTTAATCATCGTCAGATCATCTTAAATCACTTGAAACTTACAAGTTAAATTAAATCATGCAACATCAGTAGGTTATTCTAGATTTACTAAATTTTATATTTTTCAGTATTATTTAATCTGTTTTCTAGATTTAATAAATAAGATTAAAGCCTAGTTAATTCATAAAACATCAAAATAAATCCATAAAATTTAGAATAAATTCTAGTAAGTTTCTAATAATATTTTTAGCATATTTAATGTTCTGAATTAATTATTTCTCCTCTGAAATTAATTGTAGTTAATTCCAAACTTGCCCAAATAAATAGGAAACCATTATCGAAAATTACTAAAAAGTCATATAAATTTATGTAACATTAATACAAACCTATTTTCTACATGCATCCATACTTTGCATATTTATTAGTGTTTGCAATACATTTATTTTGTATGTTTGTATGTGTATATGCTTGATTGCGAGTAGACGAGTATGCTCAAGAGGTTATGATCAAGTAGCGATTATGCGAGGATCTTCACATGCAAGACTTTGATTTGCTTGACCATCAAATTGCGGAATATTAAGGCAAATGTCCTGGACCATATTGACCATTTTTTTAAATATTTTGTTTGCAAAACTGCATTCTTGTATCAACTTGATGGGAAACCCACTGATAGGTGTTTACTAGACTTGTTTGACCATTCTTGTTGCTTAAAATATATTGTAGAGTGTCGGGAAGAGCTTTTTACCTTTTGCCTTCGCTCTAATTAATTAGAATGGGAAAACAACTAAAAGGTTTAATTATGAATTAATGAACTCATGGATGATAAGAATTGGTGAACATGATTAATTGGTAACATGGGACTTGGGAGAACTAAGCAAGCATGAGTTGTGGATTGGGTTGGATGATATGGTGGTTTGTTTGTCTTGGATCTAAGGACCGGTTCATGCGAGAATATGCCAGGACAACAGTGCCACCACAAGGCGAAGTATGGGTGCGGCGTAGCGAAATAATTAGGAGTGCTGCTAGTATTGTATGGACTATTGGATAACGTGGGGAATGGAAGTCGAGTAGGGCTACCCTGGGATCTGCATGGCACACGAGCGGGCGCGTGGGTGGGAGAATGGAGATTCAAGTCTGCAGGTGAAATCTTAGTGGGCCCTACATACTAGTAGTCCCCTTTGAAAGGCTATTTTGTGATCTCTTAGCCACAAACCTACGGAAGTGTGAGATGGCATAATAGAGATTCCTTAGTCGCTGAAAGGTGATGAAATCACGAACATGTGGGTAAAGTGGTATACCTCAGCAGAGTGTTAAAAACTATCATGATAGTCGTGCTTCCGGTTACGAGCACCTGGACAACTTCCATGATTAGAATTGAACTTGGGTTTGGGATGGTTTGGTAAGGGATTGGTTATGTCATATGAGCATGATTTGGGATGGTTTGGTAAGGGATATGGATTATGATAATCACTTGGGATATGATGGGAATTAAACTCACATAGACATTTTAAGCTGCTTTTACATGTTTGTGAACTAATGTACTTTTATGCAATTAGCCATTTATTATCATCCTTGTTTTAGCTACATGTCATACATTCCCACACTTGCTGAGTACGACATGTGCTCACTCTTGCTATTCCTCCACTTAATTCAGCTACATGAGATATTTTGGAAGACAACATGGAGCACTAGACATGCGTATTACCGTCAATTGCCTGTGGAATTGGAGTCGCCCACGTTAGATTATTTTCCACTGCAATAGAATAAAGGTATATTTATTATTCGTGACATGGTTATTTTTGTAAACGGTTTGTGTGATGTTAATGTGTATGTGTGAAACAACATCTTGGGCACACATACATTGCACTTGGTTTGTTTTTCAGAATCGGGTGTCACAGAAGGCTCCCATCGAAGTTCCGAGTCGCAAGTGGAAGCTGCCAAGGAGCAATGGGAGCAGAGTAAAGGAAGCTCAGGCAGAAGTGACCCCTTGACCTCAGCTTACGTCTGTGTTGATTGTGCCTCCAGCTCCGGCTGATTATTCGACTCCAGCGTCTGGAGAGGGCACTGGCTCCAGCAAGTCAACTCCAGCCCCGGTGCCAACTGGTGGCTCTGGGTCCGGGGTGCAACCCCCAACGAGGGAGGTCCTAGAGGTGGCAACGCCTGTGGTCGCCTCAACTCCGGGTTCGGGTCCTGGAGCATCCACCACACTGGCGACGGCGAGCTCTAGCTCCCAGCGCCCGAAGAAGAGGATTCGTGGAGATTGGAGCGGCAATACTCCAAGGTAAGAATCGACTCTTTAACTTTTTTTTTTGATTTTGCTCTTTGCTTTGTCTTGAATTACCTACTTTCTATTTCCAGAATGTCGAGAACGAGCACAGCGGCTCCGGTACCTACTGCGGCTCTGGAAGTTGCATCAGTTGAAGCTCTTGCACCAACTCCTGCCTCTCCCCTAGTGGAGGTCGTAGATGAAATGACAACTCCGGTGTCGGCTGTCGTGGATACAAATACAGTGCTAGGAACCGAAGCTTCGGTGGTAGCGCCGAACCACACAGAGGAAGAATTTGTTGAAGCTCCAGCAGTTCTGGAGCCTGCTGTAAAAGCTCCGACATCAGTGCCGGAAGTAAATGAAGCTCCTGCAAGTGCCTCAGTGCCAACTCCGGAAGTGACAGCTCCGAATGTAGTTATGTCCGAGCCGGGGCAACTAGAGGATTCATCTGCAGGTCCTTCAACTTCTGAGCCAATGATTGAAGATCCGACTGAGGGACCTTCTTCACCAGCTCCTGAGGTCAAAGCTCCTGTGGCAGGACCTACTTTTGTTGCGGTTAATCTTGATGATCTTTTGGAGGTCGGCCTCAACAATGTGGAGCTGTTAGATAACATGCTCTCGCCGTGGAAGCCAGTTTTGATTTTGGAAGACCCGCTAGAGCCCGATGAGGCACGTTAGGCGGGCCCGAAGTCGAACCTTTTAGCGTTGTCTATCAACAACGCTTGCTCAAGTCTCTGCCAGGTCCAGCTCGCCTTCGACCACGAAAGCAAGACCCTCGAAGAAGATCACAACATCTTAAGGCATTAGAGCAATAGACTTCACTTCGAGATGAAGCTGGCGCAGTCTAGGCTGGCTAACCAGAAGGAGTGGGTGGCCAAGGAGAAGGCCCGACTAGAACTGTTGGACCGCGCGCTAAATGAAAGAGAGGCCATGATTAAGGCCCTCGATGACAAGACCTGGGAAATATTCGAGTATTTCAAGGAGACCAACGAGGCAGCTGATAACCGCTTGGACAGCCTCGACGAGTTAAACGAGGTACTCCTCAAGCACCGGGAAGCCCTAGATTAAAAGGAGGATAACCGCCTGGAGAAAGAGGAAGACCTCATGAAGAGGGAGGAAGAGCTCGCCCAGAGGCTATCGTTGGGAGAGCAGAGCTTGGCTGATCACGCCCAACAGTTTGAACAGTGGTGCGTTCAAGAGAAGGAGAGGATTTGGCAGATGGGAGAAGAAGTCTCCAAAAGAGATACTAATATCTCCACTAGAGAGGATAAGGTGAAGGCCGAGGAGAAGGACTTAGCAGAGTGAAGGAACCATATCTACGTCCGGGAGAAAGAGCTCAGTGACCAAGAATGGCAGATGGCTGAAAGTATTCAGCAGCATGCTAAGGAAGTCAAGCGCTTCTCCAAGGAAGGTTCTGTTGAACTTTTGGCTGCCAGGAAGTCACTGGAGAAGCTAAGGAGCTTGAGAGCAGCTGAGTCCCACCAAGTCTGGGATTTTGTAGAGCATGCCAATGAAGCTCTGGTGCCGTTTGGTTTCAACCCGGTATGTCCGGCTGACCCGGAACCAGAGATGGAGAAGGCGTTGGTGGCGTTGACCTCCGCCGGCAAGAAGCTTGACGCCGTGGGTGATGTAGTCGTCGACGAACTGGAGACTGAAGGAAGTACCTTGGCCATGAACGTTTCCGAATGTGTTCTGGCATGTTTCAAAAGCCAGGACACCAGATGTCTTTAGCTCCGGTGTTCGAAGGACCTGTTGTCAAGGAGGAACAAGCCGCCAGGGCCAGTGTTCGAGATGCGGCCCAAACAGTTGCCTCGTTCTTCAATAGGAACTCTAGTACTTAGGAATTTTCCTTTTTTGCCTTCAACTTGTAATCTTTATTTTGAATGAATGAAATCTAAAATCCCTCCAAATTCCATTTTTTGTGTCTTCAATGCATTGCTTTTATATTGTTGGCCCCCTTGTAGAGGTGTTCAATTAATTGAATGTATCTACCGTGAGGATTTAGACATCGTCCTGAATACTCGATAGCTCCAAATTCGTAGCTAGTAAGTTAGCTCCGAGTTTCGAGTCTTGCATCCGACATCTCCAGGGACCCTGTGTTGCATCGACGGCGGGCCCTCTAGGGGTTGTCAGAGCTTGGTAGGTCTGACGGCTCCCACTGTCGACGTTTAGAACGTCGACAGTGGGCCCCCTGGGGGTTGTCGGAGCTTAGTAGGTCCGACAGCTCCCACTGTCAACGCTTAGAACATCGATGACGGGCCTCTTGGGGATTGTCAGAGCTTGGTAAGTCTGACGGCTCCCACTGTCAACACTTAGAATGTTGATGGCGGGCCCCCTAGGAGTTGTCGGAACTTGGTAGGTCCGACGGCGCCCACTGTCAACGCTTAGACCATATTGTCGGAGCTTGGTAGGTCCAACAACGCCCACTGTCAACGCTTAGAACGTTGACGGTGGGCCCCCTAGGGGTTGTTGGAGCTTTGTAGGTCTAACGGCTCCCACTGTCAACGCTTAGAATGTCGATGGCGAGCCCCCTGGGGGTTGTCAGATCTTGGTAGGTCCGACAACATCCACCATCACTAACCCAATTTCCATCGAATGTTCGTTTTTCCTATGCATAAAAAACAAGAATAATAGTAAAATTCGTCCTCTTGTATATAACTTATTTGCGCCTTATTATCCTTCTTTGAATTTTAGATCTTGAGTAATTTAACATGATGATATAAGTGTATTGATTGAATCTCTGTAGGTTCGAATGCCTTCCGAACCCGCCCTACTGGGACCTGCCAGTATTTAGGTTGAGTGGCGTACTTAGGGTGTCTGACTAGTCTAAGTCGATAGCACACTTCAGACCTGTCAATGGCTTTGGTTTTCAGGCGAGTAGACCATACGACAATGCTAAAACCCAAAAGAAGATTACCAATACAAGTTACATATGACATAAATACCCTTGACTAAATTTCAAAGGGATTGCACAACATTACTATAGACAAGAAGGTGAAAAAGAAATGAGCTTGTACAAATGAAATGCACATAGAGTCTATCTGTATAAAATGTTTCTCATTAAGGTCCAAATTACAAGGGAAGACAAGGACACACTCAAAGTACAATGACCAAGTTAAGTGTGCTATTCGTCTTGATCTATCCCAAGGAGGTTAAAGACACACCTAAAGTACAGGACCAAGTTAAGTGAGCTAAAACCCTTCCCGACTCTGTCCATGGACTACAAGAGACGCAGTTTATACAAACAGACTCACCTCTGTGTAGCTAAGAGTAAAACTTACGGAGGTGCTCGATGTTCCATGGATTGGGAAGCGGAGTCCCATCCTCTGTAGCCAAGCGAACGCTTCCAGGGCAGGATACTTTGATAACTCAGAAGGGACCTTCCCAGCTTGGGTATAGTTTGTTCATCCCTTCACGAATCAGTATTCTCCGCAACACTAGATCGCCTTCTTCTAGCTGTCGGTTGCGTACGAACCTTTGTTGATAGCGCCCGTACGCTTGTTGGTATCGTGCGTTCCAAACAGCTGCCTTCTTCTAGCTGTCGGTTGCGTATGAACCTTTGTTGATAGCGCCCGTATGCTTGTTGGTATCGTGCGTTCCAAATAGCTGCTTGGCACCGTGCCTCGTCTACGAGGTTCAGGTCTTCACGCTGGAGCTTGTCCTGCATGGCTTCATCAAAGGTCCGTTTCCGGAGAGACCCCATGCTGATCTCCGGAGGAAGGACTGCTTCAGCTCCGTACACCAAGAAGAAAGGTGTTTCTCCAGTAGCCCGGCTAGGTGTTGTCCTGCTTTCCCACAATGCGGACGGAAACTCCTCTATCTAGTTGCCACCTTGTATTTTGAGGCACTCATATGTGTGCATCTTGATTCCCTTGAGTATTTCTGCATTTGCTCTCTCAGCTTGGCCATTGCTTGCCAGGTGAGCTACTAATGCGTAGCTGACTTGTATGTCGAGATACTCACAGTACTCTTGGAATGCTGCACTTGTGAATTGGGTTCTGTTGTCAATAATGACTTTGTTCGGAACTTAGAATCTGCAGAGTATGGACTTCAAGAACTTGATAGCTGATTGCTTGTTGATTGTCACAATTGGGGTAGCTTTCGACCACTTGGTGAACTTGTCGATGGCAACGTACAGGAACCTATAACCTCCGACGGCTTTTGGGAAAGGTCCCAAAATGTCCATCCCCCACAGAGCGAATGGCCACGTGGGAGGTATCATTTGTAGTTACTAAGCCGATGTGTGAATTTGCTTCACGTGGAACTAGCATGCTCCGCGCTTCTTTACCAAGTCAACTGCATCCTGGAGTGAAGTAGGCCAGTGAAAGCCATGCCGGGATGCTTTACCAACCAATGTTCCAGAAGACACGTGGTTCTCGCACTCGCCTCCATGGATCTCCGCGAGAAGCTCGCGACCTTCTTCCGGTAAATGCACCGCATTAGAACATCGTTGGCACCATGCCGGTAGAGATCCCCTTCTACTAACGTGTATCTTTTAGCGAATCTGGCAATTCGATCAGCGGAAGCACCATTTGAGGAAGGATATTGTCTTTCAAGTAGCTTCAGATCTCTGAGATCCATGCATTGGGGCTAACTTGAGCTTCTGGATCTTGTGCACCGGGTTGCTCGGAGCTTCCTACAGCGCCTACGATCCTTGGTGGACGCCATGGTAACAGGGCCACCGGGACCGCCAGCTTCGAGGTGCTGGTCTCGCCCCCATCACTTAGTTCGGCGGGTTGAGCGGCAGGTCCTGATAATCTTCTCACAAAAACTCTGTCTGGAGCTTGAGCTTCTGTTGAAGCCTTCGTTGAAAGATCATCAGCTTTAGCGTTGTTGAGACGCTGGACATGACAGAGATCCAGGACGTGGAAGTCCTTCTGTAGCTTATGGACTTCAAGTAGATAAGAAACGAGTTGAGGATTGTTGCAATTGCATTCACCTTTTACTTTCTTGATGATGAGTTGCGAATCACCCTACACCATTAGCTGCCTAACGCCATATGATAGTGCCACCTTGAGTCCGTAGATGAGAGCTTTGTACTCCGCCATGTTGTTGGTTGACTTGAAGTCAAGATGTACCATGTACTTGACCTTCTCCCCAGTTGGAGCGAGGAGAAGGATTCCAGCTCCGGCCCCCTGCTTCTGCATGGAGCCGTCGAAGTAGAGAGACCAGTGAGGCTCAGTGAAGACCAGGACCTTAGGTTCCGACTTCTGCTCACTGAGGCCCTCTGGAGTTTATGAAGAAGGGGTCCACTCGGCCACGAAGTCAGCCAGTGCCTGACTCTTGATAGCATGTCGAGGCAGGAATTCGAGATCTAATTCTGTCAGCTTCGCAACGCACTTGGCAATATTTTCAGTAGAGTTTGGGTTATGCAGTATAAAACACAGTGGAAAGGAGGTTACCACTGATATCTTGTGGGCTTGGAAGTAGTGACGTAGCTTTCTTAAGGCTATAAGGACTGCATATAGCAGCTTATGCACCACAATGTAACGAGTCTTGGCGTCGTGGAGTACTTCACTGATGAAGTACACTGCCCGCTGGATGGTCCGGACCCTCTCGGAGGGGCCTGGAGCTTCTTCTCCATCAACCCGGACCCTCCCGGAGGGGTCCATATCTTTTTCTTGTGCAACCCGGACCCTCCCAGAGGGGTCCGGACCTTGTTCTTCATCAGCTCGAACCTCTTCAGAGGGGTCCGAACCTTCTTCTTGTATTGCAGGAACTCCCTCGATTGATAGAGGTTTTTTCTCACACCTCTTTCCTTCAGAATTCGTGCCTGAGAGCTGGGACCCAGACTCGCCTTCAGGTAGCTTCGGACCCTCCCAGGGGGGTCTAGGCTCCTGAGCTGAAGATGGCTCTGGTCTCTGCGCGACCAGGACCATGCTGACAACCTCCGTAGTTGCTGAAATGTAAAGCAGAAGAGGCTCACCAGGTTCCAGAGCTACCAGAATTGGTAGTGTGGTGAGGAGCTGCTTGAACTCTTGGAGCGCATTCTCTACTTCTTCAGACCATTGGAATGACCTGGACTTCCTCAATAGCTTGAAGAAGAGAAGCGCCCGCTCCACCAGTCTTGAAATGAACCGGCTAAGCGCACCTAGACACCCAGTTAGCTTATGGACGTCCTTGACACGGGTTGGGAGCCGCATCTCTTCAATGGCCTTGATTTTGGCCATATTTGCCTCAATTCCTCAATGAGTCACCAAGAACCGAGGAGCTTTCCAGAGTTAACCCCGAAGACACACTTGTCCAGGTTGAGCTTCATGCGCGTCAAGCGCAACTTGTTGAAGAGGGCTTGCAGATTGTCAAGGAGTGACTCCTTGTTTTTCACATTGACAAGGATATCATCAACGTAGACCTCCACCAAGTCCCTCATAAGCTCTCCAAATATTTTGTGCATGGCTCGAACAAAAGTTGAAGCAGAATTTTGGAGACCAAAAGGCATACCAGTGTAAGAATATAACCCATCTACTGTAATGAAGGTAGTATGGTCTTCATCTTCCCTAGATATTTGTATTTGATGATATCCAAAATATGCATCTAGGAACATAGTAACTCACACCCGGAGGTAGAACCACTATCTCATCTATTCTAGGAAGTGGAAATGTGTCTTTTGGGCATGCCTTATTCAAGGTGGTGTAGACGATGCTCATCCGAAGCTTCCCGCCGGCCTTTGTTACAACAACTGGGTTTGCCAGCCACCGTGGATGGTGAACCTCCTGGATGAAACCAGTGTCGAGCAGCTTCTTGATTTCTTGTCTGATGAAGTTATGCCATTCGACGGATTGCTTCCGTGACTTCTGATGTATTAGCCGTGCATTGGTGTATATCTTCAGGCTATGGTCGATCACCTCCCTAGGGATCCCAGACATCTGTGACAGTTGCCATGCAAACACGTCCACATTGCCCAGAGGAAAGTGACGAGTGTGAGTTCCTATTTGTCGTCCAAACCTCCCGATATACGAGTGGTCTGGACAACATCAGAACCAATTTGGACGACTTTGACTGGGATGTCAGTGTCGCCGCTTGGGCCACGCTGACGTGAGCTCGAAGGTTGCTAAGATGGTAACTCCTTGCCAGATCTTCTTCTTGCGCCGTTGCAAGCACATGAAGTTCCTCCAACACAGTGACTCCAGCCGTGCAATCCCCATGGATCCAGAGGGCGCCTGAAGGAGTCAACATCTTCAACACCAGGTAGCCATAATGAGCTACGACCATGGACCTATATAGGGCTGGCCTGCCTAAGATGGCGTTGAAGGAAAGGCTGATGTGTGCCACATCAAAGACTAGCTTCTCAGACCTATAGTTACCCCTGGTCCCGAAGGTCACCGGGAGTATAATTGATCCGAGAGGAGTAATAGCTCCCGGACCTACTCCAGAGAAAGGACGTGAGGGCCTATGGTCCAATAGGCTGAGTTGGAGCTTCGTGAAAGCCGCGAAGCTGAGAAGGTTGAGCGATGCACCTCCATCCACCAGGACGTGGTAGAGCTGGATGTTGTTGATGGTAGGAGAAACCATCAAGGGCAACTGACCCGCTCTGGTCATGTTCTTCGGGCAATCTGAAGCATTGAAGGTGATGGCGGTGTCCATCCACTTCCAATGAGGTTCTGCCTTGGCGGTGGGGGCTATGGCAGCCATCTCCGGACGCATCATCTTGAGGATACTGAAAGTTGCCTAGAGGGGGGGGTGAATAGGCAAATCGACCTGAAATGACTTAATAAAACGAGATCAGTACTCAGGAGGCGGACCAGTCCGGTCCAGGGGCGAACTAGTCCGGTCCTCCTACAGGAAAGCCTAAACAGTGTTTCTAACAAGTTTTAGTTTGATTCTTGTAATGCAAAGTATGTTGGAATGACTTAGTGAACCTTAACAAGTTATGGAACAAATATGAGACTAAGGATCACAATGAAACAAGAGTGATGAACAAATACGGTAAAGCTAACCCTAGAAGCAATGTGCGATAAGTGAAAGCAAAGTACACAAGGGACACAAGGATTTTATCCCGAGGTTCGATCCCATGAAGGAATCTACGTCCCCGTTGAGGAGTTCACGAAGGGCCGTGTTCAACAACCCTTCCCTCACCAAGTTTACCACAAGGGCCTAACTTGGTTCTCCACTATCACAAAGGGTGAATACAAGATTCGTTGGAGCTTCTCACAATCTGAGGCTCCCACCACAAATATGATTACAAATCACAAAGATTGACTCAAGCCACACGTCACAAAGATTCAACAAGTGCAAGAGATCAAACCGAGAGCCTAGAGCGGTGTTCTTCCTCTTCACCTCACCAAACCCTAATTCACACAAGAATTAGTTTTAGAGGGAAGGTAGGCAAGATGGAGGCTTTTGGAGGCTCAAAGTTTGCTGTGGCGGCACTAGGGTTTCAAAGTATTCAAGAGTTGGTTCAAATGAACCCAGGGATCCTCTATTTATAGAGGTTCCCAACCCATACTGCTGACTTCAGCAGATGGGCGGACTAGTCCGGCCTACGACCCGGACTAGTCCGACCTTTGGGACCCATGACATCCCTGACAACTGTCGCACTGCGCGGCAATCGTCACGCTACCCGCCAAACTTCAAATTTAAACGGTCACTTTAAAACGGACTAGTCCGATCTAAACCGGACTAGTCCGATCTCACACAGAACCTTTTGTTCCGTGTGAAAACGGACTAGTCTGGAGACCACGGATTAGTCCGGCCCCCAGGACGGACTAGTCCAATCTTAGTCAGGACCTCTTGGTCCGGACTAAAATGGACAAGTCCGTGGTTTTGGGACTTAGTCCCGAAAACCCACTCCATGACTACCTGTACTATTCCATCCCACTATGGACTAGACCGAACTCAGTCAGACCCTTCTGATCCGGCTGAAAACGGAGTTGGCCGGCCAGGAGCGGACTAGTCCGGCCACCTGCACCGACTAGTCCTGCCACTCTTGCCAGACTTCTCCAACTCTCTTCTCTCAATAGGATTTGATCTCTAAACCGCTTTGAGCTCCCAACTTGATCTCAATGAACTTTACACACACACCCTCACACATATTTGGCTAGTCTAAACTTGACACACTAGAAACCCTAGTTTCTTCTTTTCGAGTCAACATCGCCGTTTTCATCCTTTTAATTTTTGAGGGTTTGTGTTTCCGCTTGAGTCCACACCTGTGCTTAAGATCACTGAGCTCATTAGTTACTTAATTGTCATCATTAATCATCCAAAACTCACAGGGATCCTAGATGCACTTTCAATCTCCCCCTTTTTGGTGATTGATGACAACACATTAATTCTTCACATATAAGAGTATAAATTTTGGTTTTCATAACGTGCAGGTGTATGAGTGACTCCCCCTCAATGAATGCATCATAAAAAATTGAGGAAGTTCTTCATACATACACACGTTATGGTGGGGTGCCTACGTGTTTTGCTCAACAATTTGTGACAAGACATAATAAATATGAATATGATCAAAAGATATACATTCAAAGCATCATATTGATATTAAACATTCAAAACATAGTCTTGCACAAATTTAAAACATTCGAATGACATAAATATTACAATAAGAAGTGTGACAAGTCCAAGGATCCAAAAAGAGGTGCTACTCTCCCCACATCTAACTCTCCCCACTCTCCCCACATCTAACTCTCCCCCTTTGGCATCAAGACACCAAAAAGGAAAAGAAGAGGGGAACAACGAGGCCTATCCACTAGTCGTCATCCTCCTTACTATCACCCGCCTCATCATCGGAGTCGCTCTCTGTGGCCTCCGGGTCCTCGTGGTCCTCGTCATCGTCGGAGACCCGTGCCTAGGGAGCCGCCCGGGAAGAGCTCCCGTCCTCTTGGAGCTGGGCGAGCTCGTCGGCGGTGAAGTCGGGGAACGGCGTGATCTCGCCATCGCTCTCCTCCAGAGGTGACATGGGGACCTCAAGCTTGTCACACACTGCCTTGAGGTACTTCTCTTGGCGCTTGTGTGCCCGTTGATTCCGGATTTCTTGCTTCCGGCAGGAGGTGAAGATAGCCTTGAAGCACTTGAAGAAGGCGCTCATCAACTGAGGCAGAGGCGGAGAAGGAGGTGCCGCGGGGTGAGGTGCTGGCATCGCAGAGTGAGAGGAAGGCTCCACATTCTTCCGGCGCGGAGGAGGCGACACTGAAGGAGGCGTCTGAGGATGGAGCGGGCGATGAGTCACATCCTTGACGAAGGTCAAGCCCGACACCTTCTCGATGAGATACATGATGTAGGGCGCATACCCACAAGCACAATTAGGGGTATGCGATGTTGAAGATGTCGTCGAAGATGTAGTCAACGAGGTTGAACTTCTCATCGCCATCAATAAGGAGGAGCAGATGCCTTAAGCTCCCTTAGATCACCCCTGCATCACCATCCTTCGGTGCTATTGTCCTCCTTAGGATCCTGTTCAGGATGCTATAGAATGGCTTGATGTTGCGAGCATGCCCAACATCATATTGAACATGACTGGGATACATGTAGGCCAACTCATCTCTGTCTACGGCCTTGAGGTTAGAAATAATGATCTCATGGTCCAAATGACCCTCAAGTCCGAGAATCTTGGCAAACTCTGCAAAGGTGACTGAGTATTGCTCCCCATGAGTCATCCAAAAGATCCGTCTATCACCTTGAGTGGTGAAGTAGATGGTGGAGTAGAACTGCAGGATGACCTCAACATTCCAGTTGTACTTGAATCCCATGATGCCCTTGAGCTCATGACGCTCAGCTGCCTCAATCACCGCATCAAAAGCAGAGTGTTTCTTCTGGGCCATATACTCCCAGTCTACCCATTGTGCTTCGATCACTGGCTTCTTCATGTTCTGGTAGACCAGACGATAATAGTCACAATGAAAGTCGCATCAAAACCGTGGGTCAGCGGTGCTCCTTTCATACTTGTAGACTCTTTCTGTCCGCAATTTCTTGGCCTTGTCTGCTCCCTTCCCATGAAAGACATTTGCAGCCAATTCATGTTGCCGATTAGGGTTCCTTTCAGGGGTGTGTACTTCCAGGGGACCAATAGGTTTGGCCTGCCCCTTCTCCTTTATGACCATGCTCTTGGCCTTCTTTGCCGGTACCTTCACAGAGGGCTTCCTTTTCTTGGGCTCGATAGGAGTTGGGGCCTTGCCCTTCTTCGGATCTCTCCCGATCCGGCGTTCGACAACTTCTTGTTGGGCTTGCTCCTTGCCCCATTCTTTCTCTCCCATAGTCACAAGTCTCTTCCTTTTGGAGACTTGTGCTGCAGCAGCCTGAGAGTTGTGAGCCTAGCGCTCCTCTCGCTTCTTCTTGCGGAGTTCCTTGTGGGACTCCTCAATGGCACGAGCCATTGCTTCATCTTCATTGTAGGCCGTAGCTGTGACCCTAGCTTGTTGTTTCTTGGCTGCCTTTGCTCGCTCTTGCTGCTCGAGATGTTTCTTGGCAGCCTCAACCTCAGCTCGTGCTCGTTCCTCGCCAAGGCGAAGCTGCTCAGACTCCCACTCGGGGTCAGTGGGTGGAGAAGCGGAACGGCGAGGAGCTGCCATTGCTGCTGAAAAAGGGAGAATGCACAAGATAGAAAGTCAAGGAAGTGGAATAATGCAAAATAAATCACGAGAAACAGGCAAAGTTAGAGTTTGGCCTGTGTACACCGGACTTGTCCACCCCAGGGGCGGACTATTCCGCTGGGCGGACTAGTTCGCCTGGCACTGGACTAGTCCGGGTTGCACAGGATAAACCCTAACTCTAACGGTTTTTTGAGAAATCGTTGAATCAAGTCGCAATACTCCTAGGCTATGATCATAAGGATACTAGGAACAACTTTAATGAAGAGGGACCTATCAAAAACCTTAAGAATCAAGAATGTGGTAGGTTTTTGAAAAGAGAGGGATACCTCTTTGAATCTTGACGAATCGGCGAAATCGGGGATGGATCGCGTCGGGAGTGATTGGGAAAAGTCTCCCACACCTCTGGGGCTTCCAATGTGTGGATTGGGAACGGTTTTTGGTGGATGGAATCGAAAATCACTCGAGGGAGGTTGTGCGCACGTGGGAGAGAGAAAAGCAAATGAGCGGGAGAGGAGGGGTCGGGCCGCCTCCTGGGGGTTTAAGTCCCTAGGGGCCGGACTAGTCCGGTCAGCGAACCAGACCCGGATTAGTCCGGATCCGGACTTGTCCGGCCATAGGGCGGACTAGTCCGGTCCTAAAAGACTGAAAACATATATATTTGAGTTTTAGCCACTATAGTGAATCCTTTTGGACATATTGCCACAATAAAACTTTATGAATATGGTCAGTAAGCAATCAACAATCAAACTATGACCATAACTCACAAAGTCAATAGTTTTTCAAATATTTTGGAGAAAATTGAGATAGAGATGAATTTCTCAAACACATGCGTTCTTTTGAATAAGGTGTAAGGAAAACATTCAAATGTGCATGTTTCAAGCCACATTTCGAGAATCTAAGATATTGAGCTCACTCCTAAGCTCACAAAAGCGCTTCTCATCTAGGGGCTTGGTGAATATGTCGGCTAGTTGGTTCTCGGTTCTCACATGGGAAATCTCTATATCCCCCTTCAAGGAATGATCTCTTAAGAAGTGGTGTCTAATATCAATGTGCTTTGTCCTCGAATGCTCAACTGGATCATGGGCTATTTTGATGGCACTCTCATTGTCACATAGGAGTGGAATATGGCGCAAGTTTATACCATAATTCCTTAGAGTTTGTTGCATCCAAAGAAGTTGTGCACAACAACTTCCGGTCGTGACATACTCTGCTTCGGTTGTGGAAAGAGCAATGGAATTTTGTTTCTTGGAGGACCAAGACACTAAGGATCCACCCAAGAATTGACATGTCCCGGATGTGCTCTTGCTATCAACTTTGCACCCCGCATAATCCGCATCGGAGTAGCCAATGAGGTTAAACTTGGATCCTTTGGGGTACCAAAGTCCTAGGCTAGGTGTGTGAACTAAATATTTAAGCATTCTCTTAACAGCGGTCAAATGACACACCTTAGGTGCAGCTTGAAAATGTGCACACATACACACACTAAGCATAATATCCGGTCTAGATGCACAAAGATATAACAAGGAGCCAATCATAGAACGATATACCTTTTGGTCCACACTTGGACCATCTTCGTTGAGGTCTAGATGTCCATTAGTTGCCATTGGAGTCTTGATGGGTTTGGCCTTGTCCATGTCAAACTTCTTTAATATGTCTTGAGTGTACTTTGTTTGACTTATGAACGTGCCTTCTTTGAGTTGCTTGACTTGGAAGCCTAAAAAGAACTTAAACTCCCCCATCATGGACATCTCAAATCTTTCTGTCATTATCTTAGAAAACTCATCACAAAACACTTTGTTAGTAGAACCAAATATGATGTCATCGACATATATTTGGCACACAAAGAGATCATCATTAAAGTGCTTTGTAAAGAGAGTATAATCATCTTTTCCTATCTAAAAACCATTTTGAATAAAAAAGTCTCTAAGGCAGTCATACTAAGCTCTGGTAGCTTGTTTGAGGCCATAAAGAGCCTTACGCAATTTGAAGACATGGTTTGGGAAGTCTTGGTATTCAAAGCCCGGTGGTTGCTCCACATAGACTTCCTCCTTGATTGGGCCATTTAGGAACGCACTCTTGACGTCCATTTGGTAAAGCTTAAAATCATGGTGAGTAGCAAAGGCAAGTAATATACGAATTGACTCTAGCCTAGCTAAGGGAGCAAAGGTTTCATCAAAATCCAAACCTTCGACTTGTGAGTACCCCTTGGCCACAAGTCGTGCTTTGTTCCTTGTCACAATGTCGTGCTCATCTTGCTTGTTGCGGAACACCCACTTGGTGCCCACAACATTTGCTTGTGGACGCTTGACAAGCTCCCAAACTTTGTTCCTCTCAAAGTTGTTGAGTTCCTCTTGCATGGCCACCACCCAATCCGGGTCTCTCAATGCGTATTCAACCTTATGGGGCTCCAAAGAAGAGACAAAGTAGTAATGTTCACAAAAGTTAGCAACACGAGAACGAGTGGTTACCCCTTTTGTAATATCTCCTAGAATTTTGTCAATGGGGTGATCCCGTTGAACACTTTGATTCACACGAGGATGTGGAGGTTGAGCTCTTGAGTCATCATCATCCTCTTCTTCTTGGTCTCCCCCTTGATGTATGCTTCCCTCTTGACTTTTGTCTTCTTGATCATGTTGAGGTGCCACTTGTCCTCTTCAACTTGATCACGTGGGAGATGGCTTCCATCATCTTGTGGTTGGTCACTTGAGCTTTGAGTTTGTTCTTGTGGACGAATATCTCCAAGTGCCATCCTTCTAAGAGCTTCTTGTGGAGAGTCTTCTTGATCTTGCACACTTTGATCAACTTGCTCCACTTGGGAGCCATTAGTTTCATCAAACACCACGTCGCGTGCTATTTCAACAATCTCGGAGGATTTGTTGAAGACACGGTAGGCGTGGGTGTTTGAATCATAACCAAGCAAGAAACCTTCATCGGACTTTGAAGCGAACTTCGAAGTCCTAGGCTTCTTGTTGAGAATATAGCATTTGCTCCCAAAGACACGAAAGCAAGAGACATTGGGTTTCTTACCAACTAGAAGCTCGTAGGGGGTCTTCTTAAGGAGGCGGTGGAGGTACAATCGGTTGACGGTGTGGCAAGCGGTGTTAACTGTCTCTGCCCAAAACCGGTCCGATGTCTTGTACTCATCAAGCATCATCCTTTACATCTCAATGAGTGTCCTATTCTTCCATTTTGCCACCCCATTTTGTTGAGGGGACTATGGGGCTGAAAATTCATGCTTGATGCCCTCCTCATCAAAGAATTCTTCCACTTGAGTGTTCTTGAACTCGGTGCCATTGTCGCTTCTTATAGCCTTGATTCTTGAGGCGAACTCATTTTGAGCTCTTCTCAAGAACCTCTTGAGGACACCGTGAATCTCACCCTTATCATGTAAGAAAAATACCCAAGTGAAACGAGAAAAATCATCAACAATAACAAGACCATATTTGTTACTGCCAATGCTAATGTAGGTTATTGGCCCAAAAAGGTCCATGTATAGCAGTTCCAAAGGTCTTGTCATCGTCATGATGTTGTTGGAGGGGTGTTGAGCTCCCACTTGCTTACCCGCTTGACAAGCACTACATGGCCTATCCTTTTCAAAGACAACATTCTTCAAACCATAGATGTGCTCGCCCTTAAGAAGCTTTTGTAAGTTCCTCATCCCAACATGGGCTAGCCTTCTATGTCAAAGCCATCCCATGTTGGTTTTCGCCATTAAGCATGTGTCAAGTTGAGCTTTATCCGAGGCGAAATCCACAAGATAAAGCTTTCCCTTGAGCACACCCTTAAAAGCGATTGAGTTGTCGCTTCTTCTAAGGACGCTCACACCCTCATTAGTAAAAACACAATTATAACCCTTGTCACATAGCTGTGATATGGACAAGAGGTTATAGTCTAGAGAATCAATATGCAAAACGTGAGAAAGAGTATGTTGGGGGAAATGACAATTTTATCGGAGCCAAGGATTTTCCCTTGGCTATTGTCCCTAAAGAGGATTCCTTCATTTGGATCATCATGTTGCTCATACTCCACGAACATTCTCCTCTCACCGGTCATGTGATTTGTGCATCCACTATCGAGCATCCATTTGGATCCACCGGAGGAGTACGCCTACAAAGCAAGATTATGCCTTCCTTTTAGGTACCCAAGCGGAGTTGGGTCCTTTGACGTTAGTAGTGAGGAACTTGGGCACCCACACACAAGGCTTGGGGCTCTTGCGGAGTGGCCCAACATATCTAGCATATACCTTGCCATACTTGTTCCTCATTAAAACATAAGATGCATCAAAATCATGGAAGAGAGGATGTAGTTCAGATTTAGGCAAGTTAGTGCTAGTTGAAGTATTCTTCCCAATTTTATTTGGGGATGAGCTTCCCTTGACAAAGACAATCAAGTCTTTCCCATACTTGGAGGTTTTAGCATTTTGCTTTCCACCTCTAGTATAACCAAGACCATCTTTGACATAGGGAAGCCTTGTGTTGGTGTATGCACTTCGTGCATACGCCACCTTCTCTTTGTCAAAGATGTCACCTTTAGGTGCTTGTTTGCCTTGAGTCAATTTAAGCTCATCCTTTAATTTAAGGATCAAGTTAGAACATTTGCAAGTAGATGTTGCTTCGGATGCAACCTTTGAGGAGGATGAGCTTTTGGAGGAAGAGGCTACATTAGTCTTGAGGGACTCAACTTGAGTCTCAAGGATCTTGTTAACTTTTGTCAAGTTGCCAAGTTCGTCCTTGAGCTCAATGGTTGTCTCCTCAAGACTTGAGCATGTTTTCTTGCTTAGAGCAAGTTTATGCGCTAATTCCTTGCTCTTCTCTCTCTCAAGCTCAAAGAGCTCAATGAGCTCTTTACATCTCTCATTTTCATGGATAAGCATGTCCTCTTGCCTATCTATGAGCTCCTCCTTCTCAAAAATTTCAACCGGGAGCAATTCCATTCTACGCAAAGTGCTCTTACTTATGTCCTTAAGCATGTGTTCATTTTCACTAGCACTATCAAAATCGTCATGAGAAGATATGGAAGAGGATGAGTTAGAAGTAACCTTTCTCCTTCTTGTTTTGCCATGAGGCAAGTTGGCTTGTGGTCGTAGAGGTTGGGGAAAAGCTTGCTTCCCTTGGAGCTCCCCCCGATGGCTATGGTTGCCACCTTCTCCTCGTCTTCGGAGGAGGACTCATCGTTAGAGTCCCATTCCTTGCCTAAGTGTGCATGACCGGAGGGCCTCCTCTTCTTGTAGAACTTCTTTTCTTGAGGCTTGCCCTCCTCCTTCTTCTTGCCTTCTTCATGTGGGCAATCCACAATGAAGTTCCCGTACTCGCCACAATTGTAGCAAGCCCTCTTTGTTTTGGGCCTTGCTTTTTCTTTGCCCTTGCCCTCATGCTTGTATCCTCCTTTTCTTCTCCTCATCATCCTCTTGAAATTGTTGCTGAAGAGGGCCTCTTCCTCATCGGTGTCAAGGATCTCCTCATCATCTTCGTTTTGCTCTTTTGAGGAGGATGTCGCTTTGAGTGCAACATCCTTCATCTTTGAAACGGTGAACCTTTGGAGGTCGTTGTAGAAGAGCTCCTCCTTCTCCATGATCTCGTGGTTGATGATCCTCCCTAGGACCCCCTCCGGGGTCATCTTGGCAAATCCCGGGCTTTCTCGTATCATGGAGCAAAGAGAGACATTTCTAGGCATGAATGCCTGAATCATCCGCTTCACCACCTCGTGGTCCGTCCACTTGGTGCAGCCATAAGATCTGCTCTTGTTGACGAGCAGCTTTAGGCGATTGTACATCTCTTGGGGAGATTCACCATCCATAATGGCAAACCTCCCGAGCTCTCCTTCAGTGAGCTCAATCTTCGCTTCCTTCACGACTCGATTGCCTTCATGAGCCGTCTTGAGGGTGTCCCAAATATCTTTGGCCACCTCAAGTCCATCTACTTGGTTGAATTCATCTCTTGAGAGAGATGAGATGATCACTCCGACCGCTTGGGCATTGCGGTGAAGGAGCACGGCTTGCTCCGGAGTGATGTCTTCTTCATTCTTCGGGATATGCACCCCGGTCAACACAATTTGCCACAATGAGGGGTTGAGTGACACGAGATGGATCTTCATGTTGTGCTTCCACATCCCGTAGTCGGTTCCATCGAATTGAGGAGGCTTCCCCAATGGGATGGAAAGGTAGTGGTTGTTGGAGACAAGGCGTTCATAGTTGTAGCCTTGTTGGTTGTAGTTGATCGTGCCACCCGTTGTAGAGGTCGAAGTGTCCACCTTTGGAATCTTCAACTTCTCTCGAAGTTTCGCCTTGAGCTGGTGAGTCTCTTCGTCATCCGTTGACTTGTCTTGGTAGACAATCACCTCCTCTTGGGTTGCTTGGATCTCATTGGTCTAGACCTTGTCATACCCCACTCCGGCCATCTTCTCTCCGAGTTGTTAGACTCTTTGGGAGAGTCCCGCTCTGATACCAATTGAAAGTTGCCTAGAGGGGGGTGAATAGGCTAATCGACCTGAAATGACTTAATAAAATGAGATCAGTACTCAGGGGGGCGGACTAGTCCGGTCCTCCTGCAGGGAAAGCCCAAAAAGTCTTTCTAACAAGTTTTAGTTCTATTCTTGTAATTCAAAGTATGTTGGAATGACTTAGTGAACCTTAACAAGTTATGGAACAAATATGAGACTAAGGATCACAATGAAACAAGAGTGATGAACAAATACGGTAAAGCTAACCCTAGAAGCAATGTGCGATAAGTGAAAGCAAAGTACACAAGGGACACAAGGATTTTATCCCGAGATTCGATCCCACCAAGGAATCTACGTCCCCGTTGAGGAGTCCACGAAGGACTGGGTTCAACAACCCTTCCCCCACCAAGTTTACCACAAGGGCCTAACTTGGTTCTCCACTATCACAAAGGGTGAATACAAGATTCGTGGGGCTTCTCACAATCTAAAGCTCCCACCACAAATATGATTACAAATCACAAAGATTGACTCAAGCCACAGATCACAAAGATTCAACAAGTGCAAGAGATCAAACCGAGAGCCTAGAGCGGTGTTCTTCCTCTTCTTCACCTCACCAAACCCTAATCCGCACAAGAATTAGTTCTAGAGGGAAGGTAGGCAAGATGGAGGCTTTTGGAGGCTCAAAGTTTGCTGTGGCGGCGCTAGGGTTTCAAAGTATTCAAGAGTTGGTTCAAATGAACCCAGGGATCCTCTATTTATAGAGGTTCCCAGCTCATACTGCTGACTTCAGCAGATGGGCAGACTAGTCCAGCCTACGGCCCGGACTAGTCCGACCTTTGGGACCACTGATGTCCCTAACAACAGTCGCACTGCGCGGCAATCGTCACGCTACCCGCCAA
Source organism: Tuctoria greenei (assembly GCA_036927565.1). Classification (NCBI taxonomy): domain Eukaryota; kingdom Viridiplantae; phylum Streptophyta; class Magnoliopsida; order Poales; family Poaceae; genus Tuctoria; species Tuctoria greenei. The sequence goes on from JAYESD010000008.1 coordinate 88,791,961, forward strand.
ACTTCAAATTCAAACGACCACTTCAAAACGGACTAGTTCGATCCAAACCGGACTAGTCCGATCTCACACAGAACCTTTTGTTCTGTGTGAAAACGGACTAGTCTGGAGACCACAGACTAGTCCGGCCCCCAGGGCGGACTAGTCCAGCCTCCCAGACTTAGTCGCTGAAGCACCAACTTCTCACCAATCCGGACTAGTCTGGCCCCCAGGGCGGACTAGTCCGATCTCAGTCAGGACCTCTTGGTCCGGACTAAAACGGACAAGTTCGTGGTTTTCGGACTTAGTCCCAAAAACGAACTCCATGACTACTCGGACTAGTCCGTCCCACTACGGACTAGTCCGAACTCAGTCAGACCCTTCTGGTCCGGCTGAAAATGGACTTGGCTGGCCAGGAGCGGACTAGTCCAACCACCTGCACGGACTAGTCTGGCCACTCCTGCCAGACTTCTCCAACTCTCTTCTCTCAATAGGATTTGATCTCTAAACCGCTTTGAGCTCCCAACTTGATGTCAATGCACTTTACACACACACACCCTCACACATATTTGGCTAGTCTAAACTCGACACACTAGAAACCCTAGTTTCTTCTTTTCGAGTCAACATCGCCGTTTTCATCCTTTTACTTTTTGAGGGTTTGTGTTTCCGCTTGAGTCCACACCTGTGCTTAAGATCACTAAGCTCATTAGTTACTTAATTGTCATCATTAATGATCCAAAACCCACGGGGATCCTAGATGCACTTTCAGATACACCGGGAGGTAATATCCCAGGACCCTCCATATATCATATGGAGAATCTTCTGATGTTCATTGTCAGAGATGTCGGAGTCGTCATCCACAGTGTTGTAGACGGCCTTCAGGGACTTCTTGGCATCCTGGAAGCCAAGCTTCTGTTCTGGTAGATCTTCTCCGACCTTCTGTTTCCCCTCCCGTTGGCGGTATGGGGCTTCTTCATGGCGCTTATTGCTGCATTCAATAAGCCGCTAGACCTCACGACAATCTTCGAGGTTATGGGTGTTCGTCTTGTGGATCGGACACCACATCTTCTCACCGTCACGTTCCTCAGTTGATGGTCGGGATTGTTTATCGGGGTTTGGCCCCCGGCTGTTGGACTTCTTCCTCTTCTTTCCACTGCCTGAGGCAATAGCTTCAGCTTTAGAGGAGGATTTACCAGCCTCCGCAACTAGTTTGGAGTGCATCCCCTGACCCTCTGCAGCCCTAGCGCATTTGTCGGCTAGGCTGAAGAGCTCTGTGACGCTGCTGACGTCTTTAGCTGCCATCTTCCCCAACATCTTCTTGTCTCTAACTCCCTGTTGAAATGCGACAACTACAAAGGCATTGGAGATAGAAGGAATAGTGTTCCGTACCTAAGAAAACTGCTGGATGAAAGATCGTAGCGATTCTCCTGCCTTCTGTTGTACGGTAAATAAGTCTAGCTCTGTGCCAAGTCGGGTGTAAGAGCTTTCGAAGATGGCAGTGAACTGGCGACAAATTTCCCCCCAACTATAGATGGAGTCAGGAGAGAGACTTATGAACCAGGACCTTGTTGTCCCGATTAGAGCCACAGGGAAGTAGTTAGCCATCACAACCTCATTGCCTCCGCCAGCGAGGATGGCGGTGGAGTAGACTTGAAGGAATTCGACGGGGTTGACTGTCCCGTCATACTTCTATGGCAGATGAGGTCGGAACTTAGGTGGCCAGTTGATCATGCGAAGATGCATGGCAAGGGCCGAACAGTCGCCCCCCCCCCCCCACGCCCAAAGGAGAAGGGATTTCCCGAGCCTCCCGCCTCTTGCGAGTATGCTCCATAAGGATGCGGCCGTCTTGCCTCATGTACCGGTTGTCGATCTCCGATCGGAGATCATGCGTCGAGGGCCTCGATGTCATATGAGTGCAGCGTGCCCTGGAGGGTAGTGATGTCACTTGCTGAGAGGGTGCACGCCTCCTGTGTTGCAACGCCTGAGGACCAAGTCTACCAGACAAGGCCCTGTTCCTTGTACGTGCCTGCCCAGCGAGGGGTGGACCTTGGTTGCTGATGGCATCGGCTGCGGCTGCAACCAAATGCTCCACATCAGCACACCACTGTTCCATCGCACCCTGAGGTGCTCCGGGTGTAGGTGGACGTTGGAGAAGAGTGCGCACCGCGTTCAGCGTGTTCTCAGGGTTGTTCGTCGATGCTGTGACCGACGCGAACACACCATCATGCTGAGATGGTGGAGGTGGTGGTGGAACGACACCCACCGGGGCAACAGCTTTGGCCGGCTGCTGCATGTTGGAGGGATTTCCTCCTGTAGACTGCTTAGACACACCGTTGGACGATGTTGCGATGGAGTTCACCATCTTGAGATCTTAGCGCCTCTATCTGGCGTGCCAAATGTTGAAGTGTGTAAATGACACTTCCCCCGGTACTACTAAAGCATAATCTGTGGAGGTTCGTATTCGGATGGGGCGCGTAAGATCAAGAACAAGATGATGACACAGAGGTTTTTATGTGGTTCAGGCCGCCTGAGCGTAATACCCTACTCCACGGGGTGGTTGTTTATTGCGTATATGTGTCTGTGGCGAGTGTTAGTGGATGCTTGTATGCGTGTGAGCTTTCTTCTTTTCTACCGTGAGACACAACCCTTTTATATGCTAAGAGTTGGCCGTTACAGTATTTGCCTAGCCCAACAGGTGGCCCCAGCTGTAATAATACACATATACACGATCTACATGCATAATCGTGATTAACAGTGTAATAACACGCATTAATGGTGGCGTTATCAGTTTTGATGGTCCTATGATCGTGCGTAATTAATGCTAAATTAATGATGCGTCAATCAGGTCTTGTAACGTCTGTTTTAATAGCCTCTTGAATGTTTGTGCCATTGGAGATCCTGTAGTCGTTGCAGGCTTAGGTCCGGAGGTACAACACGTGGCAGCTCTAGAGCTTCCCTCTGCGGGGAGGTAGCTCTAGAGCCACTCGACGCGTGGCGGCACCGGAGCTTCCCCCTACAGGGTGTTAGGTCCGGGGTTGCTAGACACGTGGCGGGACCGGAGCTTCCCTGTGAAGGAATGTAGGTCCGGTCCCGCAGGACACGTGGCAGTACCGAAGCTACCCAAACAAGGGACGCGGGCCCAGTGCTGTCAGACTTGTGTCACCTTCGGAAGTCTTCAACTTGGACATAGGAACTCCTTGGTTTTAAGTGCGGTATCAAGGGGTACCTGGTATCCAGGGTACAGACAACCTCAGTAGGTGACTTGGGGTTTTCGAGTTCTTTTTAGCCTAAGGATGTTCTCGTAGCTCCTGATATTATTTAGAACCTCATTTTTGTTCGTTGTTTTACCACTGATAACCATTTTTTATTGAGTTTGATTCTTTTGGTTTATTTGTGAAGGATCTTACTACCAGGCGTCTTCTTCTTCGGTGTGAGAGCTCAGGGCCTCTGTACACTCTTTGTCTTCCTGCTTCCGCTTCGTCCACACCTTTTGCTCTGACTACGACAGCTTCGTCCACCTGGCATCGCCGGCTTGGCCACCATGGTGTAGATGTCATGTCAAAGTTGTCTAGTAGTTTAGTTATTTCAAGTACTAGGGGCGCTCGTGAGTCCTTGTGTCATACTTGTTAGCTCGGTCACCATGTTCGGCTTCTGTTTTTGAGCTCCGTTACTCATGTTGCACATATCCTATTCTCAATATTTCGGGATATAAATACTATTTAGTGGTGCTTGATGATTTTTCACACTGTTCGTGGACTTTTCCCCTGCGTAAGAAGTCTGATATGTTCGTCACTCTCTCTTACTTCTTCTCTTGGGTGTTCACTCAGTTTGGGCGCACTATTAGGGCCGTCCAATGTGATAACGAGCGCGAGTTTGGTAACTCTGCGCTCCGTAACTTCTTTCTTACGGCGTCCAGTTGCGCATGTCTTCCCGTACACCTTGTTGACGGCTGTTATATAGCAATTTCACCCGTCAATATAACTCAATTATGTTCAGGAATTGTCATTTCTTGCACATATCACCTTTCTATTTAACCTATTTCCACTTGTCCTTGGAGAAATAGTGCATGCAGGGAATTATTACAGGAAATGAGGTAAAAGAGGGGGAGCAGTCCTATAAAATACCATCCTGGAACCACATGGATCAAATGGCCCACAAACAGAAGTATCCGAGGCCATCCAACGGTGTATCTCCTATATCAGTATGGGGACCCACCTAGAAGTGACCTGGAAGAAGCACACTGCAAAAGGAGCCAAGACTAGGTCGGCCAACTAGGTCCTGGCGCCAAACGCGGTCAAATTCCACGTGTCAACTCCCTGTGGTGCCCCGATAATGATTAAGACTGATTCACGCGTTTTGGTGGTGGGAACCGACCCTTCTCCGGCTATAAATGTGAGGACCGGGAATCGCAGAGGGTGGTGCCATGCGATGCGGCACCCAACAACACAGACGAAAGAATATGACAAAATACAAAGTTTTATTTATAGAAACAACAGAAGTCTTTTACAATACATAATGTACAACAGAAGTAACACTCATAGCTAAATTCTTAGCCTAGCTATGCAAAAGTGCAACCGTCCAGCCCGAGGACACTACACACTAGCAGCACACAAAAGATCACGGCGGCGTGCAGGGCTCTCACTTGGCGGTATACCCAGATGGGGGCATCGCCTCATCTTTAGGCCCTTCCTCATACGTCTCACCTGCAAACAACTTAATATAGCAACCGTGAGCACTAAGGCTCATCAAGACTTAACTGCCTCACCTAAACACGAAACTCTACATGCAGGGATACTTAACATAGGAATAGATATAAAAGTAAATGACTCGCCTACATGTTGATCCTTAATTTTCAAGTTATTAACAACAGCTTAAAGGTTTAACAAAAGTAACTTTAGTGAGCATATTTTATAGCAATCATAGTTGCCAAGCAATTATAATTCAATATATCATATTCTTATGGCTTCTTCAGTATTTACTACGTCACAGCGCAGTGAACAATTGGTGCTCAAATAACCACGAGGGATGGTGATTGCAATCAGTAGACACCCGAATAACATGTCACATACACCCATTTTGGAAGTGGAGCGAATCACACTTTAATACTATGTTGTGTGCATCAACCATTCAAAGGAAACCCAAATGTTGAACCGGTCCTTCCGTAATGGGCAGGAGGTCCCCTTGCAGAGCGTGTCTATGCGCGCCAGCATATTTACACCTTCCTGCCCTCAATCCACTCCTATAAAATGGTAGGGTAAGCCTCGACACCCAGGTTAACCAATTACATCGGTTTCCTGGTTTCCATATAGCCAGTATGCATCAGATACAGTTCAAACTTGGCCAGTAGGGCCGCATAAGGATCGGTCCTTAATCGACACAAGCAGGGCTACGCACGTGAGACCACATCTCGCTGCATCCTATCTGCTGCTCATTCTCAAATTCATATTCATAAACCATTCTTTGATCAAATCCATCCCGTGTGATAAAATCCTATCTCACGATTAGATTCCAACTACTCAACTTCTACTGGATTCGTCAAAACATTAGCATGGCATTTTCTACTCGTCAAGCGGTAGACCTACCCGATACTCATGGGATTTGTGGGTCATGCAAGTGGAGTAACAAGCACCTTAGCTCTAATGAACAAAACTTATCCTAGACATAAGTGATACAAATAGAAACTTTAAAATAGAACTTAAATGCAAACTGGGGCTTGCCTGGTTGCGGGTCTGTATCAAAGTTAGCTCCGGGGAGGATGCTGTCCAAGGCCTCTGGCTCATCCTCGATCTCGGTCACTATATGATATGCAATACATAAAGTACATGAGTGATAGTGAAACTATATAAAAGATCTTATAACCATTGATCAAGTAAGAAAATGATTTTAATTGCCTTTGGGATTTTTACAGTGGATCATAGGTTCTATGAGGAAGAATTGGACCAAGAATTGGAGATGTTCAAGGAAGCTTGTTGTCTCTAAAATTCCAACAAGTGAAAGCTTCTCTGAATTTTGGTACTAAATCTGTAGCTTTAACATAGCTACCAGTGGATGATCTTCGTAGATGAGGTTTTACTGGTTCTAGGAAAATTTGTTTCATATTTTTCTGAGCTTCCTACAAGGAGAAATTGATTTACAAGTTTGCAAGAAATTCTGAAAAGGTTTCTGTACATTTCTCATTTTTCAATTGACATAGGTGATTTGAACATTGTTTGGTCCAGTAATTGAAAACCAATGAACTTAAAATTTTTAGTGGGGATCAAGTGTATTATAATGAAGATTCTGACCAGAAATGGGAATTATCCAATTAGCAGAACAAGAGTAACTAATTTCCCAAGCAGTTAGCTTAAAGGAATTAATTATGAAAATTCTGGGACTTTCATGTCCAACAAATTGCGCAACTGCAAAATAGGGATCAAGATGAGTCTACCAGAATTTATTTGGAATTATTTGAGCAAATTTACTAGGACTAATGGATTTTAGAAGTTTGCTCAAAATCTGGAATTATTTGTAAAAGGAAAAGTTTAAATAAATCCAGCCTTTCCTACCCATTTAAAATGGGCCAATCGTAACTGGGCCACACTGAGGGCCAAGGTTTAACCCGCGCAGCCATACCAGATCCCGCGGCCACACCAGATCCTTTTCTCTCGCAGAGCGACTGACAGGCGGGACCCATGACATCGTCTTCTACTTCGGACGTGTGGTGCTCCTCGCCGGAACCGCGGCGGCGCCCTGTCGGGCTTGCTGTGCCAAGCTCCTCTCGACACAGCTTTGGCCGCCTGGCCCTAAAATCGGACACGCAACACGATGGGGAGGTCCACACGAGTCGGCGACGGCCAGAGATGAGCGCACGACAACGGTGGTGGAACTAGGGTTCCGACAATGCTCGGTACTGCTCGGCAATGGCACAAACACTTCAGGAAAGAGCTGGGGAGGTTCCAGGGAGCATGAGGAAGGTGAACAAGAGGTGCAAACACCGCATAACGACCGACCAACGCATGCTCGACAGCGAGTAGCGGTGCTTTTCAAAGGCGACAAGGAAAACTCGAAATACTCCGTTGATGGTCGATTATTTTCACTAAGAATTGATCCAGGGGGTGCACTACAAGGTATAGAAACTAATATCTAGCGGGCTCAAGGGATTTCTCCATGTATAAAATGAATTGCTCTCATGACCTAGCATGAAGGCTCGAAGAAGGCCGAGAGAAGAACGGTGATTACTTGCTGGATAAAGAATGAACTCGGGAAAGATTTTCACTGTGAGAGAGAAGAGGTATGGGCGCTCCTTTTTGCTTTGGAGAGCAGCTCACGAGGTGGTCTGTGACGCTGGCACAACGGGGAACAGAGAGGCTCGACCTCGGCGGCTCAACTACGATGGACCCAAACCTTGGGTTATCAGCCAAGGAAACTTTGAAATTTGATTGGAGAAGATAGAGAAATGAGTGGTGCTACTTTTATCCTCTTGGAGCATGATGCAACACTGCTTCTATTGGCCGACAAGCTTGAGCAACGGCGGGAGAGAAAACAGAGGACGGAGTGTTGATGTCTTGTGGAATGAGAAGGGAATGGGATGCACGGTGGGAGGAGTAGATATTCCACTCAAGGTGCCAGAGACCAGCTTGCATGGCTGGTTGTCGGGCTGGGGCATGGTGGCGGCATTGAACGGCAGGGAAACAGAGCCCAGCGTCAGTTCACTCCAGTTGAGTCACTGACTGTGGGTCCCACTGCTCTTCTCTTCTCATCCCTCTCTGTACAATGAAATATCCCACCAACTTGTGTCCAAAATTCATGAAAATATTTAGATAGGCTCGAGCAAATATCTAAGATTTGATTCTAATTTCAAATATTTGATTTGGACAAGTTTCATCTGAAATTCAAATTTGAATTTGAATGGAATTCAATGTACACATCAAATTGAAAAGAAATTATGCTCCAAATTTTATGAAATTTGGCAGGGATGCTATTTGGATTTTTTGGAAGTCAATGGTGAACTCAGATTTTTATTTTGACATGATTTGAACAGGAACATGTTTTGAATATTTGAATTCCCTTCATTGAAGGTTGAATTGGTTTGATTTTTCAGTTTCCATTTTGATTTATTTTTCCCATTCAAATTTTTAATTCTCCTATCTGAACTTAGTACTATGAATTTTGAGGGATTTTACATCCTTCCCCTTAAAAGAATCTCGAGATTATCAATGAAAGAGACGAAGGTAAAAAGATTACCAGATATGAGATGATAACAAATCCGGATAATTGGATCGGAGATAGTCCTCGCTTTTCCATGTCGCTTCCTCAGCGGTATGGTTACTCCACAAGACTTTGTAGAAGTACAAAGTTTGGTTCCTGGTGGCGCGAGTCTTTTCATCGATAATCCGGATTGGATACTCAGAATAAGTGAGATCCGGTTGGAGAGCTTCACTGTCTTCGGTGCGGATTTCAGTTGAGGATTTTAGGCACTTCCGCAGCTGAGAAATGTGGAATACATTATGAATACCAGCAAGTGACGCCGGTAACTCCAAGTGATAGGCCACAAGTCCGCATTTTTCAATGATAGCAAACGGATCGATGAATCGTAGAGCAAGCTTTCCCTTCACTCCGAAGCGATGAATTCCTTTAATCGGAGAGACACGAAGATAAACGTGGTCTCCGATGTCGAAGTGGAGAGGTCGACGTCTTTTATCCGCATAACTTTTCTGATGAGATTGATTAGCCTTGAGATTGGCTTGGATCGCTCGAACTCGTTCCTCAGCTTCATTTACAAGATAAATTCCGTATATAACTCGCTCGCCGGATTCACACCAGTTGAGTGGTGTGCGACATTTCTGGCCGTAGAGAGCTTCATACGGCGCCATCTTGATGCTAGCTTGATAGCCATTGTTATACGAGAACTCCACCAACGGTAAATGATCATCCCAATTTTTACCGTGATGGATGGCACAAGCGCGTAGCATATCTTCAAGAAATTGATTCACCCGCTCAGTTTGACCATGCGTCTGCAGGTGATATGCGAAGCTTCAGATCAGTTTTGTCCCCAGTGACGCATGCAGCTGCTCCTAGAAACGAGCAACGAACAGCTGCCCCGTGATCTGAAATAGTTGTACGGGGAACTCCGTGCAAGCACATGATTCTTGCAATATACAACTCCCCATATTTCTTGACAATATACTTTGTATGTACAGGTATAAAATGAGTTGATTTGGTTAGTCGATCGGCTATCACCCAAATTGAATCATGCTTGTGGAATGTGAGAGGCAAACCGACGATGAAATCCATACTAATGTCATCCCATTTCCACGCCAGGATTTTCAATGGTTGCAGCTGTCCGGCCTTCCTCATGTAGTCAGCTTTCACTCATCGACACATATCACACTCGGATACGTACTTCGCAATCTCTCTTTTCATCTATGTCCACCAAAATCTGGTTTTCAGATCTTGATACATCGTGTTGCTGTCCGGATGAATAGAATACTTGGACAAGTGAGCTTCATCCAAGATTTTCTTCTGAAGTGTTAAATCATAGGCTACCACTATAAGGTCGTTGAACCATAGAGTACCATGCTCATGACTCCGGAAGCACTCCATTTCTCCATTCTTCATTCTCCGCCGAATGTGCGACATACCCATGTCTTTCTTTTGAGGTCCCATAATCTCCTCTCGTATGGTAGGAATGAGAGCAAGATTATATAACACTCCATATGGAACCAAGTATAAACTTGGCTCGTCCTCGTCCATTGGAGTGATGGAAAAATTATTGACGTGAGACTTGCGGCTTAGCGCATCGACAACGACATTCGCCTTGTCGGGATGGTAATGAATTTAATTCTCATAATCTTTGGTCACCTCTAACCATCTTCGTTGTCGCATATTCAACTCCTTCTGAGTGAAGATATATTTGAGACTCTTGTGATCGGTGTAGAGATGCACTAGGTTTCCCAATAAATAGTGCCTCCACATTTTCAAAGCAAGCACCATGGCAGCGAGCTCAAGGTCATGAGTTGGATACTGCTATTCATGATTTCAGAGCTGCCGTGAGCCATATGCGATCACGCGGCCTTCTTGCATTAACACGCAGCCGAGACCAATGCCAGACACATCACAATAAACGTCGAAAGATTTGGTCGTATCCGACTGAGCTAGCACTTAGGCTGTTGTGAGATTTTCACGAATGCTTGAAATGCATCTTCACATGCCTTGCTCCAATTATATTTAGTCCCCTTTTTCAGCAGCTCCGTCATTGGCTTAGCGATTTTTGAGAAGCTTGGAATGAACCTCCGATGATATCCCGCTAACCCGAGGAAGCTGCGAACTTTGTGGACGGACTTTGGAGACTCCCATTTCAGCACTTGCACAATTTTTCTTGGATCAACAGTGATACCCTCCGCTGAAATAATGTGACCAAGAAATGGCACTTGGCTGATTCAAAACTCGCACTTGTCGAGTTTTGCATAAAGCTTGTGATCTCGCAATCGTTGGAGCACGATATGCAACTGTTTGGCATGCTCTTCCTCTGATTTAGAATAAACCAGAATATCATGGATGAAGACCACGACAGACTTGTCCAACTCCGGCATAAACACTGAATTCATCAAATACATGAAGTGAGTCGGCGCGTTGGTAAGTCTGAAGGACATGACGAGATATTCATAGAGCTCGTATCTTGTTAAATGTCGTCTTCGGTATATCCTCTAGTCGGAATTTGATTTGATGATATTCGGATCGAAGATCCATCTTCAAGAATACCTTAGCACCCACTAATTGATCGAATAAGATATCAATGCGCGGTAGTGGATACTTGTTCTTGATCGTCATGGCGTTGAGCGGACGATAGTCCACACATAGACGTAACATCTTGTCCTTCTTCTTCACAAATAATGTGGAGCAGCCCCAAGATGATGAACTTGGGCATATGAGACCTTTGTCCAGCAGGTCCTTCAAATGCTCCTTTAATCACTACACCATGGTACATGTTCGCCAACACATAGAAATGTGGGCACAAGGTACTTGTGGAGACATAAAAAACCGTAGGCAAAAGTTTTGCTGACAGAATGTGAACAGACGCGGTAGAAGCTGTCGGCTTAGGCTTTGGCAACAGTTAAACCTTTTGCCGACAGTTGGTGTGTGGGAAAACGGGGAACCTACGCCGACAGTTCGCATTTTTCCCGGCAGTTAGTTTTCCCCACAGTAAACCGACAGTAGATATGTGGGCTAACCACATTTCCTGCCATCTAGTAATATGCATGGTTCCATAGATAAACTTAGGATCCTCCAAATAAAGTAGCAGCATACATGTCCAATAAATATCAAGTCATATCATAAGTTAAGTTCCAGCCTATTATATAGTGCCATACATATAACCCACTGAGAGAATATACATGCTTTTCTCTACTCGCAAATAGTTCTAACCATAAAGTCATACACACAACATTTTCTTGTTGCACAAAAGGTCACTCCAAAAGCTTATAACATGCCTTGCTGCCAAAAGGTTACTACTCCAGTTAGTTGCCGGTGCACCTATCATGATAAAAAAGAACAATCAGCACACAATGCAAGCAAGGGAATATTAAGATTGCCAAGCTTGCAATCATACCAGAACCTGGACCTTTTTATCGCCTTGAATTAAGATCCATCCTTGATCTGCAACAAGTCAAGTTATTGAACTAATTGACCAAAACATTCTTAGAATTATAGATGTAAGGCAAAATATTACTCTGTCATCCATCAACAATAACAACCAGTTACAAGATTGCATCCATCTTGGTCATCCTTCAACAATATATAATTCCCTCTACTCAATATTTAATTGCTTAGAACAAAAATTGTTTGAAACATTGAATCACAATGATTTAGGATTAGGTAGACAGAATAAAGAATGTAGCAATTGCAATAACAAAAGGTTATTGGCTTGAACAAACGTATTTAGAAAATATTTAATCTTATAGATTATGAAGTATTATAAATGCTTACCTTTTGCTCCTCTGAAGGGACTAAGTCTAAGATTGATACAGAGTGTTTTGGACCACCTTCCTTCAGGACCTCTACATTAACTGCCACCGATGTCTTACTGATTGCTGGAACTAGGACATGTTTCATCATCAAGTCTGCAACTTTTGCCATCCCATAGTCTAAGGCATCAATCATCTGCATAATCAATGACACAAGGAAATGAAATTGGGCAGGCCCAACAATTACTGTGTAATCTAGGGCTAGCACCATGTGACGCACTTCAATGGCAGAAGCCACAGGCCAAGCTATTGGAAGGTCACATCTATAATGATTCTCCTTGACCCTAAGTTTGTTATGTTACTGATGAGGTTTTAAGCTCATTCATCTCCATCTCATTACCTAGGAGCAGCATGCACCACTACTACCCTGCTCTCCAATTCGAATCTAGCCATAGCATACACAGATAGATTATCAAATAACGAACACAAAGGAAGCTGGAGAAGATTCCGTGTAGTGGACAGTAATTCATAAATGATTGATATTGTTTAAACATGTGGATGTAACAGAGTTGTATGCAAATGGTTGTCTATAACACATTTTTTCCAAGAATTGTGGGGATATTAACTATCAATAATAGCAATCTTCTAATGCCTACCAGAAGCTCCCGAAATCATTGGTCAATGCTCCATATTTTAACAGTTCTGCCCATTATATCAAACTCTCTATTCATCTTAAAGCTCAAACTAATGTATAATTTATGCTCTGGACGTCCATAAAAGGTTCCAAACTAAACTGCACTAGTAAGTTTCCATCAGATGGACAAAATATCATACCCAAAAGTTAACAGCTTAAATCCTTCTAAGTCAATTAAGTTTTTCAGCACACTACATCTGCACAATCCCTGACAATAATCGGTCTACAAAGTATGGGTTATGGTCAAATACATTGAAGCTGTCAGAACCCCAACGACAGTAGCATCAATGAGACTTTTATTCATAAGCCTAACCTCCAATGCCTGTAATGCCACACGAAGATCGACACTACATGTCTTGCTGGAACGGTCTCTAGGAGAAGCCCTGACCACCATCACAACCCAACAACAACAACGATTAGCACAATTACAAGCCCTGACATAAGCTGAAACACTCTAACAAACTTGTGGGCACCTTGTCGAGTAGCTGCTCCCAGTCGCTCCTGAGGAGGCCAAACACGATCGGATCATCTGGACCAGAACCAGATCGCTCAGGGTTGATCAGGAGGGGCTTGATCTCAGCAGCTGCAGTGGCAGTGTCGAGGGGCCTCACTGCGGTGAGAGCCTCCCGGAGGCGGGCGGCGAGGGCAGCGTCGGAGGAAGCTGCGGCAAGGTGCTCCCAGCGCTCGACGAGCTCACGGCCACGAGGAGACGGTCGGTGAGGGCCTTGAGATCAGAGAGGTCGGGCGAGGAGGCTAGCGGGGCGAGCGCGGAGGCGAGGGGGGTCTGGAGAGAGGCGGAGGAGCCGGCTGCGGAGGCCGCCCGAAGGAGCGCGTCGGCGAGGGCCCTACGGTGGGAGGCGGCGAAGGAGAGGGCCGAGGCGTGGAGGCGGTTGGAGCGGAGGCGAAGGCGGTCGATGAGGAGGCGGAGGTCGGGCGCCGAGAGTGGGGTGTACAGGTCCGCGTCGGCGGTGGTGGAGAGGAGGAGCTCACACATGTCGTCGGCCATCGTGCGTGGATCCAGAGTGCTGACTGGTGGTGGCAGCCGGACTGAAGCACAAACGCATGCGGATTGTGGAGCGGCGCTCAGCGCGGATTGGGGAGTGGGGCTCGGGCGCTGGGGCGGCCGCGGATGGAGATGGAAGCACGCGTTTTCGTAGGTTATATTTTTTTAGGTGCGCGCGTTTTTAGTCAGGCCTCCGGCCCGCATGTTTTTTTACCCGGGCACCAAAATATATATTCATTATGTTACGGCGCGAGGCACACCTCTACGCCGACACAGTTGCATCGTTAAGCTACGCCGACACTTTTGTTGCCGGGTAAGAATTGCCAACAGCAAATAAGCCAACACAAAAATGCCGACACGTTATATGTAGAGTTATTATGTGATCGCCGACAGTTGTTGTGAGTGCAAAATATCAAACTATTACCCACAGCTGGTATGTCGTCCATAGTCATGTTTTACCAACAGTTAATTGTGGCCAAAAGTGTGCCATGGTGTAGTGAATTCCGCCAACTCATTTGGTGCCATTTTGTACGGCCTTCGAGAAATAGGTGCGGTTCCTGGAATAAGTTCAATCTTGAACACGATATCCCTGTCTGGTGGCATACCCGGAAGGTCATCGGAAAACACGTTCGGATATTCACGGACCACTCGAATGTCCTCAAGTTTTGTGGCTTCCGTGTTGTATGTGGCTGGAATTTTTTGGATAAGGCGGTCTAGAATAAGAGTGTGTGGTTCATGTAGTGGAGAGTTTAAATGGACCACATGTGGAACGATGTCAAGAACAGCACCATGATGGTGTAGCCACGACATTCCTAAGGTGACATCGAGCTTTTGACTCTCTAATATAATTAGAGAAGTCGAATATATATTTCCACCCATCTCAAGTGGTGCTCGATAGACCATCCTATCGACTGCTACTTTCCCACCCGCAGAACAAATCAAATATGGACATTTTGTGGGAAGGATAGGTAATTGATATTTAATGACATATGATTGGCTAATGAAATTATGGGTGGCACCGGAGTCAAATAGTATGACCACGGGATTTTGGAGTAGAGAAAACGTACCCGCAAGGATGGTTCGCCTTCCGGCATGTCTTCGATAGCTAGGTGGTGGACGTTGCCGAGTTTTGCTGCTGGTTTCCAGGGCTGATTGCGGGGTTGAGCTGCACCCTGATATGGTGCTTGTCCGCTGCCCTGTCGCTGCTCGGGGAAGTCCCTCGCAAAATGCCCAACACGACTACATGTATAGCACGTGTATTGTGTCGGGTTCCCTCCAAGCTGCGGACAGAATCCCAGTGCACGTGGTGGAGGTGGATATGCACGCAGGACCATCCTTTGCTGCTGCTGCTGTTGTGGTGGAAATGGCGGTCGGAAACGCGGTGCGTTGAAAGAACGACCGCGGAACTGCTGCAGTCATGTCGGTGGCTGCCATAGTTGACTGGATGGTGAGCGATACACCAAGCGGTACTTCTGTGGACCACCATCGCTGCTGCTCGATGGCGCGCTCCATTTCCTCTTATTAGAAACGAGCTCGCGTTGAGCATCTTTTTGTACGATCGCGGCATTGACGATATCGTTGAAGGTGCCGCGCTTGCATTGTGTGAGTTGGACCTTCATCTTGGGACTAAGGCCCCCGGAAGAATGTATCTTGCTTCTTATCTTCTGTTCCCACATAATCTGGTGCGTACTGTGCCAAATGATTGAACGGCGTGAGTATTACGAGCTGTCCTCCTGCCTTGTTTCAGCTCCAGAAAATACTGAAGCTTCCTCTTCATGATACCGGGAGGTATATGGTAGGCGTGGAATGCCTCCTGGAATTCGGTCTAGGTGACCGCATGACCAGCCGGCAGTGACGCGATGTAGTTTGCCCACCAAGCATCGGCGGATCTCTTAATCTGTTGCGCTGCAAACAGTGCCTTTTGCTGTTCGGTGCATCGTAGCAAACCGAACTTCGCCTCGAGGGTGCGGATAGAGTTGTCCGCCTCTAGAGGCTCCTCGGCCTCCTTGAAGACCTGTGGATGCGTCGCCAAGAAGTCCGAGTACGAACTCTGTTGGGGCTGGCATTGCGCATTGTCTTGTCGTCCCCCTTGATGGGACGAATCCTGCACCAACATCCTCAGTAACTTAGTTTGCTTGTCGCGCGAGCCAAGTACTGCGGCCAGAACCTCCGTGAGAGTCCTCGAAGGTTCAGGTGGTGGTGGAGGAGAAGCTTGTTGCTGCGGTGTCGTGGTTTGCTCCCGGGTCAGAGATTCATCCTCACGACCACGGCTAGAGCCTCCCATCTCGGGCGTAGAATGTGTACGCACCATTCTGCATCCACATGAATTAAAATCAGCAACATGTTTGTTTGCCTTATCCAGTGCATACAATAGTAGTGCGAGCATGGACAATGTGATAATTGTATAACATTCATATATATTGATAAAGTACAAACTTTATACAAGATATATTATCTCATGACCAAGTTTACAGTAGTGAACTCCAAACTTATGGACTCCCACCACAGAAGTGCATCTCAACTATACTTGATCTCCATGAGTCGTTATACACACCTTGTCATCTCATACACACCCACTACTATTTATAATATGACACAAACATGGCTACAAAAAAAAAGTGAGCAACCGTTAA
The DNA here is from genome assembly GCA_036927565.1 of Tuctoria greenei. Classification (NCBI taxonomy): domain Eukaryota; kingdom Viridiplantae; phylum Streptophyta; class Magnoliopsida; order Poales; family Poaceae; genus Tuctoria; species Tuctoria greenei. The sequence continues at coordinate 88,808,209 of JAYESD010000008.1, forward strand.
CTACACGTTGCCCCGTGATGGCAGTAGTGATGCCCCATCCTAATCTGATGCATCCTCATCGGCAAACTCGAGCATCTCATGGTCTTCCTCCTCCTCAGAACATAAAGGCACTTGCTCGCCCATGTTCAGCGACATATCATCAGCCGGTGGATACACGACTAGTTGCGGCAATTGTGCCTCAACCTCCCACAAGTCCTCCTGATGTTGGTCTGCCTTGAATTCCAACCACTGAGCTTCGTCAATGGCTTCATCTCATTCCTGGGTGATCACCAACAGCTGCTCTTGCTGTTGCTGCACCACCAGTTGACTCGCCTGCAATTCACCGCGGGCTTGCTGCGGTTCCTTGCGATCTTGCTGCAGTTCAGCACGAGCTTTCCACAGTCTAGTGTGAGTGCGATGCAGTTGATTCTCGCATTGATTCAGCCGGTGAGTTGTCGGAGCCCAGAATGAACGTAGGTTCTCATTGATGTAATCAAGAGTGTCACCGCGTTCAATCGCTTGCCTCAAGGCTTCAACCTGCTCCTGAAGGATTGCACTTTGCGTAAGAACCACCATGTTGGATGTAGCGGCATAAGTCCCAAGTGTCGTCGATGCCGTGTCGCCGTTCGGTTGATAGGCCTCAACCACACGATGTTGCCACTCAAGACCAGCCGCACCACGGACCGGGAGAAGAGCAAATTTTGTCCCAGCCATGGCATCTTGATGAAGCTCGCAAAGCTTCATAAGCGCTTCGTCCGCCACGATGGCCCATGTGTCCTCCAAACGAGCTCTCAGGGTAGTGACCACAAAAGGAGCCCATCCATAAAGACGCGGACTAGCAGGGATGTCGACTAGGACAGTGCATGATAGTATGCCTCTGTCAACCGTCTCTTTACCCCAATAGCATGGCATTTCGATGAAGCCAAACTGTTCGAGCACTTCCCGTAGCATCATCGGAAAGCCCGGACGGTTAGCACACGTGGAGAACACTCATCCGTCCGGCAACAGTAGCACCACATCCGCCATCTATAAAGAAATATTTGAATGGTTCAAATACTCAATTTCAACAAATTTTATTGAGAAACAGATCATAACTGTGATAATTGAATTATGAAAGTGAATTCAAATTCAAATGTCAAATGAAACATCACATGGAATTCTGTCTCAGTTTCTGTTCATTCTAACCAGTCTGGAGAAATTCGAAATTTTCATCCCGTTTGAGGCACATTCAGGACTTGAGTTCAACTGTAAAGTTGTAGTAAACTCAAAGAGATTTCCATAATGTATTTATTTTCCTCCATATCATATAAGTATAAGGAGATATGATTTTTGCAAGTTGACAGTGTTTCAGGAAAAAATTTGACAGCACCTCCTTTGTTTAAGGCTGATTTTGTCCACATTTTCCAGATACAAAACATCAAAAAATGCAAAAATCATAAATTACGACATTGTTACATACATCCTCAGGATTATTCGTTGATTCTGCTAAGAGATATGATGAAAACAGTGGCAGGATACAGAAACTATTCAGTCTCTGTCCAGATTTAACAGAGTTTGGAAATTTGAATTTTTCATTAGTTTACAGGGTGATTCTGATCTGGAGTTGAACATAAGAGTTTTAAAGCACTCTCTACACTTTCCAACCATGTATGGTAAACCTACGGGGGTGAATAATAAAGGAATTTATGCTATTCCAAACTTAGTCAATTTTCTGTCCAGTTCACAGTTTGAACCAGGAACTGGGCAATTTAAGTTCAAATGAAGTTTTCAAGTTTTAAATCTTGAAATCTGTCTTGGAGCTGAAAATGAAACTTGTAGAGGACTTTCTCAAGTTCCCAAACCATATGCGTTCTTACCGCAGCGACCACATGATTAATTGTCAATCTGACCAGCACACTCCAAAACAGAGATTACAAATTCAAACTTAGTCCTAAGTTGGAAATTTTTACTTGTTGTCGAGTCACACCTCCAGCACGGATATTGTCGTCGACGTGCCTGATAAAACTTGAATGCAATGCCGGTACTACGCCCACACCAAAGAAAATCCTAAGCCAATATTCCTTCATACGTCTCAACGGTGACACTAATGATGTTCACTCGCAATATTTTCGACTCGAGCTACTTAAAACATGGTTAGTGTACCTGCAACTACATACAAATTACTGATCAATCATATAGTACCATACGGCATAGCCCGCATGGGCGATCATTTCACGCAGTCACAATAATATATATAAAAGTAAAAACATTCGTCCTGTATCATTCCATACGAGCCGCCTCGAGCTAAGCCATGTCGCGAGGTACATGACCGGGTTTTCTACAACCCGACGGAGTCCCATGTCTTTGCATAGTGCCGCACCAGTAGGGGTGCATTGGGTTACGTCCCACCCGATGGGGGCTCCCACTAATTTTGAAACACGTTGGGGTACCGCGTGTCATATGTTCTCAGAAATATGGAGAGTTTCAGAGACTCATATTGACTTTCTGTGCCAATCCACGGAAACAACTACATGCTACCTCTCGCATGTTGAGCTTACCGCAATTGATCCGCTTGCGGTGGCGTACCTTACCTCTTACCTGATGTCGGGGCGTCATTACATAATATAATAACACATAAGTTAGCTTGCCACCTTAAGTAACTAATACTATAATAGACCTTATGTGGGCATAGTAATTAATCCTCACTCGACTACTTCTAAGTTTTCAAAATAGGCTCTTTTCGAGCGTGCTATTCCCAATGCGGCTCTGATACTAGGCTGTGCGGATTGGGTCCACACATTCCAGGAATTGCAGAGGGTGGTGCCGTGCGATACGGCACCCAACAGCACACACGAGAAGAATAAGACAAATGCAAAGTTTTATTTAGAGAAACAGCGGGAGTCTTTTACAATACATAATATACAGTGGAAGTAATACTGATAGCTAAAATCTTACTCTAGCTATGAAAAAGTGTTGCCGTCTAGCCCAAGGACGCTACACACTAGCAGCACACAAAAGATCACAACGGCGTGCAGGACTCCCACTTGGAGGTATACCCCAACGGGAGCATCACCTCATCTTCGGGCCCTTCCTTATACGTCTCAACTGCAAACAACTTAATATAGCAACCGTGAGCACGAAGGCTCAGCAAGACTTAACCGTCTCACCTAAACATGGAACTCTACATGCAGAGATACTTAACATAGGAATAGATATAGAAGTAACTGACTCGCCTACATGTTGATCCATAATTCTCAAGTAATTAACAGCAGCTTAAAGGTTCAATAAAAGTAATTTTAGTGAGCATATTCTATAGCAATCATAGTTGCAAAGCAATTATAATTTAATACATAATATTCTCCTGGCTTCTTCAGTATTTATTACGCCACAGCGCAGTGAACAAGCGGTGCTCAAATAACCGCAAGGGACGATGATTGCAATTAGTAGACACCCGGATAACACGTCACATACACCCATTTCGGAAGTGGAGCAAATCACGCTTCAATACCATGTTGTATGCAACAACCTTTCAAAGGAAACCCAAATGTCGAATCGGCCCTTCCGTAACGGGCAGGAGGTCCTCGCGCGAAGCGTATCTCTGCCCGCCGGCAGATTTATACCTTGCTGCCCTCAACCCACTCCTAATAAATGGTAGGGTAAGCATCGACACCCAGGTTAACCAATTACATCGGTTTCCTGGTTTCCATATAGCCAGTATGCATCCTGTACAGTTCAAACTTGTCCAGCAGGGTCGCACACGGATCGGCCCTCAATTGACACAAGCAGGACTATGCATGTGAGACCACTTCTCGCTACATCCTATCTGCTGCTCGGTCTTAAATTCAAATTCATAAACCATTCTTTGATCAAATCCATCCCGTGTGATAAAATCCTATATCGCGAGTAGATTCCAACTACTCGACTTCTACCGGATTCCTCAAAATATTAGCATGGCATTTTCTACACGTCAAGCTTTAGACCTACCCAATACTCCATGGTATTTGTGGGTCATGCAAGTGGAGTAACAAGCACCTTAGCCTTAATGCACAAAACTCATCCTAGACATAAGTGTACAAATAGAAACTTTTAAATAGCACTTAAATGCAAACTGGGGCTTGCCTGGCTGCGGGACAATATCAAAGTTAGCTCCGGGGAGGATGCTGTCCAAGGCCTCCAGCTCCTCCTCTACCTTGGTCACAATATGATATGCAATACATAAAGTACACGAGTGATGGTAAAACTATATAAAAGATCTTATAACCACTAATCAAGTAGGAAAATTATTTTAATTGGCTTTGGTATTTTTACAGTGGAACATAGGTTCTATGACGAATAACTGGACCAAGAAATGAAGATGTTAAACAAAGCTTGTTGTCTCTAAAATTCCAACAAGTAAAAGGCTTGTCAGAATTTTGGTACTAAATCTGTAGCTTTAACATAGCTAAAAGTGAATTATCTTGGTATATGAGGTTTTACTGGTTCTAGGAAAATTTGTTTCATATTTTTCTGAGCTTCCTACAGTGAGAAATTGATTTTACAAGTTTGCAAGAAATTCTGAAAAGGTTTCTGTACATTTCTCATTTTTCAATTGACATAGGTGATTTGAACACTGTTTGGTCCAGTAATTTAAGTCCAATGAACTTGAAAATTTTACTGGAGATCAAGTGTATTTTGATGAATGTTCTAACCAAAATTGGGAATTTTCCAATAAGCAGAACAAGAATAATTAATATCCCAAGCAGTTATTTCAAAGAAATTAATTATACACATTATGGGACTTTCGTGTCCAAAAAATTGCACAACTGCAAAATAAAGATCAAGTTGAGTCTACCTGAATTTAGTTGGAATTATTTGAGCAAGTTTACTAGGAGTAATGGATTTTATAAGTTTGCTCAAAATCTGGAATTATTTGTAAAAAGGAAAAGTTTTAATAAATCTGGCCGGTCCCACCCATTTAAAATGGACCAATCGTAACTAGGACACACCAAGGGCCACGATTTAACCCGTGCAGCCATACCAGATCCCACGGCCACACCAGATCCTTTTCTCTTGCAGAGCAGCTGATAGGCGGGACCCATGGCATTGTCGTCTACCTTTTGGCCGACTGGCCCTAAAATCGGACGCGCAACACGATGGGGAGGTCCACAGGAGTCGGCGACGACCGGAGACGAGCGCACGATGACGGCGGTGGAACTAGGGTCCCGAAGATGCTTGGTACCACTCGGCAATGGCGCAAACACTTCAGGAAAGAGTTGGGGAGGTTCCTGGGAGCATGAGGAAGGTGAACAAGAGGTGCAAACAACGCATAACGGCCGACCAACGCATGCTCGATGGCGAGCAGCGGTGTTTTTCAAAGGCAAAGAGGAAAACTCGAAATACTCCGTTGATGGTCGATTATTTTCATTGAGGATTGATCCAGGGGGTGCGCTAGGAGGTATAGAAACTAATCTCTAGCTGGCTCAAGGGATTTCTCCACGTATAAAACGAATTGCTTTCACGACCTAGCATGAAGGCTCGAAGAAGGCCGAGAGAAGAACGGTGATTACTTGCTGGATAGAGAATGAACTCGGGAAAGGTTTTCACCGTGAGAGAGAAGAGGTCTGGGCGCTCCTTTTTGCTTTGGAGAGCAGCTCGCGAGGTGGTCTGTGGCGCCGGTGCGACGGGATATAGAGAAGCTCGACCTCGGCGGCTCAACTTCGACGGCCAACAAACCTTCAAATACCGGGTTATCAGCCAAGGAAACTTTGAACCTTTGATTGGAGAAGATAGAGAAATGAGTGGTGCTACTTTTATCCTCTTGGAGCAAGGCGCAACACTGCTTCTATTGGCCGGCAAGCTTGAGCAACGGCGAGGCGGTGCTGAGCAGCGGCGAGAGAGAAAACAGAGGACGGAGTGTCAATGGCTTGTGGAATGAGAAGGGAATGGGATGCATGGTGGGAGTAGATATTCCACTCAAGGTGCCACCGAGCTGCTTGCATGGCTGGTTGTCGGGTTGGCGCACGGTGGCGGTATTGAATGGCGGGGAAACAGAGCCCAGCGTCGGTTCACTCCAATTGAGTCACTGACTGTGGGTCCCACTGCTCTTCTCATCCTCATCCCTCTCTGTACAATGAAATATCCCACCAACTTGTGTCCAAAATTCATGAAAAATTTTCGATAGGCTCAACCAAACATCCAAGTTTTGATTCTGAATTCAAATATTTGATTTGGCCAAGTTTCATCTGAAATTAAAATTTGAATTTGAATGAAATTCAATGTACACATCGAATTGAATAGAAATTATGCTCCAAATTTTATGAAATTTGACAGGGATGCTATTTGGAATTTTTTGGAAGTTAATGGTGAACTCAGATTTTTTATTTTGACATGATTTGAATAGGAACATGTTTTGAATATTTGAATTCCCTTCATTGAAGTTTGAATTGGTTTGATTTTTCAGTTTCCATTTTGATTTCTTTTTCCTAATCAAATTTTTAATTATCCTATCTAAACTTAGTACTATGAATTTTGAGGGATTTTACAATAAATAGGACCCTCTACCCTCACTTCACACACACACACCACCTGAGTATTCATCCATTGTATACACTATTCTCCACAGGTTTAGAGGTGTATAGGTTGTAGAGAGAAGAGCCTCTAGTCCATATACCAAGTAGGAGAGGAGTAGATGGAGTCTCTTCCCAATTCATAATTGATAAAGGTATGGCTCTCATATTCCTATTTATATTTGTGACTTTGCTCTTAATAAAGATGTTATCTTTAATCTTCTATTGTTCATATACTTGGATGAAGCATTTCTTGTTTGATTGTGGATTCCATATATGTGGTATGAGTAGTAATTATGATTATGCTATACCCTTCTCATTATATCATCATAAACACTACAAAGCCCCACTATAGTCTAGTTAGCTATGACATGATTATGTTGATATTAATCACTTATGCTATGTATTAACATTGGTTCAATGATAATTTAGTTCATTGCCTTAGGATGGCTTGTGCCTAGGTTCAGTAGCATTGAATGTCTCGTAGACCCACGGATTGAAGAGATAGGTCGTAGGTGGTGACAGCCCTATCTGTCCTTTGTAATCCTCCATGTTCAGCTATGCCACAAGCTCTTGGCAGGGGTCGTCCTAGTGTTGCTAGGGGTAAACCCGTGTCCGATGTGTTAATCCACTTAGCATGAGAATTCATAATTAATATGATCATTAGTAACTAACTTAGGTATGTATATGTACATTAGAAGCATAGTAGGAGTATCTACCTAACTCTTAGCCTAGTCCCTTTTTACCTCATTTACCCTCTTAGGATAGAATGCTCTTGTGTGTGTCACACTACCTCCAATTATCAATTACCCATCCTTGCTAGAACCCTACCTAGATCAACCTAGCCTCTCCATGTGATGATTGCTTTGCTTCCATCTAGCCTTCCTTTAAGAGAATATAAATAACACCCTTTAGAAATACTCTAAAAGGGGAAATGCTACATCGATAGATTTCGTGCGCTTGCGGATCTACATCTGCGATCTAAAAACTATTAACAAGCATTTTCTAGCATCCCTTCTAGGGATGAATTGTTAGTAGTGTGTAGAAAATATCAACACACCTCCCCTCAGAACACAAGGTTGAGCGTATGATTCGCACCACCAATGATGTCATGCGCTCCATGATGTTCCAGGCCTCCACCCCTGCTCAGTACTGGGCATACGCTCTTCACACCGCCACCTACCTCATTAATTCCCTTCCCACAAAGGCGATTAGTTTCCCCACTCCTCACTTTGGCTTGTTTGGCACCACTCCTCTTTATAACCATCTTCGTGTTTTCGGATGCACATACTACCCTAACCTCTCCGCTACGGCCCCACATAAGCTTGCGCCTCACTCGACTCGGTATGTCTTGCTTGGGTACTCCCCTGATCATAAGGGGTACCGGTGTCTTGACCTTACTACCCACCGTGTCTTGATCTCTCAACACATCGTCTTTGACAAGTCCTCTTTTCCCTTCTCTACTTCCTCCTTTGGCTCTGCCACCGAGTTGGATTCCCTTTTTTCTACTAACCCCTAAGCAGTTCCTATCAAGCTACATTGGCATTTTCCTGTTGCAGGTACAACACCTACTGCACCACGCGTGGCCCCGACATCCCTGACACCACCTGTTGCGCCACTCGCAGATCCGGTGTCCTCGACACCACCTGTTGCGCCTCGCGTGGCCCCAACGTCCCCTGCTGTGCCACACGCGGCCCCAGCATCCCCGACGCCACTTGCTGCGCCACACGCGGTATCGGCATCCCGTTTCACCAACCCAACTCTCGTCTGTCAGCGACAAGTGCGGGTTTGTGCTCCGGGGTTCCTGTCGGCACCTACTGCGCCACACGCGGCTCCGGAGTTCCCGACGCCGCCTGCTGCGCCACACGAGGCTGCGACGCCACCGACGAAGCCTGTCGCGCCACGCGCGGCTCTGGCATCCCCGACACTGCCTACCGCGCCATGCGCGGCCTCAGCTTCTCGCTTCGGCAACCCCACTCTCGTTGATTAGCGACGAGCACGAGTTGGTGCTCCGACCTCCTCTCGCATCGAGCTTCTGGTTTACCACCCTCCTCTGCTCCGCTGGGACTAGTCACATCCATCCAATGGTGACCCGACAGGACGTTGGGGTCCTTCGGCCCGTCGAGCAGTTCTCGAGGGTTGTCCTCTCGTCGATGATGTCTCCACCGATAGCCTCCTCTTTGTTTCTGCCTATACCGTCTTTTGTATGTAGCGCTATCGCTGATCCTCACTGGCGTCGCACTATGGAGGAGGAGTATGCGGCCCTGCTTGCCAATCGGATCTGGGACTTGGTGCCGCGTCCCAGTCGTGACAATGTTGTCACAAGCAAGTAGGTGTTCACGCATAAGAAGAAGACAGATGGCTCCCTGAAGAGGTATAAGGCTCGGTGGGTACTTCGGGGCTTCACTCAGCACCCTGGAGTTGACTACGACGAGATCTTAAGCCCGGTGGTTAAGCTGGCAATGGTTCGCACCATTCTGTCATTGGCTCTCTCGCGGTCTTGACATGTCCACCAGATGGACGTCAAGAACGCATTCCTCTACAGCATTCTGACAGAGACGGTGTACTACTCTCAGCCGATATGGTTCGTTGATTCATCTCATCCAGACATGGTCTGCAAGCTAAACAAGTCTTTGTATGGTCTAAAGAAGGCACCGCGAGCTTGGTATACTCGGCTCCTTCCTGATTTCACTGGGCTTTGCAGAGGCCAAGTCGGAGACCTTGCTCTTTGTCTATCGATGTCAGGGTGATACTATGTACCTCCTCTTGTACGTTGATGACATTGTGCTCACGGCATCCGCTCCGGCCCTTCTACAGTGCACCATGTTTGCTTTGCAGCAGGAGTTCACTATGAAGGACCTGAGCCCGTTTCACCACTTCCTGAGTGTCGCAGTCGAGCACCGACCCGATGGTATGTTCCTTCAACAGCGACAGTACTGCTTGGATATCCTTCAGCGAGTGGGCATGACTGATTGCAAGCTGTGCTCCACCTCGGTGGATACCCAGGCTAAGGTCTCCTCTGCCGATGGGATCCCCGTCGGCGATCCCACTGCTTACGTGAGTCTTGCAGGTGCCCTCCAGTGCCTCACCTTCACCAAGCCGGATATGTCCTATGCGGTCCAACAGGTGTGCCTCCACAAGCATGATCCACGGGAGTCGCACCTCACTGTTTTGAAGCGCATCCTCCACTACTTGCACAACACTCTCGACTACGGCCTTCTTCTTCGACGTGACTCCACATCTGAGATGGTCGTCTACACCGACACTGACTGAGTCAGCTGCTCAGACACACGTTGATCCACCTCCGGCTACACCGTCTTCCTGAACGGCAATCTCGTCTCCTGATCCTCAAAGCGACACCTTGTGGTGTCCCGCTTGAGTGCTAAGGCGGTGTACCACGATGTGGCCAAAGGTGTGGCTGAGGCCTCCTGGCTCCAGCAGCTGCTCCAGGAGCTCCACTCTCCCCTAGCCCGGAGCACGTTGATTTACTGCGACAACGTTAGCATCGTCTACCTCTTTACCGACCCCGTCCAGCACCAGCACATGAAGCATGTGGAGATTGACCTCCACTTCGTTCGTGAGTGGGTTGCCCTTGGCGAGATTCGCGTGCTTCACGTCCTGACGTCGTCGTAGTTCACCGACATCTTCACGAAGGGCCTCCCTAAGTCGGTGTTCTCCGAGTTTCGGTCCAGTCTAAACATCTGTTGTGGCTAGATGTTGGGACTGCGAGGGTGTTAGAATATATGTAATTAGGGGTCTTGAGGGTATTTTAGTCCTTAGCCAACAGGCTTCTTGGGGGACAAGTTTGTACCCCTCTATATGTACCCTTAACAGTTTACTAATGGAATTAATCTATTTCCTCCAATTATCATAATAAACAAAGACAGACAATGTAGTAGCGTCTCTACCTTTATTCACGTGCTTAGGTATAATACCACAAATACGGGTATGGTAATGCACTATACGCTCTGCTGTTCGAGCATATTCATCATATACAACATTGCCTCAGGAATTAACCTTATAAAAAAACATACTAAGATTAGAGATTTATATTTCAAATATTGGGATGCGTTCATAATATCACCAAAAAATATGGACATTTCAAATAAAATTTATTGTATTGCAAGTAAAGGAAAATGTAATACGAAAACTAAACAGCACAACAGCAAGTACTACTGAAACTTACGCAACAAGCATTACAGAATATTAAACAAAAAGTAGTTGGGCATGTTTGTTTCCCTTGTCCACCGTTGCCCTGGTCATGGAAACCCTGCTTGCTATGCAGCAAATACCTGCCCCCATTCTCAAAAGTCAAATGCAAGGAAATAGCTGCCCCTTTTTACCGGAAAGTAAGGCTAGGTATGTTAGGCCTGTACTTTAGAAATTCTACTGCATCATCTAGGAAATATGCGAGTACAGAGATCATAGATCGTTATCACTGGACGCGCAGCGCAACGGAACGTAAACGTGCGTCGGTGTAGGGGAAGTAGACGATCCCATTCGTCTCCTCCTCATCCTCGTCACGACCAGCAGGTAGACGATCACATTCGTCGTAGCCGATCGATGCAGCAGTAATAGCAGCGCCTCCACAGAGTCCACATGTACGGGGAGGAACGATGTGCGCTGGTGTGCTAGCACCGCACGCGCGGCAAGGGTCTCGGCGTGAGGCCTTCGAGGGGTGGCGGCTAGGACTGTCACCTGGTGGAGTCATTAGTTCCTAACCCTACCCCTAGTATTTATAGGCGTACTAATATCCTTTTAGGTTGCAGACCTATTAGTACCCTAATTGCTTATGGATCAAATATCCAACAGGTCTTAACCCGAATTGTTATGATTACCTCTTGGGCATATCACCAATAATCTCCCACTTGCACTAGAGAAGATCTAGCCAAGCTTTTCAATATTCCAACCCCTTAAGTGTTTGACCCGTTAGGTTCATGTGCAGTGGGTTGTGAATGGAAACTGTTTTCAACCATAAGTCAGTAGAGGTAACTAGCAGGACGTACTGACTCCCGAATGTACATAAAGATCATATCGGCCAAACCTAGACACATTTAACATGCTAATCCATTTGCCTCATGATACCAGTCAAGCCCAAGACGAGATGCGTGCCATCCTTGTGATAGCCCGACCATTCACTCGATCAAATAGTGGATTCATTCCATGACTAATTTTTAGTCATTGTGATTAACCTTTAATCATCTTAGCATGGCCATGCACTTTCAAATCCAACTATCTCGAGGGCCCCAGAGATATTTCTCCTATTATTAAGGAGGGGCAAATTCCATCTTGATCCGCGCACATCCCATTCTATGTTTCAGTATGGACCCGAATACTACTTTTATGACTACCCAGTTACGGAGTAGCGTTGGATAGTCTCAAAGTACACAACTACACATAGTGAGAAATAATGGCGATCTTAGGTCTAAGGATCAAGCAGGTGTATCACTCAAGATCAACTGATGGCACATATGGAAATAACAATCCCGGTAGTGTCTCGGAGTGGGTCAATCCAACACCATGTTCACTAACATGTGTTCACATTATTAATTTGATATCTCCATATTTATGATCCGTGAAACGTGATAATCCATTAATACATGTGCTAGTTTGTGTGACATCATTATCTCATATAATGATATAGACTAGGAATCTTTCAGAGTAACATTACTATTAACAAAGAGTTTCACGAACAAGTCACATACTTGATGATCAATGTAAATAATGATTACTCATATAACAATTTATTTAATAGTACATAAACATAGATATGACACAAATCTCCCACTACACACTATGATCACTGATGTAAGTATCTAATATCCATAGATCTCGTGTGCGCCTCATGCTTTGATTGTGGAAGAGGCTTTGTCAATGGATCTGCAACATTCAAATCTATGTGCACCTTGCATATCTTCACATCACTTCGCTCGATGATCTCTCGTATGAGGTGATAGCGTCATACTATATGCTTGGATCTCTTGTGTGATCTAGGCTCATTTGCCTGTGCGATGGCTCCACTATTGTCACAATAGAGATCCATAGGACTGGACGCGCTAGGAATAACACCCAACTCAGAAACAAATTTTTTGATTCAAACAGCTTCTTTTGCAGCTTCAGAAGCTGCAATATACTCCACCTCCGTCGTTGAATCTGCTATTGTATCTTGCTTGGAACTTTTCCAGCTCACTACCCCTCCATTGAGACAGAATACAAAACCTAATTGTGATCTAGAATCATCCTTATCAGTTTGAAAGCTGGCATCGGTGTAACCTTTTACAACGAGCTCTTCTTCACCTCCAAACACTAAGAATGCATCCTTAGTTCTTCTCAAGTACTTAGGGATGTTTTTGACAATAGTCCAATGAGCCTCACCATAATCTGATTGATACCTGCACGTAATGCTTAGAGCATAGGATACATTTGGGCGTATACATAGCATGGAATACATGATGGATCCAATAGCTGAAGCATAAGGAATCGCTCTCATCCTATTTTGCTCATCAGGTGTCAAAGGACACTGACTCTTGCTTAGAGTAATGCCATCTGACATTGGCAAGAAACCTTTCTTGGAATCTTGCATATTGAACCGATTCAATATCTTGTCAATATGTGTATCTTGGCTTAATCCAATTAGCATTTTAGATCTATCTTTATAGATCTTTATGCCAAAAATGTATGCTGCCTCTCCTAAATCCTTCATTGAGAAACTTTTTATTGATGAGGATTTAACATGAATGTCATTTCCGATCAATAATATGTCATCTACATATAGGACCAGAAATACATGTGCACTCCTACTAAACTTCTTGTAAATACAAGGTTCTTCTACATTCTTGATGAAACCAAACCCTTTGATCACTTCATCAAAACATAGATTCCAACTCTGAGATGCTTGCTTCAACCCATATATGGACTTTTGAAGCTTGCATATTTTACTAGCATTTTTAGAATCGACAAAACTCTCAAGTTGTGTCATGTACACATATCAGTCGGACTTCCATTAAGAAAGGCTATTTTGACATTCATCTGCCATATTTCGTAATCAAAATATGCAGCAATTGCTAGGACAATTCGAACAGACTTTGGCATTAAGACGGGTGAAAAAGTTTCATCATAATCAACATCTTGAATTTGTTTGAAACCTTTTGCCACCAATCACGCTTTATAAATGTGAATATTTCCATCTATATCAGTATTTTTCTTGAAAATCCATTTACAATGATAGGTCTCACACCTTCAATTGGATCAACCAAGTTCCAAACTTGATTTTTATGCATGTATTCAATTTCAGATTCCATGGCACTAAGCCATTTCTCAGAGTTGGTCCCTTCATTGCTTCGGTATAGGTCATGGGCTCATTATTGTCCAACAATACCATGTCATGCTGCTCCGTGGTTAGAAGCGTTAACTTTTCAGTCCAACGTGCCCTCGTAGACCTTCGTGGGGTTGGCGTTTCATCAACTGGGTCACAACATCTTGTACATCCTGTATATGATTAGTGGGTTTCGTGACATTTTTAGGTATTTCTTGAATTTCTTCAAGATGCACCTTGCTCCCACTAACTCCTTTTGAGAGAAACTCTTTCTCCAAGAAGACACCATTGCGAGTAGTAAACACTTTACCCTCTGTTTTATTATAAAAATAATATCCTTTAGTTTCCTAGGATATCCCACAAATAAGCATTTGTCTGATTTGGGAGTGAGCTTGTCTGACGTCAAACGTTTGACATAAGCATCATACCCCCAAACTTTGAGGAAAGACAATCCGGGACGTTTCCTGGTCCACATCTCATATGGTGTCTTCTCAACAGACTTAGTTGGGACTCTGTTTAGTGTAAACGCAGCAGTTTCAAGAGCATAACCCCAAAAGGACAATGGAAGATCTGCTTGGCTCATCATCGACCTAACCCTGTCTAACAAGGTTCGGTTTCTCCGCTCGGACACCCCACTTCATTGAGGTGTTTTAGGTGGAATTAACTGTGGAACAATTCCACATTGTTTTAAATGGTCATAAAATTCATGGCTCAAATACTCACCTACATGATCAATTCGTAGAAGTTTAATTGTCTTGCCCAATTGATTATGTACTTCATTCTGGAATTCTTTGAACTTTTCAAAGGATTCAGACTTTTGCCTCATTAGGTAGACATAACCATATCTACTAAAGTCATCGATAAAAGTAATAAAGTACTGGAAACCACCTCTAGCTATTGAACTCATTGGTCCACATACATCTGTATGTATAAGTCCTAACAAGTCAGTCGCCCTTTGACCATTGAAGGGTGCTTTGGTCATCTTCCCAAGCAAACAAGACTCGCATGTGTCAAGTGATTCAAAATCAAATGACCTTATTAAACCATCTTTATGGAGTTTTTCAATGTGTTTCTCATTTATAGGACCTAAGTGACAATGACAAATAAAAGTGGGATTTAGATCATTTTGTCGAGCCCTTTTGGTATTAATGTTACAGGCAGTTTTATCCTTAAGATCAAGAACATATAATCCATTCACCAATAGACATTGAACATAGAAAATATTATTGTAAAAAATAGAACAACATTTGTTCTTTATTACAATCTCATAACCATCAACTTCTTCTAAACACGAAGAAGAGATAATGTTCTTGCTCAAAGTAAGAATGCAATAACAATTATTCGATTCCAACACTAATCTTTAGGGTAATGACAAGTGGTATGTTCCAACGGCTATGACCGCAACCTTTGCTCCATTGTCGACACGAACATCCAACTCGCCTTCTGCAAATCTTCTAGTCTCACTTAGACCTGGCAATGATTTGCAAGTGTGAATCATCAATCCAGTATCAAATATCCATGATTCACTAGAAGATAATACAATGTTAATTTCTTTAACATTTATACCTGAAGCGGAAGTCTCACTTCCCTTCTTCTTCTTCATATCCTCCAAGTACTTCTTGCAGTTTCTAGACTAGTGCCCCTTACCATGACAGTGAAAGCATTCATCATCAGGAGAAGGGCCAGATTTACCCTTTGGCTTAGGCTTTGAGATTGAAGGCTCATCGGGAACCTTTCTCTTGCGTTTGCCTTTAAGATGCGTCACACGCTTCCTCTTTTTATTCTCCTTTTGTACCATCATCACATGAGTGACATTTTTATTAATGCTTTCTTCGGCTGTTTTAAGCATCCCATGCAATTCAGCAAAGTTTTCTCCATGCCATTCATTTGAAAGTTCAATATAAATGGCTCGTAGCTCGAAGGGAGCGACTGGAGAACAACGTCAATAGCCAGATCATCCTTGAGTTCAGAACCAAGTTTGCCCAAAGTTTCAATGTAACAAATCAATTTGATTACATGAGGGTTGACCAGGCTACCCTCCGCCAGCTTGCATGAGAACAAGGACTTTGAGATGTTGTATCTCTCATCCCTAGCTTGATTCACAAACATTCCACGCAGTCCCTCAATCATAGAATAAGCATTTGTATGCTCATACTATTTTTGCAGATCAGGGGACATTGTGGCGAGCATGAGGCAACTTACATTAAGCACATCATCGTAGTGCTTTGTATAAGCTCTACGTGCCGCAGTAGTTGCATCAGCTGGGAGGTCATCAGGGTATGGTTACAGAAGAATTTACTCGGTTTTCTCTTGCCTAAGAACGATTCTCAGGTTGAGGTACTAATCGATAAAGTTAGCTCCATTGAGCTTTTCCTTTTCAAGCACAGATCGCAAATTAAAACCGAAATTGTTACTAGCAGACATGATCTACAATAGAAAATAAATATGCAAGGTTTATCACTATGTTATATACCAATCTTCTATTAACGTTTTAATAAAAAATATCACCACTATATGATCATCGTCTTCCCTCTAATGACATATAGTGGTTCAAGATCCATATTCACTAATTCCTAGTGAGCTTTAGCTTCACTGCTAGGAATTTAGTGACATAGGTAAACAACAATTATTAATCATATCCCTATATGAATCTTGTTTGTTGGGTGACATCCAATGCCCCGGCTCCCAACTCTATGCCATAAAGCCCAAAACTGTTTTGATAGCTTTGTTGAGTAAACTAACACTATGCATGTGAATGTCCAACATTCACCCTATGCATTATGATAGATGATGGTACTTTGCTTTGGCAAACCTACCACACAACGATCAAAATAACATAGGTGCATCTATTGGTAAATGGCATCAAATACTCAACTTTTGCGAAGGAAGCTATTCTATCATGACAAAACATCCACCATATGAAAAGCATGAAAAGAATAGTAATAGATAAACATCACAGGTATATGATCATATCACATTATTAATAGTATGACATTTAGGATCATAATGGTCTCCATCGCCATGGTTCCATCATGATCTGAGCTGTTATGCCTCCCTTCTTGTGGTGATCTCCATCTCCACCATGCTTGAAGACATCTCCATGATCATAAAAGAAGCTAATATAACTAATAGCTACCAAATCAATTACATGAGAGATCAAGCATCACAAGTCAACACGTGGGTCTTTATACAATTATGTGACAACCTCAACCCAGATGTGTCAAATTTGCAACACGCAGGTTGTACAAATATTACACACAGATCATCACATCACAATAAGGTCATACCATTCACATCATTCCCTGCAAAAATGAGTTAAGCATAGAACAGTTTCTAGCACAAAATGATATTATGTAATCGCTATAGCAGACAGCAAAACAGAAACAAAATTACATAGATCACATCTATGAAACCACTATGAAAATCTCATCAGATTGATCAAATCAACCCGAATCCGAGCCATTTAGACTGCCTCGATTTTCAATGTGACCAGTTATTCATGAGTAGATCGTAACTCATGATCGTGGTCTGTTGGCTCAATCTGTTAGCTATGTACGCGATTAGTCCAGATGGTGATTCCAGCTAGTAGGGACAAGTTGTGCACACAACAGAGAAGAAGCACGAACTGACTCTTTAGTCGTATACGATCGCAATCTACTCTAAGCAATTCCAAACCCCAAAAATCGTGCAAAAAAATCATCATATGAACATGTCTGCAGTAGATCCCATCTACTAGCAAGATCCAGACCAAAAACTACGCAAGTCGGCTCTGATGCATCTGTTGGGAAATTAGCGGTATGCTACTCTAGCAATTCTACTACATCACCCAGGAAACATGTGAGTACAGAGGTCATAGATCATTACCACTGGATGCGCAGTGCAGCGAAACATAGACGGGCATCAGTGTAGGAGAAGTAGACGATCTCGTTCGTCTCCTCCTCGTACTTGTCACGTCAGCAGGTAGACGATCACGTTTGACGTAGCCGATCAGCGCAGCTGTAGCAGCAGCGCCTCCACGAATTCCACACGTACGGGGAGGAATGCCATGCGCTAGTGTGCTAACACCGCACGTGTGGCAAGGGTCTTGGCGTGAGGCCTTCAAGGGGTGGCGGCTAGGGCTGTCACCTGGTGGAGTCATTAGCCCGTAACCCTACCCCTCGTATTTATATTCATACTAATGGGCTTTTAGGTCGCAGGCCCATTAGTACCCTAATTGCTTATGGATCAAATATCCAACAGGCCTTAACCTGAATTGTTATGATTTTCTCTTGGTCATATCACCAACAAGGTAAGCATTGCTTAGACTTCTTGTCAGTTGTGCATCAAACTTAAGCATAATCCACAAACTTCAAGAATGACATTCAGTGCTTTAAGCCTTTGAACCATTTCCATCATCAACTGTCTAAGTATAAATGCACCCAGATTATCATAGATAATGAACTACTCCCTCCATCCCAAATTTTTTGTCACTCTCTAGTTTAAAAATGAACTACAGAGTGACAAGTAATTTGGGATGGAGTTACATGTACTTATCCTATTGATTCTGAAAATAGTTAATATTCTTCTCACTGTTAGTAAAACATAAGAATGGTATGGCATTTTTGCCCTATCTTCGTTCCCCTGACATAGGGTTAGCACTTAGTATTAACAATTAAGCATGCCCAAAGTCTCATATTTTAACTAATAATTAAGGGATAAAGAGTACCATGTTCATAGAGAGCTCACTAGAACATTTGAATGATTTTATTGTTTAAGTAGTGCATCCTATTGTATTACCCTAATCCTGAAATACATGCAAGTTCTATTGATAACCAATTGACTACATTAGATAAGTTACAATATAGCACTTTGATGGGACTAGAAAGTAGCCACACATAACAATTTAAGATATAACCACACTACAAGGGAACAAGATGACACTGCCCAATTATTGACAAACATTATCTAAATAAACCACATCCCACTACTTTAGTAGCCAAGCATTTTGTAAATAGAACAATATGTAAAGGAGAGGAGACTGAACTACATACTCCCAAACCAAAAATTTAGCTTGATCACATGCTACTGAATCAATGGTCCAAATATGGCATGTTACTAATGCAAGCTTATAACAAAACTATCTTGTAACAACATAAAGCCATAAGAGTCACGGAGTTATTGAAACCACCTATTTGCTAAAGCAAACATCCATGGATAACATCCTCCAACTATGAATTGCCTGTGTTGTTACTCCATCCCACCGTCACCACATTAAGTCATTTTACGTTTCTTTTAGCAATCAATCGCCTATTTAATGCTTGTGCACACGTTCTTTGGCCAAGATTTCTGTAGAGCTCCACTTCAATGTGTCGCAGGTGAAACGGCCGGTGTATTTAGTGTTCCATTTCCTTTAAATAGTGGAGAAATAAAGCCAAGGTTACGTAGCACAAATCCTCCTATTAATTTCCATTCACAAGAGTTCTTCTGTAGCCTTCGCTCCTCTGAAGAGTTTACAACAATTGGTATAAAAGCGAGGTTGATCCATCAAGGCATGGTCGCACAGCCCCGCGCGCAGCAACGGTGCCGATAACGATCGGCGACAGTGTAAGGATCGAATGCCCAAGAGGGGGGTAAATTGGGCTTCTTTTCAAAAATTAAATCAATAAAACTTAATTACTAAAAGCTCAATTCCTATGCAAACAACCTACACATTCAAGTGAATAGTAACTTTGCGGTATATGAAATGCATAAGTGTAAAGGGAGAGGAAGAAAGCGCAAACTCCTGAGAAGACACGAAGACACGGAGATTTATCCCGTGGTTCGACAAGATCGTCAAGATCTTCCTACATTCACGTTGTGGCACCCACCAAATGGTATAGCCACTCCCAAGTCACCGAGACTAGGGATCTTCACTATACTTCTCCGTTCGCCAACCTCGGCAAGGTGGAGCTCAAGCCTTGTACAAGTTGGATCCTCCGGGCTTCCACAACCATCTTGGCAATCTCCGGAAGCCTCTCTCCAATACAATCACCAAGGGACACTCCCTTACAGCTCTCACTACACTAGAGACTCCAATCACCAAGAATGGAAGCACACAAGCACTATTTCTAGCAAGTTCTAGCCTATCTCTTGGTGTGTAAGTGGTGTAGATGATGTAGAAGTGGTAGCTCAACGTCTTGAATGCTTGAGAATGTGTAGAGTAGCTCTGGTTGTCAAGACTTGTCGAATAGACTGGTTGAAGGGGTATAAATAGCCAGCCTCCATGAAATAGCCGTTGGAAAAGTAGGCTGACATCACTGTTCTTCGCACACCGGATGATCCGATGTTCTCCCTTCAGTTATCATCGGTCGAATCCAAATTAGTTGATGTCACTGTGTCAGATATGACCGTTGTTAGACCGATGTTACACTTGCCTTCTCATCGGATGATCCGGTGGCACTTCATCCAGACTTGGTTCAGAATTAATGCTTACTGGAGTGATCAACTGATGTGTTTATAGTTGTACATCGGATGGTCCGGTATTACACTTGGTCCAGGGAGATTGCTTACTATACTGATGGACTGATGTAACATTCCCTTCATCATCGGATGATCCGGTGAGTACTTAGTTCTGAGGTCTTCTTCTTCTGCTAAACCAACTCGACCGATGTATTGTTTTCTGGAAACATCGGTTGATCTGGTGAGTTGATTTTGTTTGCTTTGAGTTGTTCTAAGTGATTCTTTTGGAATTTTCTCGAGTGGCCTCTTATACATTGGTTTGAAATATTCTTCTGATGATTATCAAGCATTGAGTGCTGTCAATATTGGTTGAATAATTTTGACATATGAGATTTTTCTTCTAATCTTCATAAAAATCGATTGACCTCATAGAATGATTGTTTAGGGGTCTCCAATTATATCCAATGAGCAGTAGATGATATTCATATAGATTTCATTTGAGTGTGATGAGTGATATGAGAGACCTTGCATCCACAAATTCATTAGTAAAATCCAACAGTTGTCATTAATCACCGAAACCATACCTCATGGGGGCCTAGATGCTTTCAATCTCCCCCTTTTTGGTGATTTATGACAACACAACAAGTAAAGCATAATAGTAATGAATTTAAGAATACTGTCGGTACCCTAAAAATCGTACACCCCTTGAGGTTACAAAGATCTCAAGAGAAAGCCATCTACTTGGTTTGAAGACCCTCGGAGGCCCACTTGTCAGACATGACCGGACCCGTTTCTCCAACATGGTTAATCCCAGGGTCGCCACGTGTACAACCAAACCGGAGCTACCGCCCACAAGGGGGAAGCTCCGGGCCATGTACCGAAACGGCACCTCCGGACTTAACCCCAGACCGAGAGAAGCTTCGGACCTGACACGTGTCTGATAGCCCCGAAGCTACCTGCTTCTCACAGCAAGCTCCGGAGCTGCCACGTGTCAGGTCGTCGGACCTTTCAGCTTCTAACCTCCGGAAGACCTTGTAACGGCTCCGGATCTTCAAAGGAGAGCCAAGGACTTCAAGACCCGATTAAGTGTCATTAATGCCATATTAATGACACTTAAACGGATGATCTTAACACCAGTAACGGTGCTGTCAAAGCCCGTTACAGGGTTATTAAGAGCAATTAAGCGTGTATCAATACTAGTAACCGCCGGGGCCACATGTCGGGCCAGGCCAGCTTGTAACGGCCTGCCCTTGTACTATAAAAGAACAGGCCGACGATACACTCAAGGACGTTCACGGGCGATCATACGCACCCCATACACTCGTGACAAGCTCTTACTGCTAATACAACACCAACACACCCGTGGAGTAGGGTATTACGCTCCGGCGGCCCGAACCACGTAAATTACTGTGTCTCATGTGTTAAAATCCAATTCACCTTCTTGAATCTCCGCGCGCCCACACCGAACTTCAAACTCCCCAATCACTTTAACAGTGTAGGGAGATCTGCCGGTTCTCAACCGCCGACAGTTGGCGCGCCAGGTTCAAACTCCAATTCAGTTGGACCATTCAACGCCCGGTATACTTCATCAGTGAAGTATTACATGATGCCAAGACTCGATACCTAGAGGTGCATAAGCTGCTCTATGCAGTTCTTATTGCCTCCAGGAAGCTTCGACATTACTTCCAAGCTCACAAAATCTCGGTGGTGACCTCCTATCCACTTCGAGCAATCCTGCATAATCCCAATTCAACTGGGAATATTGCAAAGTGGGCAGCGGAATTTGCTGAATTTGATCTTGAATTTATTTCAAGACAAGCAGTCAAAAGTCAAGTTTTGGCAGATTTTGTGGCAGAATGGACTCCCTCTCCATCAAACCCTGGGGGCCCCAGTGAACAGAAGACGGAGCATCAAGCTCCAACCTTCACTGAGCCTCACTGGACCCTCTACTTCGACAGCTCCATGCAGAAGCAGGGGGCCGGAGCTGGAATCCTTCTCCTTGCACCGACTGGGGAGAAGGTAAAATACATGGTACACCTTGACTTCAAGGCAACCAATAACATGGCGGAGTATGAAGCGCTCATCTACGGACTAAAGGTGGCACTGTCATACGGTGTCAGGCAACTGCTGGTCAAAGGAGATTCACAGCTCATCATCAAGCAGGTGAAGGGGGAATGCTCCTGCAACAATCTCCAGCTAGCTGCTTACCTCCTAGAAGTCCAGAGGCTTCAGAAGGACTTTGAAGTCCTAGACCTCCACCATGTTCAGCGTGCCCACAACGCTGAAGCCGATGAACTCTCGCCGAAAGCGTCAACCGGAGCTCCGGCTCCTGATGGAACTTTTGTTCGGAGATTGTCAAAACCCACAGCTCAGCCTGCCGAACTGAGCGAAGGGGGCGAGATCAGCATCCCGAAGCTGACGGTCCCGATGGCCCTGTTACCATGGCAGCCATCAAGGGTCGTAGGTGCTGCCGGAAGCTCCGAGCAACCCAGCACGCAAGACTCAAATGCTCAAGTCAGTTCCGATGCATGGATCTCGGAGATCCAGAACTACTTGAAAGACAACATCCTTCCTGACGATGATGTATCCGCTGACCGGGTAGTCAGATTGGCTAAAAGATACACGCTGGTAAAAGGGGATCTCTACCGGCGCGGTGCCAACGGCATCCTAATGCGGTGCATCACAAGGGAAGAAGGTTGCGAACTCCTCGCAGAAATCCATGGAGGCGAGTGTGGGAACCACGCATCTTCCCGCATGCTGGTCGGAAAAGCCTTTTGGCATGGCTTCTACTGGCCTACAGCGCTCCAGGATGCCACTGAGCTGGTGAAGAAATGCGAAGCATGCCAATTTCATGCAAAGCAAATTCATACACCGGCTCAGCCCTTACAAATGATACCTCCTACATGGCCCTTCGCTGTGTGGGGGATGGATATCTTGGGACCATTCCCAAGAGCCGTCGGAGGTTACAAGTTCTTGTACGTTGCCATTGACAAGTTCACCAAGTGGCCGGAAGCGACTCCAGTTGTGACGATCAACAAGCAATCTGCTATCAACTTTCTGCAATCCATTGTGAGCAGATTTGGAGTCCCAAACAAAATCATCATTGATAATGGGACTCAATTCACAAGCTCTGCATTCCAAGGATATTGCGAAGACCTCGGCATACAAGTTTGCTACGCCTCCGTAGCTCACCCAGCCAGCAATGGCCAAGCCGAGAGAGCAAATGCTGAAATCCTTAAAGGACTCAAAACGCGCACCTATGAGCGCTTGAAAAAACACGGATCCAACTGGATCGAAGAGCTTCCGCCCACTCTATGGGCCAACAGGACTTCTCCAAACCGGTCAACCGGAGAAACACCCTTCTTTCTGGTGTACGGAGCTGAAGCAATCCTTCCTCCAGAAATCACCTTGGGTTCGCTCCGGGTCCGGACCTTCGACGAAGCCGCGCAGGACCAGCTCCGGCGTGAAGACCTAGACCTCCTCGAGGAGGGAAGGTGCCAAGCAGCTGTTCGGAATGCCCGATATCGCCAAGCTTTACGGCGTTATCACCAGCGGCATGTACACAACCGACAGCTCGAGGAAGGCGATCTGGTGCTACGGAGAATACTATCCAGAGAAGGGTTAAACAAACTCTCCCCCGGCTGGGAGGGGCCCTTCCGAGTGATCAAAGTATCCCGTCCCGAAAGCGTTCGCTTGGCTACCGAGGATGGGACACCTCTCCCAAATCCTTGGAACATCGAGCACCTCCGTAAGTTCTACACTTAATACCACGGAGGTGAGTCTTGAGTAACTTGGGGTGTATGTTATAGAGTCATTGTACAGAGTCGGGTAGTTCCTCCGGGAGAGCAGCCGGACCTTTCCCGAAAGGTCCGCAAAGCTCATGCAGCACTTGTCACAGTCTCCGGACTAAAAGTGTGGCTAACTACCCTGGGTAAAACGAGAAACTAAACACACTTAGCCTGGTTCCGTACCCTAAGAGTGTACTTGTTTCCCCTGTACCCCGGACCTATAATGAAAGACATCTTCATGTGAAATAGACTCCACGTGCATTTATTTTGTACAGGCTCAACATTTTTATTTTTCTCTTTCTTGTCTATAACAAAGACGTGCAATTCTTAAGAAATTTTAGTTCGACCGGTTTATATACGATTCGAGTTGTATTGTCAGTTCTTTTGGATTCAAATATCGCTCATGGACAACTCGCCCGAAAGCCGCCAAGCCAATCTAGGGCTGGAGTGTGCTATCGACTTAGCCTGGTCAAGCACCCTAAGTACGCCACTCTACCTACAGCCCGGCAGACCAAAGTAAGGCGGGTCCATGAACAGTTGAACCTAGAAGAAAAGACAACGCATCCGGTTGTATTTAAAATCGCGTTCAACTTAAAATCTTCTTGAGAATCGTAAGCCGCGACGAAATTATAGACAGGGAACGAATTTTACTATTTTTCTTGGCTTAAGTGTGCAGGAAAAATAAAGTCTATGTTGATGGAGAAAAGCCGGAGCTAACGTAGCTCCGACTCCCCTAAGGGGGCCAGCCGTCGATGCTGAATAAAAGATGGTGAGAAGACCCCGTAAATGGAGTCTGCTGCCAACAAACCAAGTGTTGGCAAAGGTCACTGCCGGAGCTACTCAGCACCGACACCCCGGAGGACTAACTATCGACGCTCTACGTGTTGATGGAGGCTATTGCCGGAGCTACCAAGCTCCAGCGATGGATAATGCCGGAGCTTCTAAGCTCCGACAAACTCAGGGGACCTTCACTATCGAAGACTTCGGACCTAAATCTTACAAGTTCGGAGCAAATGAGTCTTCAACAAAACACAGTATCCTTTTGGTACATGTTCACAATCAAATTGTGTACATCTACCAGGGGGCCAAGTGAAGATAAAGATGTTGAAGACAAAAAGTGAAATTCGCAAAAATTTTGGGGATTTCATTCATCTGGAGGCAGGAGATTACATCTGAAGACAAGGGATTACAAAATTGAGGAAGAAGAAGAGAAAATACAAGTGAGAGCTAAAGAGATGGTCCTAGACCCTATGGAAGAACTCGGCGACTTTCTGGGCGACCTCCGATACGCTAGCTCAGGTAGCTTCGCCTTCTCCTTCGACGGGGCCTTCAAGCACCGGATCCAGAGGAAATTGGGGGTTCCGGCTGGTGTGGCACGTCAGCACATATTCTGCGACGTTTTTCGCCAGGGATTGCCCCTCAACCTCCAGTTGGTCCGCGATAACATCGCCCACCTTGGAGAGCTTGCTACCTGCTGCGCTCAACGCCTGCAGCGCAAGGTCCGGCTCCGGCTCCGGCTCCGGATCATCCGGGCGCACGGGGCTGAAACCCATCGGCGTCAGCGCATCATTGGCTTTGCCCAGGAACTCCCAAATCTGTAGGGAGTCCGCCGTCCTCAAACTCTTCATCTCTTCCAGGGATCTCTTGGCCGCCGTCAGTTCGGAATTCTCACGGGCGAGGCGCTCAACTTCTTTGGCGTTTTGCTGAATCTTTGCAGCAACCCGCCTCTCAAGTCTTCCGAGCTCCTCCTCCCGGAGGTGGATCTTGTTCCGACGATCGACCAGGTCCTTCTCCCTAGCCTCCACTTTTTTCTCCTGGGCAACAAGGGCACACTCGTATTCGTAGAGTTCCTGCCCCCGCACCCAGGTCTTCTCCTCTTCCTCTTGGCAGCGCTCTTCCAATTTCTTGGTGCGCTCCTCGAGGCCCTTGTTAGCCAGAGCTACTTTCTCGGCGAGCTCATCTTCCCTCCACAGGACGTCATCCTGCAGCTCCAGGAGTTTCTGCTCTTCGTCCTCGAGCCGTCTCTCCCTCTCTTCAAGTGCCTCTCGGTGCTTGATGAGTGCGGTGTTGATGGCCTCAAGCTGTTCGTGCCGAGCATTGGCCGCGTCGTTGGCAGCTTTGACCTGATCATGGATCTCCCGGGATTGAGCGTCGAGGGCATGAGTCATGCTCTCCCAGTCATCCAGCAGCTTGCCCCAGTACTCCAGGCGGATCTTCTCCCGCTTGATCCACTCCTTGTCATCCGCTAGTCTCGATTGCGCCAGCTTGGTCTCAAAGTGGAGTCGGTTGCGCCACCGCCTAAGGGTTTGGCGCTCCTCTTCAAGAGCCTTGCTGTCGTGGAAGAAGGCCAATTGGACTTGACGCAGACTGGAGCAGGCGTTGTCGATAGACATCGACAGCGGGATGGGCTCCGGACCTGTTGGGGTCTCCTCCGCTGGTTCCAGCGGGTCTTCACATACAAAAATTGGGTCCCACTCTACGAGAGCGGAACCCTGAGCTTCCAAGGCACTAGGGCCATCCTCCGGGATGGCCTCAGTCGCCATCGAAGAAGGCCCCGCCGCCAAGTCTTCATTCACCTCCTCGGGCAGGGGGCCAGCGACTTCGCTGGGGCACTTCGGCTCGGCCGCAGGTACCTCCGGCGTCGTCGCCTCCGGAGCAGGAGCTGCTACTGGCTCCGGCCGGGACACCCCTTTCGAGGGAGGATCGAGCTCCATCGCCTCTTCAACCACCGGCTCTATGACCGGCGCTCCAACAATAACCGGCTCAGCGGCTGGTGCTTCGGAGGTAGCCGGCTCAACTGCCGGAACTACCTCGACTACCGGCTCACATGCCGGGGCTTCAGACACCTCTGGCTCAACCGCCGGGGCTTCAGCAATTTCCGGCTCTGAGGCTGGAACTACTACTTCCTCTGGCTCAACAGCTGGAGCTTCCATCACTACAGCACCAGGACCCGAAGCTTCAGCCTCCGAGACAGGTGCCGCTGGCGTGTCTTCACTCCCGTGGTCCGGCGCTACCACGGGAACTTCTGGGGACGAGTCGAGGTCCATGACCACAACAGCCGGCGCCGGAGCTATCGCAGCCTCAGCCACCACCTGGGGTGGCACCGGGACGGGAGCAGAAGCTCCCACGGCCTCAGACACCATGGCTGAGGGTGGAGCTTCACTCCCCTTCTTGGGGACGCTGCAGATGATGGACGAAGAAAATCAACAAACAATCGCTACAATTAAAAAGTTAACCAAGATAAAGATTAAAAATTACCTTGGAAGGCTTCCGCACCAGCTTGCGCGGAACCTTTTTCCTGGACGTTCCGGGCTGGCCACGGTCGGCGTAGAAGCTCCAGAAAACCCCCCGGAACTTGTCGCAGCTACGGGCACTTCCCGGGTCGAGGCTCTCCTCGATCGGGAGGAACCCCTAGACCTGGAGGCTTCCACCGTCCCAGGTGCCGGAGTCGTGCGCCCGGAGCTAACACCCCAGGAGGGTTCCACCACGGGGACAGACGCGCTCCGGGAGGATCCCACTGCAGGAACGGTATCGTTCCGGAAGGACCCCACTATGGGGACAGTCGCCACGGTGGCAGAAGATCTTCCCCCCTGGGGAGAAGGGACCGAGGTGGGAGTAGCAGGCCTGACGGACCTTCCGTCGGCATGTCGCAGCTTCCTCTTCCGGCTCTCCGGCTCATCCGCCAGCTCCTTGCCCTTGCTGACGACCTCGACCCTCGCCTGTGGGGCAGGGGCGGAGCCGTCTTCAGGCATCCCGAGGATCGCTAACCGGGCGGTTGGTCTTCTCTCAACGACACCAAGGTCGTCAAGTGCAGGCATCGTCCGCCGGAGCTCCCTGTTGAACTCCACTTCCACGTTCAGAGGGAGAAAGGCCGACGGCGGAGTCAAGTCATCACCGTCGACGTCGATGCCGTGCTGGAATTTTTTGAGGTGGAACTCCAAGGTCTTCCCCACCATTTTGGACTTCAACCCGGTCTCAACCCGGTCCTCGTCCATCACACTGTTGAGGGCCCAAGCGAGCTTCTCCCTCCTCTTCAGCGGCGCCCACCTGTTGGCCAGGAAGTTGCAAAATACCGCCTGAGGGGTCAATCCACCCTCCACGCATTGGCGGATCCTAGTCAAGGCGGGGTTGAGAGCTTCCGCCAGCACCGGAACCTCACTCCAGATCGTCGTGTCGATGTCGGGCAGGCCGTCGGGCAGCTCCAACCGCTCATGATCCTCCACCCTGACGACTATCCAATCTTTCTTCCAGTCATCCCACTTCCCGGAAGGGAACGACCGGAGGTACTTGAATGGGCACTTCTTGCGCTTCACAAAGTAGTAGAAGCCAAGGTACTCATTGCTCCGACCGGTGGTGTGGACGGTGAAGAAGGTCCGGAAGAGTTCGATGCAGGGGGGATGCCCACCCACATCTCACAGAAGTGGACAAAGATGGACATGAGGAGAATGGAGTGAGGGCCAAGGTGGTATAGCTGCAGACCATAGAAGTCTAGCAGCATCAAGAAGAAGGAAGAAAAAGGTGGGATCAACCCCACCATGGCGTACGAAGAAAAGTACACCATTTCGCCGGCGTGCTCCTTCTCAAATGGGAGCTCTCCGCCGGCACGGACCAAGCGGTTGAAGAAGTCCGAGGACCACCCCATGAGGGCCTGGACCTTCTTCAAATCGATGTCGGTCTTCAAGCGACTCTCGTGCAAACCCAACTCCATCGCAGCAGAGCTAGGCAAGAGAAGAAGAGCTAAGCACGAGTTGGGAGTTTGAGCCAAGATCAGATGAGAGGCGTAAAGAACTCCCGACGGTGCGCGCTTTCCTTCTTAAGTAAGCCCTCGCAACGCTTGGATGGAAACCGCGGGGAAGTCGAAGATACCATTCAAGAATTCAACCCAGCCGATGACAAGAGGGCCCGGGACCACCCCGACGATCAAGTCGAGGCTCTTACCCAGGCGAACGGTTGTCATCACTCGGCGGGAAACCCAAAGGCGGCGGCCTGACAGGGCGCGCGGAACCAATACGGTTTTCGTATCGGGAACCGACAACCTTCAATTGTGTGAGATCCGCACGTCAAAGATCTCATCTGCCACCTGAGGTGCGCCACGTGGCGGGATCTAACTGTAAATCCCTGCCAACGGCACCTCCGAAGACCCTTGAAGACTCAGTTCAAGAGTCGCAAGGATGGACCCACCTCCGACGGAATGACTTCACTCCAGTGATCTTCCTCGGAGGTAGGTCCAGGGGGCCACTGTCGGTACCCTAAAAACTGTACACCCCTTGAGGTTACAAAGATCTCAAGAGAAAGCCATCTACTTGGTTTGAAGACCCTCGGAGGCCCACTTGTCAGACATGACCGGACCCGTTTCTCCAACATGGTTAATCCCAGAGTCACCATGTGTACAACCAAACCGGAGCTACTGCCCACAAGGGGGAAGCTCTGGGCCACGTATCGAAACGGCACCTCCGGACTTAACCCCAGACCGAGAGAAGCTCCGGACCTGACACGTGTCTGATAGCCCCGGAGCTACCTGCTTCTCACAGCAAGCTCCGGAGCTGCCACGTGTCAGGTCGTCGGACCTTTCAGCTTCTAACCTCCGGAAGACCTTGTAACGGCTCCGGATCTTCAAAGGAGAGCCAAGGACTTCAATACCCGATTAAGTGTCATTAATGTCATATTAATGACACTTAAACGGACGATCTTAACACCAGTAACGGTGCTGTCAAAGCCTGTTACAGGGTTATTAAGAGCAATTAAGCGTGTATCAATACTAGTAACCGCCGGGGCCACATGTCGGGCCAGGCTAGCTTGTAACAGCATGCCCTTGTACTATAAAAGGACAGGTCGACGATACACTCAGGGACGTTCACGAGCGATCATATGCACCCCATACACTCGTGATAAGATCTTACTGCTAATACAACACCAACACACCCGTGGAGTTGGGTATTATGCTCCGGCGGCCCGAACCACGTAAATTCCTGTGTCACCTGTGTTAAACTCCAATTCACCTTTTGGAATCTCCGTGCGCCCACACCGAACTTCGAACTCCCCAATCACTTTAACAGTGTAGGGAGATCTGCCGGTTCTCAACCACCGACAAATACGATACTCAAGAGGATATGCAATAAGTACAAGATTTAGCACACGAAACTTGCAATTAATAACTCAAAAGCTTAAAGATCAATAACTCAAGAGAATTAAGAGGCACACGAATACTCAATGAATAGCAAAAGAGTAGCAAAACAGATCTCCCAAATTACAAAAGACTCCCAAAAAGATAAACTCCCCCTACAACTAGGACTCCCCCTGGGACTAAGCTAACCCTCCCCCTGACTCTTCTCCCCCTTTGGCATCAAGACACCAAAAAGGAAGCCGAGTACCTAAGGATCCTGAGCGCTCTGGGTGATGATGAACTGGTCATCGTTGGGGGTGCTGTCGTTGGAGTTGCTGCCTGCTACTGCCGAAGCTGGAGTGGAGGTGACGGGGGCTGCAGGAGCTGTTGTCGGTGCCTGCTGAGTTTGAACTGCAGGTAGAGGGGCACTGACAATAGAAGCCGGAGTCTGCTGGAAAAGAGTCGAAGCCGGCAAGGGAGAGTGGATAGGAGCACCTGGAGCAAGCAGTGAAGACATGTTGATCGTCGGGATCGACGTAGTCGGCACTGGTGCTGAGACTGGAGCCAGGACAGGCGGGCCTGGAGCTAGGCCTGGAAGCTGCAACGGTAGGGCGATCCCGGTCTGCGTGTAGAGGTTGGTGATCAACCCCAGGATGCCCATCATAGCCTGCTGCATCTGCTGCTGCTGGTCAAGAGAGCACTGGTGCATCTGATCAATCAACCCAGTCAGCCTGTTAGTGTCCTCTCGCCGCTCGCAGGCTATCTGTCGCTGCATCTCCTGCTGCTACTGCTGGAGCTCCAAGAGACGCGCAACCTGCTCAACTCGGGCCTGCTCAGCTGCAAGCCTATCCAGAAGTTGCTGCTCAACCATCTGCTGGAGAAGAGAAGTCAACTCAGATGGCTGAGAAACCTGTGCCTCGGACACCGGAGGTGGAGTAGGAGGTGGCACAGTCGAGCCTACAGCCTCCGCGTCATGCTGCCTGGGTGAGGGAGGAGGTGGGAAGTACTCCTCGACACTGTCACTAGTGTCACTCTCGGACCATATGTGCTGCAGACCCCCACCCTGAGCCTCAGTCTGTGCTAGTCTCTCGTCTTCCTTCTCCAGTTCTGACCAATCTTCCTCAGATAGACGGGCACGGACCTGACGCTCAACTGGACGGCCAAGGTGGCGGTCTCCAGGAGCTAGAGCACGGTAGTGCTCGAACCGTGTGACGCTCTCGTCGGTGACACTGTCACGTACGGCGGACCCCTCTGGAGCTATCATGTAGAGCAAGTGACTGATCTAGTGACCAAACACAAGCTGCCTCATCATCCCAACTCCATCAGTGATGACGTCCTCCATCTCACAAATCAGGATGTCCACAATGTCGAACTTCATCCCGTTCATAACATAGAACAGGAGAGTGTGCTGCAAGCTGGTGAATCCCTCAAGGTATCTGGACCTCGGCAAAAGTGTGCAGCGCAAGGCAAAGTGCACAGTGTGCGCAGCTGGAGTGAGTGGAGCCAGTACCCTCAGCTGGTCTGGAGAGAAGGGCTAAGCGAACAGTGAGCGTATCTCCTCAAGCGATGGTGCCACACCTCTAGTGGGTGGCCTCCTCGATGGGTCAGCCTGTCCATACACTCTCTCGTGTAGGCATGTGTCGTGAAGATCCACTCCTAGCAGCTGTCCCAAAGTCTGCCTGGTCAGGTGATGATGCTGGCCCATGAACATGAAATCACTGGATTTGCGGCCCTCAGAAACGTAAAGTGTGGCATAGAATACTCGGACCTAGTCCTCCACGTAGGCACCCCTCTCATAATACAACAGCTCCACTAGCCCTCTATACCTCTCAAGGTAAGGGTGAATCTCTGTCCTGGCTGCAAGTGCAAGCTGATCCCAATCCAGGAAATTGTGCTAGAAGAGCTTATGGCCCCGACGTCTGTAAGTCTCGTACAGCGATGCCTGTGTTAGGGTCCAAAAGCGGATGTCCACAAGTGCCTCTCTGGGCTGCGGGAACCACTCCTCAAGTAAAATGCTCCACCTGAGCTTCCTGAGCTGCTTGGCCTTCAACTTCCTGTAATCGGTCAGGCGGACACCCTCAGTGACATGGACGTTGGTGTACATATCATAGATGGCTCTCTGGGCCGCCCTGTCCTCCCGAAGGTCAGCTGCTGACGGTCTCTGTCTCGGGGCTGCAGCTGGATGACCCCCACGGGTCCTGACGGAGCATCGGCGAACAAGTGGCACCTCGGGCTCCTCTTCCTCCTCTGGCTCCTCTGGCACTGGAGGCTGCCTCTGTCGGGCCTCGCGGATCCTCAACGATCCTCCTCGGCCTCGCTCTCGCTCCTCAGTGGTGTGAGCGGCCATCAAAGCTTTCTTCGCCTCCTTCGATAACTTCTGCTTTTTGGTGGCCGGCTCCTCAATAGCCTTGCCCTTTCCCTTCTTGTCGCGGCCCATGACGACGACGAGGATGAGCACGCGGGACAAACAATCTCGGGCACACGGGACGGCGACGCAAAGATTGTCGCGGCCAGGGAACCCTAGCGGTGAAACGACGGCGATCGTAGGGGGGGGGGGGGGGCACCACGACGGCGCAAAGGGCGGCGGTGCGGTGCCTAGGATGGCGTGGGGCAGCGGCGGTGAGGCATGGTAGGCGGCGCTGCGTGGGGAAGCGGCGGCACTGCGTGGGGCAGCGGCGGCGGCGCTGCGGCAGCGGCCGGAGGGCGGCAGCGGCCGGAAGACGGCGGTGGCTGGAGGCGGCGGCTGGCCGGAGGGTGCGGAGCGGCAGCGACCGAGGTGAGGGCGTCAGGGGCGGAGAGCTAGGTCGGGGAGAGAGAAAGAGATATGGAACGACGCGCTAAATAGGTGGGGCCCAAACCCTAGCTCAAATTTTAACATCGGATGAACCGACGTCAGATGATAGGAG
Source organism: Tuctoria greenei (assembly GCA_036927565.1). Lineage (NCBI taxonomy): Eukaryota > Viridiplantae > Streptophyta > Magnoliopsida > Poales > Poaceae > Tuctoria > Tuctoria greenei. Next base: position 88,841,241 of record JAYESD010000008.1, read on the forward strand.
CATCGGTCGAATGGTACAGTAAGGGTATTCCAAAAGGTACCATTGACACCGGATGATCCGACGTGAAAATGATTTGCATCGGTTGAATTTGGCACAACTCCAGAAATGTGAACATCGGATGCACTGATGTTTCTCAGAATGAACTCGTCGATTGATTTGACTTTCTGACTGAGTTGACCCTTGGCACTTGAACACGAACTGATCTGATGATGCTTCTGGCCTAAGCATTGGATAATCCGATGACTACAAAACAGCAACATCCCATATATGTCCTTTGACTCAAACAAACAAACACGGAGAAACACATGTCTTAGGACTTTTTGGGCAACCCCTTACCCCTCAAAAAGACTAATTGCCAATAACTTGGCTAAGCCCTAAAGCAAATAGAACACCGAAGAAAATAAGGAATAAATCCAAATAAAATGTAAGGCCCATGCTTTGTGAGCTAAAGGATGAAGACTTCTATCTCTTTAAAGCATGTTCCTTTAGGCATTAACGCACCTAACATTTTGTTCTTTCCACATCATATGAGTTGAGATATTGCATTTCAAACAAGTCTCTTTCTCATGAGGTGGGTTCCCCTTTGTGACAATCTACCGTATGCAATGCCAAACAATTTATAATGCAAGAAATTAAACGTGAGTGCAAGTCTATATAGCAGGCATCAAGACATAAAGTAAATCTATCTTGCCAAATTTGAACCTTTCAAAGGCTTCTTCAGAGAGAGCCACTCTCCAAGCCTTGGGGAAACCCAAAGGAACCTCCATCCCAAGCTACCCCTTGCTCACCCCTATCCTTTGAAAGTTAGACAAGACCTATATGAGATGCATTCTTACATGATCATGGCAACTTACATGACGTTCGATGCATCTAGCACATTCAATTCACTTCTTAGTCTAGAAAAAGTTTTCTCATCAAGTGGCTTAGTGAAGATATCCGCCAATTGTTCTTCGGACCTAACACCTTGCAAGGAGATGTCTCCCTTAGCTTCATGGTCCCTCAAGAAATGATGGCGAATATCAATGTGCTTAGTGCGGGAGTGTTGAACGGGGTTCTTAGCAATCTTAATCGCACTTTCATTGTTACAAAGGAGAGGCACACAACCAATTTTAATACCAAAGTCCAAAAGGGTTTTCTTCATATAAAGAATTTGGGCACAACATGCACCGGCCGCTATATATTCTGCTTCCGCCGTGGACAAAGCAACAGAATTTTGCTTCTTGCTAGACCAAGATACTAGGGAACGCCCAAGCAAGTGGCACCCACCGGAGGTACTCTTGCGATCCACACGGCATCCGGCAAAGTCCGAATCCGAGTAACCCAAGAGATGGAATTTTGCACCTTTAGGGTACCACAAGCCAACACTAGGGGTATGCTTGAGATACCAAAGTATTCTAAAGACCGCCTTACGATACGATTCTTTAGGTGCCGCTTGAAAGCGAGCACACAAGCATACACTAAACATGATATCGGGCCTAGATGCGGTAAGATAAAGTAATGAACCAATCATAGAATGATAATTAGATTGGTCAATAGATTTACCGTCCTTATCCGCATCGAGATGACTATTTGTTGCCATTGGAGTGCTTCTTGAGCTACAATCTCCCATCTCAAATTTCTTCAAGAGTTCCTTGGTATATTTTCTTGATAGATGAAGGTCCCCTCTCGAAGTTGCTTGATTTGAAATCCAAGGAAGAAGTTGAGCTCTCCAATCATCGACATCTCGAATTCCCTAGACATCATTTTGCCAAACTCATGGCTAAGAGCTTCGTTAGTTGAACCAAAAATAATATCATCGACATAAATTTGACAAATAAATAATTCTCCGTTGATGTATCTGGTGAAGAGTGTAGTGTCCACCCTCCCGATCTTGAATCCTTGCACGATCAAGAAATCACGTAGTCTTTCATACCACGCCCTAGGTGCTTGCTTGAGCCCGTAGAGCGCCTTGTGCAACCTAAACACATGATTAGGATTCCTCGGATCTTCAAACCCGGGAGGTTGTTCAACATAGACAAGCTCGTTAATATAACCATTAAGAAAGGCACTTTTCACATCCATTTGATAAATATTTATGTTATGATGTGATGCAAAGGCAAGAAGTATACGGATGGCTTCTAGTCGGGAGATCAGAGCAAAAGTCTCCCCAAAGTCTAGTCCTTCAACTTGCGAGAAACCCTTGGCCACAAGTCTTGCCTTGTTGCGGACCACCACGCCGTTCTCATCTTGTTTTTTGCGGTACACCCACTTTGTTCCGATGACGTTCTTGTCCTTGGGTCGCTCCTCCAACACCCAAACTTCATTGCGGATGAAGTTGTTGAGTTCTTCTTGCATGTCCATCACCCAATTTGGATCTTGGAGTGCTTCCTCAATGTGAGTGGGTTCTACACATGAAACAAACGAGTAGTGCTCACAAAACGTAGCAAAATGGCGAGAACGTGTACTTACTCCCCTTGACGGACTTCCGATAATTTGGTCAATCGGATGTGCCTTGGAGATGCGTCCATGCCTCATAAGTGGTTGTGAAGCACTTGGCGGTGGTGATGTGTGTTGCTCATCTTGTGGTTGGACTTGATCATGGACTTCTTCTTCTTCTTGATGTTGTGTAGCTTGTGAATCTTGTGTCGGCAATGGATCATCCTTTTCTTCTTCGTCAACTTGAGGTTCCATAGATGTGTTGATGTTGGAACTTGAAGCTCCCCCTTGATCATGGCTCCCCTCAACTTTAGGCTTGATGTCTCCAATGGTCATGTTCTTCATAGCTTCTCATAGAGGCTCATCATCTATTTCATCATGACCAAAACTCTCCTCTTGGGAGCCATTAGTTTCATCAAACTCAACATCACAACTTTCCTCAACTAAACCGGAGGTTTGGTTGGATACTCGATATGCTTTTGAGTTTGAAGCATAACCAAGAAATATACCAACATCACATCTTCTTTCAAACTTACCGAGCCTTTTCTTGCGGTAGATGTAGCACTTGCACCCGAAGACTCGGAAATAGGAGATGTTGGGCTTTCTCCCAATGATAAGTTCGTACAGGGTCTTTTGAAGTAGTTGATGTAGGTAGACCCGATTTGCGACATGGCACGCTGTGTTGATTGCTTCGGCCCAAAACTTCTCGGACGTGCCATAGTCATCAAGCATTGCTCGTGTAAGAGTGATGAGAGTCTTGTTCTTCCTTTCAACGACACCATTTTGTTGAGGAGTGTATGTGGCCGAAAACTCATGTTTCACGCCTTCACGATCACACCACTCCCCAATGTTGTAGTTCTTGAATTCGGTGTTGTTGTCACTCCGGACCTTGATGATGGGAAGTTGAAATTCCCTTTGAGCACGGTTAGCGAAGGTCTTGAACACTTCCGGAGTTTCACTCTTGTCACCTAGAAACAAAGTCCAAGCATAGCGAGAGTAGTCATCAACTATAACAAGACAATAGAGGTTACCGCCAAGACTTTGATATGTGGACAGTCCGAAGAGGTCCATGTGGAGCAACTCAAGTGGTTGGAGGTTAACACCATTGTCTTCATCGGGTGGTGAGAAGCAACTTGCTTCCTGGCTTGACAAGTGCTACAAAGCTTGTTCTTCTCAAATGTGACATCCTTCATGCCAGTCACCATCCCAAGCTTGAATGACTTCTTGAGCTTGCTCATTCCAATGTGCGCTATGCGTCGATGCCATAGCCAACCCAAACTCATCTTAGTGAAAAGACAAGTGGTCAAGCTAGCATCCTTGTTAGAGAATTCTACTAGGTAGAGATGTCCATGCCAAAATCCTTTGAAGATTAGTTCTTGGCTTGTTTCACTAGTCACAACAACATCATTTTTGCTAAAGGTGCACGTTAGTCCAAGATCACATAGTTGTGCAATAGAAAGCAAATTGAAACTAAGTGACTTAACATAGAATACATTGGAAATAGATAAATCATTTGAAATTGCAATCTTACCTAACCCAATTACCTTCCCCTTAGAGTTATCAACAAAGGTGACTTGTTCATGATTGTCGGGGTTTTCTATGGTGGTGAACATACCATCGTTGCTGGTCATATGTTGAGTGCACCCGCTATCGAGTACCCAATGCTTTCCTCCGGCTTTGTAGTTCACCTACACACATGAATTCAATTTTTGACTTTAGGCACCAAAGCCAACTTAGGTCCTTGTATGTGTGATACAAGTGTTTTTGGGACCCAAAGTTGCTTGGGGAGCTTCCCCTTCATGCCCTTTATGTCCTTGCCAATGAACCTTGCCTTCACCTTGCCCTCTACTTTACTCAAAAGATAATAATGATCATTGAAAGTAGACTTGTAGTTAGTAGGCAATTTTGGAGAAGGCCGGTTAGGAAGAGGACACTCCCTTGTATGGTGACCGGTGATCTCACAATGTTGGCAATAGGAACCAACTTCCTTGATGAAGCTTGTTCTAAGCTCTGGTGAGGGCACCTTTCCTTTATTAGGCACGAGGAAGGATCCAAGTCCTCTCTTGTTGAAGGCCTTTGCTTGTTGGAAGAGGAATTCCTTGTGCTTGACTTCTCCTTTAGATAGTCTTGCCACACTAGTGTGGAGACTTTCAATTTCTTCCAACAAGTCCTTCTCCCTAGCATTCTCTTTCAAAGACAAAGACTTATGCAAGACATTAGCGGCATGAGAAGTAATAGATACCTTATCATTAAGGGTTTGTTTCTTTATATTTTTCAATTATTGATCAAGAACTTCATAAGCAAGGTTAAGTACTTGATGCTCTTGGATTAACTCATTGTGCTTTCCCAAGAGTGCTTGGTGTGCTAAGTCAAGCTCATGATGATCTAGCTTGATTTGAGCCTCATCCTCCTCACTTGCTTGACATGAGATTTGAGCGTGTCATGCTCCTTAAGTATGCTTTCATACTTGTCAAGCAAATCGAGGTTAGCAATCTCAATCTTAGCATGAGTTTCTTCAAGAGCCTTGACCTTACTCTTTTCCCTCTTAATGATAGTGTGGTATTCATTTATTAATGAGGTTAAGTCATCGGGGGAAAGCTCATCATCGCTAGAGTCATCACATACCTTGGTGTTACCTTTAGCCATGAGGCACATGGGAGGTGGATGAAGAGATGAGTCATCATTGTTGGCAATGGCAAGGCTGGCCAAACTTTCTTCTTCCGCTTCACTCTCATCATCACTTGATTATTCGTTGGTGATCCATTCATTTGCCTCACACATGAACACCTTTTGTGGACCTTTCTTCTTCTTTGGGAAGAGTTTTGCCTTCTTGCCCTTGTCATGTTTCTTCTTCCCAAAGGATCTTGGTTTGGGCTTGACCTCTTCTTCATCATCTTCACTATCTTCAAACTTGTGATGCTTGCCCTTGTGATTCTCTCTTCTTTTGTCCGGTTTTGGACAATCATAGGAGATGTGGCCTTGATCACCACAATTGTAGCAAGTCTTGTTGTCATCTCTCCTCAGTAGAAAAGCCTTCTTCTTGGGATCAAAAGTGTATCCCTTCTTGGCAATCTTGGAGTTCAAGCGAGAGAACTTTCTCATCATCAATGCAAGCTCATCATCTTCATCTTCACTTGATGCTTGCTCTTCTTCACTTGAGCTAGGCTCAACCACTTTCTTTTTCTTGAGACTTGTTTTCTTGGTGGAAGTCTTTAGAGCAATTGTCTTTGAAGATGATTGCTCCATCATCCCAAGTACACTCATCTCATGAGCGTGAATCTCTACAATAAGTTTCGAAACTTCAATGTGATCAAGAGATTCTTTTTGGAGCATGGAGTTGATGATGTTGTACTTTGGCTTAGGAAGGAGCATAAGAATCTTGCGGTTGATGAGTCCCTTGCCAAGAGAAGCAATGTCAAGAGCATTAATTTCCTCAATAAGCACATTCAAGCGAGAAAACATTTCATTGACATTTTCATAAAAAAGCATTTTGAACTCGTCATATTTGGCTTTAAGCATATGATATTTTAGTTCTTTGACACGAGAAGAACCCTCATGAATTTCAATCAAGCAAGCCCAAATTTCACAAGCTTTCTCTTTGCTAGCAATCCTAGCAAATACATCGTGACTAATGCATTCATAAATTGCATTTCTAGCTTTAGCACCCCACTTGATTTGATCACCAACATAATTATGCTCACCAAACCCCGCATGGGTCGCTTCCCATACCTCGAGAGCAATTGCCTCTAGATAAGCACGCATGTGTGCTTTCCAATAGGCAAAGTTCTTGCCCTCGAAGATAGGAACCGAACCCCCATTCTTGGCCATTTTAGCTCTCTAGCGGTGAAGCTAGAATGATCCAATGAGCAACCTCGCTCTGATACCAATTGTAAGGATCGAATGCCCAAGAGGGGGGGTGAATTGGGCTACTTTTCAAAAATTAAAGCAATAAAACTTAATTACTAAAAGCCCAATTCCCTATGCAAACAACCTATGCATTCAAGTGAATAGTAACTTTGCGGTATATAAAATGCATAAGTGTAAGAGAGGAAGAAAGCGCAAACTCCCGAGGACACACGAAGACACGGAGATTTATCCCGTGGTTCGGCAAGATCGTCAAGATCTTCCTACATCCACGTTGTGGCACCCACCAAAGGGTATAGCCACTCCCAAGTCACCGAGACCAGGGATCTTCACTATACTTCTCCATTCGCCAACCTCGGCAAGGTGGAGCTCAAGCCTTGTACAAGTTGGATCCTCCGGGCTTCCACAACTGTCTTGGCAAGCTCCGGAAGGCTCTCTCCAATACAATCACCAAGGGACACTCCCTTACAGCTCTCACTACACTAGAGACTCAAATCACCAAGAATGGAAGCACACAAGCACTATATCTAGCAAGTTCTAGCCTATCTCTTGGTGTGTAAGTGGTGTAGATGATGTAGAAGTGGTAGCTCAATGTCTTGAATGCTTGAGAATGTGTAGAGTAGCTCTGGTTGTCAAGATTTGTCGAATAGACTGGTTGAAGGGGTATAAATAGCCAGCCTCCACGAAATAGCCGTTGGAAAAGTAGGCTGACATCACTGTTTCGCGCACACCGGATGATCCGATGTTCTCCCTTCAGTTATCATCGGTCGAATCCAAATTAGCTGATGTCATTGTGTCAGATATGACCGTTGTTAGACCGATGTTACACTTGCCTTCTCATCGGATGATCCGGTGGCACTTCATCCAGACTTGGTTTAGAATTAATGCTTACTGGAGTGATCGACCGATGTGTTTATAGTTGTACATCGGATGGTCCGGTGTTACACTTGGTCCAGGGAGATTGCTTACTGTACTGATGGACCGATGTAACATTCCCTTCATCATCGAATGATCCGGTGAGTACTTAGTTCCGAGGTCTTCTTCTTCTGCTAAACCAACTCGACCGATGTATTGTTTTCTGAAAACATCAGTTGATCCGGTGAGTTGATTTTGTTTGCTTCGAGTTGTTCTAAGTGATTCTTTTAGAATTTTCTCGAGTGACCTCTTATACATTGGTTTGAAATATTCTTCTGATGATTATCAAGCATTGAGTGCTGTCAATATTGGTTGAATAATTTTGACATATGAGCTTTTTCTTCTAATCTTCATAAAAGTCGATTGACCTCATAGAATGATTGTTTAGGGGTCTCCAATTATATCCAATGAGTAGTAGATGATATTCATATAGATTTCATTTGAGTGTGATGAAAGATATGAGAGACCTTGCATCCACAAATTCATTAGTAAAATCCAACAGTTGTCATTAATCACCAAAACCATACCTCATGGGGGCCTAGATGCTTTCAGACAGTCCTCGTCTCCGCCACTATGTCGCACGCGCCACTGCGGAGGAGCTCTCGGCACCATCGTTGAGCGCGTTGTCGAGAAGACGTCGGCGAACATTGTGTACCCGACACTCACGAGGACCAACTATACCGAGTGGTTGCTCGTGATGATAGTGAACCTTCAAGCCGCTGGATTGTGGGACATCATTGAGTCCGGCACTGTTGACTACCGCGACAACCATACCGCGCTCACCACTATCCTCTGCACCGTGCCGCCGGAGATGCAGGCCGGGTTGGCAGTGAAGCCTACAGCGTCAGACCGAGGTGATTCGCCAGATGGGAGTCGGCGCCGACCACGTCAAGGAGGCCAACGTCGGGCACCTGCGGTGGGACTTCGCCGACATCGAGTTCAAACCTGTTGAGTCGATCGAAGACTTCTCATTGCGACTCAGCGTAGTAACGAATCAGCTTCGCATACTCGGAGATGACATATCTGACAAGGAGGTGATAAAGAAGATGTTGCACGTCGTCCCCGACAAGCTCGAGCAGGTGGCGATCTCCATGGAGACCCTCCCCGACCTTGGCTCCATGTCAATTGGGGAGGCGGTCGAGATGCTCCATGCAGTCGAGACGAGGAAGAAGAAACCGTCCCCTACGAAGGAGGGCGGGGGTCGTCTGCTTCTCATGGAGGAGTGCATGGCTTGGATGAAGTCGCGGGAGGGCTCCGGTTCCAACTCCGTCGCTCGAAACTCCGGCGGCAGCAAGGGCACCATGAAGAGCAAAGGGGATAAATCGAACTCCATCGAAGGTTAGAAAAGCTCCGCTGGTCACAATGACACATGTAACTACTGCGGTAAGAAAGGCCACTGGGGCAAGGAATGTGGCAAGAAGAAGTGCGACGTGGCAGCCCAGGCCCATCTGGCCCAAGGAGAAGAGGAGGAGCACAACCTGCTAATGGCTCATTTCGTCGTCCTTGACCCTCGTCCGCCTGCTTCCTCGACTGTGCTGCCACGTCGCACCATCCACATCCACGAGCAGAAGGTTTTTGCTGACCTCAGTTCAGCGGAGAAGCAGGATCGTGGGCGATGGGTGCTTGACACCGGAGCCACGAACCACATGATGGGTTCCAAAGGAGATCTTCGTTGAGCTCAACACTTAGATATACGGCACCGTCAAGTTCAGCGACGGCTCCATCACCAACATCGAGGGTCGGGGAAACAGTATCCTCACCTGCAAGAACGGGGAGCACCGCGCACTCACCAAGGTGTACTATATTCCACGATTGAAGGCGAGCATCCTCAACATTGGCCAACTAGATGAGACGGGTTGTCGCATCGACATCAACGGCGGCATCATGCGCATCCTCCTCGCCAAGGTCGGCCAGGACAAGTCGCGCCTCTGCTACCTAGATCTGCTAGTCGGACGTCCAGTATGCCTGGCGGCGCATGCCTCTGAGATGGCATGGCAGTGGCATGCCCTCTACGGGCACCTCAACTTCGGCTCGCTGCGGAAGCTGATGACGCAGAAGATGGTGCTAGGGTTGCCGGAGCTCACCCAGGTGGAGAAGGTGTGTGACAGTTGCCTAGTCGGGAAGCAGCGTCGGGCACCGTTCCCGGCTCTGGAAAGGCGGCGAGCAAAGTCGGCTCTTGAGCTGGTTCACGGTGATCTGTGCAGCCCCATCACTCCGGCGACACCGAGTGATAACAAGTACTTTCTGCTTCTTGTTGATGACATGAGCCGGTACATGTGGCTCCGACTCCTCTCCAGCAAGGATCAAGCGCTATCGGAGATCATGAATTTCCAAGCCGCCGTTGAAGTGGAGACCGGGAATAAATTGAAGGTCCTCCGTACTGATTGGTGAGGCGAGTTCACCTCCGTGGAGTTTGGGCGCTACTGCGTCGAGCGCGGTGTTGAGCGCCAGCTGACCACTCCTTACTCCTCGCAGTAGAATGGGGTGGTGGAGCAGCGGAATCAAAGTGTAGTCACCATGGCGCGATGCATGCTTAAGGCAAAGGGGCTGCCCGGCTACTTCTGGGGTGAGGTTGTGTCGACGGTGGTCCACATCGTCAACCGCTCCCCGACAGGTGTGCTCGACGGCAAGACACCTTACGAGGCCTGGCACGGTGAGATTCCTGCGGTCCACTACTTCCGCATGTTCGGTTGCGTCGCCCACATCAAGATCATGCGGTCAAATCTGAAGAAATTTGATGACCGAAGTCGAAAGGCAATCTTCGTCGGGTATGAGACCGGGTCCAAGGCATAGATGCTATGACCCAGTTGACCAGCGCGTCATCGTATCCCGTGACATCGTCTTTGATGAAGCTGAACAGTGGTGCTGGAAGAACGCCGACAATGAGCAGGCCGACGACTTCGAGCCGTTCATCGTGGAGTACAGCACCGAGACCGTCCGCGACGTAGAGTTGGCGTCACCTTCACCAACTCCACCTCCGGCATCACCACTCGTGGGGGAGCACATAGATCCGGGGGAGCATGAGAAAGAGGTCGACGATGAGAACCTTGATGCGGATCACGATGATGCTCCGCTCCGGCTCCGCGCCATGAACGACTTCACCGGGAACGTGGAGCTCAACTTCACCTCCACAGAAGAACCGTCATCATTCAAGGAAGCAGAGCAGGATGCCGCCTGGCGTGAGGCAATGTGCAAGGAAATGAAGGCGATCGAGGACAACAACACCTGGGAGCTCACCTGACTCCCCTCAGGCCATCGTGCGATATGCCTGAAGTGGATGTACAAGGTGAAGCGCAATGAAGCTGGTGACATCGGCGACACAAGGTACGATTGGTGGCGAAGGGCTACGTGCAACGCACCGCATCGACTTCGACGAGGTCTTTACGCCGGTGGCGCGCCTGGAGTCAGTGCGGATGATGGTGGCGCTAGCAGCACATGAGGGATTGGAGGTCCATCACATGGACGTCAAGAGCGTCTTCTTCAATGGCATGATCAAGGAGGAAGTCTACGTTTAGCAACCTCCCGGTTTCTCCACCACTGGCGGCAAAAACAATGTGTTGCGCCTGCATAAGGCGTTCTATGGTCTACGTCAGGCACCCAAGGCCTAGAATGCCAAGTTCGATTCCACCATGGGATCACTTGGTTTCCAGAGGAGCAGCTCCGAGCACGGCGTGTACACTCGGAGCAGACGGGGCGGTCGGCTGATTGTCAGCGTGTATGTCGACGACTTGATCATCACCAGTACCAGTAAGGAGATCATTGATGCGTTCAAGCTTGAGATGAAGGACTGGTTCCAGATGAGTGATCTCCGTCTTCTCTCATACTATCTTGGCATTGAAGTGAAACAGGGCGCTGACGAAATCTCCCTCTGCCAGTTGGCATATGCCAGCAAGCTGCTGGAGCGATGCGGACTGGGTTCCTGCAACCCCAGTGTCTCTCCCATGGAGAGTGGCCTGAAGCTGAGCAAGCTGAGTACCGCGGAGACGGTGAACGCCACTGGGTACAGGAGTGTGATCGGATCTCTCCGGTACCTCCTACACACTTGACCGGACATGGCATTTCCGGTTGGCTATCTTAGCCGCTTCATGGAAGCGCCCCGTGAGGATCATCTCATCACCGTCAAGCGGGTGCTCCAGTACTTGGCGGGAACACGGAGTCATGGACTCCACTACACCAAGCGCCATGATGGGCCGCCCAAGCTGGTTGGCTACAGCGATGCTGATATGGGTGGCGACATCGACGACCGAAAGAGCATGAGCGGGATGATCTTCCTCCTGGGTGGCAACCCAATTACTTGGCAGTCGGCCAAACAGAGGGTTGTTGCCCTGTCCTCGTGCGAAACTGAATACGTCGCTGCAGCGGCAGCGACGTGTCAGGGCGTCTGGCTAGCTAGGCTTCTAACCGACATGATCGGCAAGAAGTCTGGAGCGCCGGAGCTGTTGGTGGACAATCAATCGGCCATCACGCTGAGCAAGAATCCCGTCTTGCACGAGCGGAGCAAGCACATCGACGTGCGCTATCACTACCTCCGTGATTGCGTCGATGAGGGTAGGATCATCATCAACAACACAACAACAAAAGAGCAACTGGCAGATATACTGACCAAAGCTCTGGGACGAGTTCACTTCTTGGAGTTGCGCAGCAAGATAGGCGTCAAGACTGTGGGTGACCGTGGTCAGGATTAGGGGGAGAAATGTTGTTACTCCATCCTACGGTCACCACATTAAATCATTTTACGTTTCTTTTGCAATCAATCGCCTACTTAATGCTTGTGCACACGTTCTTTGGCCAAGCGTTCTGTAGAGCTCCACTTCAACGCGTCGTGGGTGAAATGGCCGGTGCATTTAGTCTTAGTGTTCCATTTCCTTTAAATAGTGGAGAAATAAAGCCAAGGTTACGCAGCACAAATCCTCCTATCAATTTCTATTTGCAAGAGTTCTTCTGTAGCCTTCGCTCCGGCGAATTCTCCGGCGAGTTTACAACAGCCTGACTAAACCACACAAAATCTCAAAGTCTAAACGAACTCCGTAAAGAAAATAACAGCAAATTCATTCCATGGACAAAGCTGAGCACTACAATGCTGTTTCATGATTCACGACTTTTGACAGCTCCAGACCCTTCCAATTCGATTCAAATGAACAACCAATCCAGAACTATTTGCTCCGGCATCATCCAACTCCCGAGTGCTCTCTACCATTACCCATATACCGGTAACTATGCATATTACTACTGCTAGAAACAGGAAATCCCAAGCATCTGGCCGCGGAGGCAGACTCACCTTATGTCATCGGAGGTCAGCTCAAGTGTGATGCCCCATGGCTGCCGGAGCGCTACCACCAGAGTGTGAGAACGATAGCAACAGCCGCCGTGGAGAGAACAGGCGCTTACGTGATGACTGATGAGGAAAAAGAGGATGGCATAATATTCGTTTTCTGTTTTCAGTGTCGGCCATGCACTTATGCCACTGTCTATATAATACGCACTTATGCCACTGTCTATATAATCTAAATGTTTATGTCTCTGTCAAAGCCTTCCAGCCCTTTTGTTGTCTCTGTTATTTCACTGTTATGCCCCGTTCTATGTTATGTGCCGCTGCTAGTGCCCCTCTTATGCCTCTGTTTCTAGTAGCGGAGAAATCAGTGTGATAGCAGCAACAGAACCTGAAGTTCTGCTGAGGAGAGTTAGATGATATAGGATGGGAGTATGATGAGTATTAATCTTGTTTTCTAGAATAGTCTAGAAGATGATAGAGTTTAGAAGAGTCCAACTTAGATTAGAGAAAAGTTGAAGATAAAGATAAGAGTTTGAGTCAAGTGTTAAATAGGTAGAGTCCTGAATAGATATGGGTCTGATTTTATCTATAAAGGGTTCTCATACATAGCCGCCCGCCCCGAGCTGAATTAATCAAGAAAAATTCGAGCCTATTTTCATCCGGATTTCCAATTATTGGTATCTAGAGCCGGTGTTCAGGTCCTCCGATAGCAGCGAAATCGGGTGACCAGAGGGATGCAGGTGCACGAGAGAGGCGTGTACCTGGAAGGTCGAGGATCCGGTGAGGGGAGCGCGCGCGACGGAAGGTCACAGCGTGCAACACACCAGGGCAGCAGGACATTGGTTCCACTCGACGGGAACCCAACGGATTAGGGCGGAAATCGATGTGGAATCATCATATCAAGACCAGAAGCATGTGGATCTTGGCGTGCTTAGTGTGGATCGAGAAGGATCCACACCGGATCGTACAAGATTCTAACAAGCGGCTCGCAGAGCTCTGGCGACGAGTGGCGCACGCAGGTGGCAGCGCAGCTCGACGAGCGGCATGTGTGGGTGGCGCTCACGTAACAGTCGCTCGGGGAAGACAATCGAAGCAAAGGTCGTGACAGCGCAGCTCAGAGGAGCGAGAACTCTATGCAGTGCTCCTATGTGCGGCGGCTCGAAGCGGTTGTGTGGAGGAACCGGAGGCTTGGGCCGTGTTGGGCTAGGTGGGCCTACTGGGCTGTTGTGCGAGGAGTGGAAAATGGAACGAGAACAAAATAGAACATAGATTGGGCTCGTCTGGGCTGGGCCTCACGACTGTTCCATGGTGGAAAGGAGACTGGCGGAGGAGGTCAAAGGTGTTGGACCGAGTTGGGCCTGTCAGTGGTGAAGAGAAGGGAACTCAGTTGGGCCGAGTTTAGGAATGGGTCACGTACAAGAGAGGTGTACCAAGAACGTGGTACATGTGGTTCACGGCAACGGATATGTGCGTGAGAAGAAGTGTTCGGGATGGATGTGTCCATGCTCAGAGGGTGTAGTTGTGTTCACCCCAGGGTGAAAGCCCAAAATTAGATGTGTTAAGGATGTAGTTACATCTATTCCAAGAAGTGTAGTTGCATCCATCACAGAAGAGTGAGTGATCGAAGAGAAGATGCGCTCATTCTGAGGTCGAGTGCGGGATGAAGATGAGCCCATTCTAGGGTTAAAAATGTGTCCAACCTAAATTTATGTGCGGGATTAAGATGTGCTCATCTCGAACATGAGGATGCGACCATCTCAAAGTTGTGCAGGGTGAAGATGTAACCATCCAGGGGGTGTAGATGTGCCCACCCAAGTCTATTCAATTGTGTGTGTCCTAGAAAACAACATTAAGAGGATGATTGTTGAGTATTAATCTTATTTTCTAGAATAGTCTAGAAGATAATAGAGTTTAGAAGAGTCCAATTAAGATTAGAGAAAAGTTGAAGATAAAGTTAGAGTTTGAGTCAAGTGTTCTTAGATAGAGTCCTCAATAGATTTATAGATTTGGATATGATTTTATCTGTAAAGAATTCTTATATATAGCCGCCCACCCACCCCCCCCCCCCCCGGTCGAATTAATCAAGAAAATTTTGAGCCTATTTTTCATCTGGATTTCCAACAGAGTTTGGGGTCCTAGTTGATCTTAAGAACAAGGACAAGGTTTGGTGCTTATTTTGTAACCATGTTAGCTCAGGAGTCGCGGGGGATTAATCGTCTGAAGCACCATGGAGCAAATATGGGGTTTGGTATTGTTAGTTGCAAGAACTCAGCAGAGGCAAAAGAAGTGCAAGAACTCACTTGAGGCAGCAACAAAGAAAAGGAGAGACATGATTCTTCGTCAGGTTAACCTTAGAGAAGAAGTGAATGTGTCTCGTATTGGAGAAGAGGATGAACGATGGAGTTACTTGTGTTGGCGGCTTGGAGAATCACAAGTTAGGCCCCATTAATAAGTGGACAAAGGCAATTGACCCAGCCTCAATTCAAGGTGAAGCATTGAAACAACAAAAGATGAACAAGGATATTGGAAAGCAAAGAACACTAGAAGCGTAAAAATATGTAGCAAGATGGATCTATACACATGGTAATTCTTTTCTTGCTGCGATTTATACACATTGCTGCTGTAATTTATACACACTGCTGCTGTAATTTGTAGTTTTATACACATTGCTACTGTAGTTAATACACATTGCTGTTGGTATTTATACACATTGCTGTTGTAATTTATGCACATTTCTGCTGTAATTTATACATATTGCTGCTGTAATCTAGTCTTTTGTTGTTGGTTTTGACTAATAAGTAGTCATATGTACTGTTTGACAGCATACCATTCAACACAATTAATAATAATGAGTTTCTTCAAATGCGTGAATAAATTGGTCAATTTGGTGTTGGTTTTGAGCCACCTTCTCAATACCAGCTAAGGGAACCTTTGTTGACTGCAGAATTTGAAAGAATCAAGAGTTTGTTGAAAGAGAGTGATGTTGAAAAGATGAAGAATGGTTGCTCTATCATGACATATGCATGGTGGGATAGGAAGAGGAGAAGCATAATGAACTTGGTGACTAATTGTGTCGAGGGAACAAGTTTCATTAGTTCAAAGGAGTTGTCGGATGTGTCACACTCGTTATGAACTCATATTTGAACTAGTGGACAAAACATTGAAGAAGTTGGTGAGGATGAAGTGATCCAAGTAGTGACGAATAATGTCTCTAACAACATGGGAGTTAAGAAGCTAATGTTAACAAAAAGGTCTCACATATTTTGAACTTTTTGTGCTACGCACACTATCAACTTGATGCTACAAAGAATTAGAGGCCTACCAAGGTTTAAGAAGGTGCTTGATCAAGCGAAGACATTCACCATCTTTGTGTATGGGCACACAAGAACTTTGGAGCGCATGAGACACTTTACAGAGGGGAAGAAAATCATAAGGCCAGCAGGTGCGACTAGATTCGCTTCAACTTTCCTTACTTTTAGCAGCATTTTGGAGAAAAAAATCAAATACGAAAGATGGTGGTTGATTGTAAGTGGTACGCTGAGAGATGTGAAGTAAGAAAAGAAAGGATGCAACCGCAACAATGATGAGCCCAAGCTTTTGGAAAGATGTCAAGATGTGCTTGAGTATTTTTGAGTCTCTAGTAAAGATCCTTCTTTTGTTTGATGGGGATGTGAAGCCATCTATGGGTTTCCCATATGAAGAACTAATCAAGGCAAAGAGACAGAGATAAGACAACGCTACGGTGATATAGAAGCTCGCTACAAAGATGTCATGGCTATTGTTGACAAAAAGATGAAGGGTCGACTTGACTGTCCCTTACACTTGGCTGCATATTTGATGAATCCACACTATAGTTACAATGCAACGGGACTTCGTACCCCTGCTACAAAAAGGCGTGGATTGCCGATCGAGCGCTGACAAGATATGACACACGATCATATCCACCCATCGGCTTGGGCAACACTAGAAATTCGGACTCCGATCATTGAGGTCGGTGAGAACATGGCCGACCCCCGACCGCGAAGTCGGCATCGAAGCTGCCCGAGCTCGAGCTCGGGAGCGGGATTGGCAGCGGCATTCACTACAGCGTGGGTGGAGCAGACGCCTTCACTACCGATAGGACAGCCGCACTCAGGCCCTACTGACAGTCTACATGCCATGTCCCATCCCGTATGATGGCTGACGTGCGCTGAAATATGATGTTGATAGGCGACAACACTAAAGCAGGTACGACAACAACATCCATGACCATGTCTCGCTCCTATGAGCGCTGGAGGCTACGCTTAGGCGATAAGAACCCTTGTAACCCCTGCCCCATTTATGATGAGATGAGGATAGATAGGGTGATTAGACAGGACATGCCCCAAGCTGCGTATAAAAGGGCCCGAAGCCCCCCCCCCCCCCCCCCCCGAAGGACAAACGCACACATGACTCAGGCACCGATTTTTCATGCCCCTGTAACTCCATTTCCCTCTTTCGATAAACAAAGAGCAAGAGATCGAAACTAGACGTAGGGCACTTGCTTGAACCATTATAAACCTTTGTGTCTATGTAGCTAGGCACCTCGAGTAGGGTTGGGCAAAAAAACCGAAAACCGAAAAACAAAAACCAAAACCGACTTAACCAAAACTAGTCCCACTGAAACAAATTTCGGTTTCCGTTATGAGAAAACCGGCTTTTTTATCCGGTTTCGGTTTTTTTTGTTGGTTAACCGATGAACCAAAATACGCCCAATATGCTTGGTGCCTTCAGTTTCCAGCCCAACCCAACTAAAGAAATTAGTCCATTCCTACCAACCCTAACCCTATTCCGTCCCGAGGCCCATCCAGATGCTCACCCCTAACCTCTCCCCTCGCCCATGCGGGCGTGTAGCCGACACTCCCCGATGTCCCGAGCCAGCCGCCTCGCGTCGAGCGCTCCCATCGCGTCGTGTGGCCGCTCGGCGCTGAGCATCGAGTACTAGGTCGGCGGCGCTGCCCCGAGGCTCTGCCACCCATCGCGCACTGCAGCCCGCAGCCCTTCCGCATATCGCGCGCCGCCACCCTTTCGCACATCGCATGCTGCCACCCTTCCACTCATCGCATGCCACTGCCGCCGTCAGGCGAGCTGCACCGCTATGCCTCGCCATGGACGGCCACCACGCCCTGCTCTCGGCGACCAGATCGAGTGGGATCGAGGGGAAGAGTTGAAGTCCAAATTTTTCCAGTTAACCGGAAACCGTAACCGATGACCTAGTTTTTCATTTTGCAAGCTATATTTCGGTTTTGATTTTCTCAAAACAGAATTTGAAAAAAAAAATTGAAAAATCGAACTGAATTTCGTCGGTTAACTGAATGCCCACCCCTAACCTCCAGAAAGCACGGCTAAATCGACACTCGTCGGTTGTATGAACAACGACAGTTGACGCATCAGGTAGGGGGGCAGCCATGCGTTCCACTTAGCTTCTTCGATGGCGTCACCATGATCAGCATTTGTGCCCGGCACGAAGGTTCGCTTTGACGACTTCGAGTTCACCGCCACTTATGGTGGCGAGCTTGAAGCCAGCTCCATGTTCCCCCAACATTAGGCTCTCTGTTTCCGAAAGTCTAGACTACTTCGCCAGCAGCACTAGCACCGTTCGGGCCTCTGACGAATATTGGTTGTCCAGCCTTCAACAGTCCAGACGGCTAACGACATCTCCGCGGACACCTCCAACTATGTTTCGACGTCGTCCTTTGTAGGGATGCTTGACTACACTTCGCCGTACCTTCACCACGTCCTGGAGGACGATAACGGTTTCAGCTCTAGCTCCGATGATGGCACCGAGGGGCGTGAACATCCCTCTTGCGAGTGCCACACCATCGAGGTTGGCGACTGCTCCAACGTAAGCATGCCTAACTAGACTCTGCCGCAAATCAGCCTCAAGCAGCAAGAGGCGCGGCGTCGCAAACTGGTCGAAAAGCTCGAGGCGCGACACATCCCCCTCGAAGCTGATAATGCTCAGCTGGATGCTGACGCGCCACACTATCGACGAAGTTGGGTCCTTGACCCAGCATGCCAGGTCCAAGCCAACATCACCAACGATGTCGATAGCCCCCCACACTTCAAACGAGCGAGCCAGAATGTCGCTGTCGCAACGACAATGTTTCACGATGTGCCCAGGCCAGTTGATCTCGAAGCCCAGTGCACATACCAAAACCTTCGATAGGGCCGCCTCGCACAGCACAGAACTCCCTAGCCCAGTAGCGAGATTTGTCTCCTCCCGGAAGGAGCCGAGGGAACATCAAGTGTGGCATGAGCCTCGCCAGGACCCGACCACCAAGCCAAGCGCTCGAGACAGAGAGGGTCAGATCATCGACCCCCTCGAGCAACTCAATCCACAAGAACGTGGGGCCGTCCGACCTCCATCGAACACTCGAGGCTCGACGCAGAGCCCAGGAAGGCGTCATGGGCTCACAACCTGAGCTTCGACCCCGTCTTGGCAGCCGCTACGAAGATGACAAGAATCGGAGCCCAAGCCCTGACTCCCCCGGGCCCAAGGTGTTTGGGAGGCGGGTACACAACACCCCTCTCCCAGCTCGCTTTCGGACCCCGACCAACATTGGGAGGTAGGACGTAGAGACGAACCCTAATGTGTGGCTGGAGGACTACCGCCTGGCGTGCAGGTCGGCGGGGCTGATGATGATCTCTTCATCGTCCAGTACCTCGCCATCTACCTAGCTGACTCGACTCGGCTTGGTTAGAGTACCTCCCGCCCAACTGCCTTTGGAGCTAGGCCGAGCTCCGGAACACATTAATCGACAACTTCCAGGGCACGTATGTCGCCTTGGCAACCTGTAGGACCTCAAGGGATGCTAACAGAGATCGAACGAGACCCTTCGCGAGTACATTCGATGCTTCTCCAAGAAGTGAAACGAGCTCCAAGAAGTGCAATGAGCTCTCTGACATCATTGACGCAGACGTTGTTGCAACATTCCTCTTTGGGACAACCTACGAGTCCCTAGTGCACAATCTTGACTGCGTCAAGCCAAGAAACGCCAAGGAGATGCTCGATGTCACCACCAAAAACACCTCCATCGAAGAGGCGATCGGGGCTATCTTCGACAGGAAGCACAGGGCCGACGACACCAAGAAGATCGTAAAGCTCCCCCACAGCAACGGAAGAATAAGGGTGGGGGCAACAAGCGTCAGCACCAAGCCGAGGGCAGCTCAAACTTAGTCGCAACTGCCGAGCGCTGCTATTACAGCAAGAAGCAGGCCCACCCACTGGTCGACTACTTTGAGAAGCTCCTCGAGAAGTCGTGCCCCAAC
Organism: Tuctoria greenei; assembly: GCA_036927565.1. NCBI lineage: Eukaryota > Viridiplantae > Streptophyta > Magnoliopsida > Poales > Poaceae > Tuctoria > Tuctoria greenei. Next base: position 88,860,997 of record JAYESD010000008.1, read on the forward strand.
CAGGCTTTCCTGATCAAACACACCTTTAAGGATTGTTCCCTCCTGAGGCGTTTCCTCGACATGGAGTCAGGCACCTCAGGTGACAAAAGCAAGAGGCCCGCCAACTCAGGTTCCAAGCTCGATGGTTTGGTCTTCCCCGCGCGAGAGGGTTGCCTCAACATCCTATATGTTGGGACCCTTAACACAATGGGGGTGTCGCGCTCCCGCCTCCGTTCGACCCAGACGCTTTTCCATGGCGTCATTTCCAACAGGCAGGCAATGCCGCTCGGGCAAGTTGACTTCCCCGTCACGTTCGGGAATGAGACCAACTTCTGCACAGAGACCCTCACCTTTGATGTCACCGACTTCAATGAGTCCTATCACGCCATCTTGGGAGGCCATGCTATGCGAATTTCATGGTCATCCCAAACTATAGTTGAAGATGCTCGACCCCAGGGGGTCATCACTATGGAACCGAGGTTCTAGCATGCCCTTCTGTGCGAGGTGGCATCGGTTACAGTGGCTGCGATGGAGCTCGACGAGCACCGCCAGACCTCATAGAAGGGCTCGCCCGACTTCAACCAGGCTTTGATCTCCGGCGCCTTCAGACCCACGGAGGACACGAAGGCGGTTCAAGTCGACAGCAGCGGCGTAATAAGGTGCAAGTGATCATGCCTTGACCTAAAGGGTAAGTAGCCCAATCTGTTGGCCCAACCAATGCCACAGAGGAATCAGTTGCGTCAGCTTTTTCTACTGCAGATAGTTCTTCCATTGCACAAAAGACAATAAATGCAATGCACTTCCCGAGGAAAATGGGAGATATGGTTAAGAATACAAAAAGGAAGGCTAGATCTTCGGATCCTAAATGGAAGTTCGGGTTTTGGCCAGATCTTACCAAGAAAGAGATGGTCATGTGCATCTTTTGACTTAAGCTTATCCCAACTCGTATCAAAAGGTTCAAACAACACTTGACTGAAGAGGTTGGAAATGTGAAGAAGTGGTCCTAAAGCACTTTAAGTGAGAAAGAGATGGCAAATTATTTGAAGAAGAATTTTAAAAGAAGGATTCAAGTAAATGAAGAGGAAGAGAATGGGCAGCAAGAACAAGAAAAGAAGAAGTAACACAACTGACACCAAGTTCTGAGACAAAACGGGAAAAAATCAGAAAGATTGCCCGAGCTTCTATTAGTGGTTTTATGATTTATGCTGCAATGAAACCACAGACACAAAAACCTTTAAAGACGGTTAGCTCTTTGCTTTACAAGTCACCTGAACAATTGGTTGCACAAAGTTTCAAGTCCAAGATTACTCAGCCTACCCTTGAGCACCTCACAGAAGAAGATAAAAAGTTTTAAATGGTTGTTGATGACTATGTGTGTCAAAGTGTAGCAATGACACTTCCCCCGATACTATTATATCAGAGTCTGCGGAGGTTCGTATTTGGATGGGCGCGTAAGATCATAAACAATATGATGACACATAAGTTTTTTACGTGGTTCGGGCCACTTGAGCGTAATACCCTACTCCACGGGGTGATTGTTCATTGTATGAGTATGTGGCGAGTGTCTGTGGTTGCTTGTATACGTGTGAGCTTAGTTGTCTTCTACCGTGCGATGCAACCATTTTATATGCTAAGGACTAGCCGTTATAGTATATGTCTGGCCCAACAGGTGGCTCCGGCTGTAATTAACCACCTATACACGATCTACATGTATAATCTGTGATTAATAGTGTGGTAACGCGCCTTGATGGTGGTGTTACCTGTCTTGATAGTCCTCTGATCATGTGTCATTAATACTGAATTAATAGGTTAATCAGATCTGGTAACAACTATTTAATAGCCTCTTGAATGTTTGTGCCATTGGAGATCCTGCAGTCTTCCCGTTGCACGCTTAGGTCCAAAGGTTCAACACGTGGCAGCTCCGAAGCTTCCCTCTGTGGGAGGCAGATCCGGAGCCACTTGACGCTTGGCGACACTGGAGCTTCCCTCTAGAGGGAGTTAGGTCCGGGACTGCTGGACACGTGGCGGTACCAGAGCTTCTATGTGAAGGAAGGAAGGAAGGTAGGTCTGGCCCCGCCGGAAACGTAGTAGCACCGGAGCTACCCAAACGAGGGATGCGGGCCCAGTGCTGTTGGACGTGTGTTGCCTTCGGAAGTCTTCAACTTAGACATAGGGACTCCTTAGTCTTAAGTTCGATATCCGGGGGTACCTGGTACCCAAGGTACCGACAGTGGCCCCTGGCCCACCTTTGGGAGAAATCCTCTGGGTGAAGTTATACTACCAGAGGTGGGGCCATCTTCGATTCCCGTGTTGCGGCTTCAAAGTCTTTTTTAGGGTGGCTGAGGCGACGACAAAGACTTATGCCATCTCCACGTGGCCCTTTTTGACACGACGCGTGGGATCCTGGCATGCGGATCTCACGCATCTGAAGGTCACCAGTTCCCAATACGAAATTCGTATCGGATCCCAGCGTAATCTTTGTAGCCCTGTCAGGCTGCTGCCCTCGGGCTTCCAACTTCTCATCATGACAACGGTTCGCCTGGTGTAACTTTTTAAGCAAAGTGGACCCGAGCCCCCTTGTCATCGACGAGGTCATCTACGATTCGGGTCCAGAGGTAGTTTCCATCCAAGAGTTGTGGAGGCTTACTAAAGGTAAAAGTTTGCAGAGGGAGAGAACTCTTTATGCCTTCATCTGATCTTGTGCTTAGAGCTCTCCGCCCTTGCAATCTTTCTTCCTCCTCTGCTCCACTTCTTGGCGATGGAGTTGGGACTTCCTTGGAGCTGGATCAAGAAAAATGAAGATTTGTCAAAGGTCCGCACCTACATGGTTTGGTCAAGCGACTCCTTCAACAACCTGGTCCACGTAAGCAAGTTCCCCTTCGAGAAGGAGAATCCCAGAAAGATCGTATACTTCTTGTCGTATACCATGTTGGGGCTCATCCCACCCTTATCAAGCTTCCTGCTGATGTTGCTGGACTTCTACGGTCTGCACCTTCATCACCTTGGCCCCAACTCCTTCTTGCTAGTGTCGACATTTGTCCACTTTTGCAAGATGTGGGTGGGTGTGCCACCGTGCATGGAGGTTTTTCGGACCTTCTTCACGGTCCACGCAACCGGGAAGAGCAATGAGTTGCTTGGCTTCTACTACTTCATGAAGCGCAAGAACTCGCCCCTCAAGTATCTAAAGACGTTCCCTTCTAGGAAGTGGGACAGCTAGAAGAAGGATTGGGTGGCCATCACGATGGATTGTCATGATATGCTGGAGCAGCATGACAGCCTTCCGGTCGTTGACATCGACGCTTGGGAGGTGGTTCCGACGCTATCAGAGGAGTACAACCCGATCTTGACAAGGATCTGGGAGTGTGTCGAAGGAGTAACTCCCCTGATGGTCATCGCCAACTTCCTGACTAAATGTTGGGCTCCGTTGAAGATGAGGGAGTGGCCCGCATGGGTGTTATGTGGAGAAATGGATCACAACTGGATTGATACTTGCATCGGGTCCAATTTGAATGAAGAAGCTTTGAAGCTTCATCTCCAAAAGCTGTAGCACGGGACCATTCGCCCTGATGATCAGACTCCTCTGGCAGAGTTCCTACCCCTAAACATGGTGCCAGAGGTCAAGAGGGAGTTGCAGAAGAAGATGCCAGCACTTGATGATCTGGGTCTCGTGGATAAGCATCGGAGCACTCCTCCGGCGGGAATTATTATCCCCGAGGCTCCTTGCTCCCATGAAGGCTTTAGACCTGCGCCAGTTAGTGGTAAAGGCAAAGGTCCCGCAGCTTCATCTCCCAAGAAATCAACCTCCGATCGAGGCAAAGAGAAAGCTCCCGTCGAAGTTCCGAGTCGCAAGCGGAAGCTGACGAGGAGTGATGGGAGCAGTGTGAGGGAAGCTCCGACAAAAGTGACCCCTCAACCTCGGCTTAGGTCCGTAGTGATTGTGCCTCCAGCTCGGACTGGTTCTTCGGCTCAAGTGCCTGCAGAGGGCGCTAGCTTCGACAAGTCAACTCCCGCCCCGATGCCAACTGGTGGCTCTGTGTCCGGAGTACATCCTCCGACAACGGAGGTACTAGAGATGGCAGCACTGACGGCCGCCTCAACTCCAGGTTCAGATCCCGAAGCATCCACCACACCGACGACAACGGGCTCTAGCTCCAGGCGCCCAAGGAAGAAGATTCACACTGATTGGAGCGGTAATACTCCCAGGTAAGGATCGGCTCTTTAGATTTTGTCTTGATTTTGTTCCTTGATTTGTCTTGAATTCCCTACTTTCTGTTTTCAGAACGTCGAGAACAAGCATAGTGGCTCCAGTGCCTACTGAGGCTCCGTAGGCTGCATCGGCTGAAGCTCCTGCCTCATCTTCTGCCTCTCCCGCAGTGGTAGTGGCAAATGACACGACAGCTCCGGCATAGGCTGTCGTGGAGACAAGTCCAAAGCCGGTAACTGAAAATTTTGTAGTAGCACCAGACCATGTGGAGGAAGAATCTGTAGGAGCTCTGGTAGTTCCGGAGCCTGCTGTCGAAGCTCTAGCATCGATGCCAGAAGTGGGTCAAGCTCCAGCAAATGCTTCAGTGCCAGCTTCGAAAGCAATAGCTCCGGAGGTGGTTATGTCTAAGCCGGCGCAACTTGAGGGTCTAGCTGCGGGTCCTACATCTTTTGGGCTGATGATTGAAGATCCGACTGAGGGACCCTCTTCATCAGCTCCGGAGGTTGAAGCTCCTTCGGTGGGACCTTCTTCTGCCGCAATAAATATTGATTAGCTACCGAAGATTAGCCCCGGTGATGTGGAGCTATTGGAGAACACGCTCGTGCCGTGGGATCCGATAATAATTATGGAAGACCCCTTGGAGCCTACAGATGATCTTCAGGTGGTCCCAAAGTCGATTCCTTTGGCGTTGTCTATCGACAATGCCTACTCAAGTCTCCGATAGGTCCAACTTGCCTTCAACTACGAAAGAAAGACTCTCGAAGAAGACCGCAACACCCTAAGGTGTTGGCGCAATAGACTTCATTTCGAGACAAAGATGATGCAGTCTCGGCTGGCTGACCAGAAGGAGTAATTGGCCAAGGAGAAGGCCCGGCTGGCGCGGTTAGACCACGCGCTCAATGAGAGAGAGTTCATGATTAAGGCTCTCGATGATAAGACCTGGGAGGTGTATGATCATGCTAAGGAGGCGAGTGAAGCGGCTGACAGTCGCTTAGATAGCCTCAATGAGCTGAATGAGCAACTTCTCAAGCGACAGGAAGCCCTCGATCAAAAGGAGGATAAGCTCCTGGAGAAAGAGGAAGACCTCGTGAAGAGGGAGGAGGAGCTCGCTCAGAGGTTTTCACTGGGAGAGCGGAGCTTGGCTGATCGCACTGAACAATTTAATCTGTGGTGCGATCAAGAGAAGGATCAGATATGGCGGGTGGGGGTAAACGTCTCCAAAAGAGAGACTGATGTCTCCACCAGGGAGGATAAGGTGAAGGCCAAAGAGAAGGACTTGGCAGAGCGGAGGAACCGTATCCACCTCCAAGAGAAAGAGCTCAGCGACCAAGAAAAGCAGATGGCTGAAAGTATCCAACAACACGATAAGGAAGTCGAGCGCTTCTCCAAGGAAGGTTCTGCAGAACTTTCGGCTGCCAGAAAGTCACTGGAGGAGCTTAGGAATTTGAGGGCAACTGAGTCCCAACAAGTATGGGATTTCTTAGGGCATACCAATGAAGCTCTAGTGCCATTTGGTTTCAGCCTGATACGTTTGGCTGACCCGGAGCCGGATATGGCCAAGGCACTGGTGGCATTGACCTCCGTAGGCAAGAAGCTGGAAGCCGTGGGAGACGTGGTCGTCGAAGAACTGGAGACAGAAGGAAGGAACCTGGCCAAGAACGTTGCCGAATATGTGTTGGCATGTTTCAAGAGTCAAGACCCCCAGATGTCTTTAGCTCCGGTGTTCGAAGGACCGTTGACGAGGGGGAAGAAGCCGCCAGGGCCAGCGTTCAAGAAGTTGCCCAAACAGTTGCCTCATTCTTCAATAGGAACTCCAATAGTTAGGACTTTTCCTTTTTTGCCTTCATCTTGTAATCCTCTGATTTTGAATGAATGAAATCCAAAATCCTTTCAAATTCCATTTTTTGTGTCTTCAATGAGTTGTCTTTTATATTGTTGGGCCCCTGGTAGATGTGTTTAATTAATTGAATGCATCTACTATGAGGATTTAGACAATATCTAGAAAACTCGATAGCTCCGAATTTGTAGCTAGTATGGTAGCCCCGAGTTCCGAGTCTTGCCTCCGATATCTCCATAGACCCTTCGTTACATCGACGGCGGGCCTCCTGGGAGTCGTCGGAGCTTGGTAGCTTCGATGGTGCTCACTGTCCACGCATAGAACATCGACGGCGGTCCCCTTGCGGGTTGTTGGAGCTTGGTAGCTTTAACGAAGCCCACTATCAACGTATAAAACGTCGACGGCGGGCCCCCTGGGGGTTGTCGGAGCTTGGTAGTTTCCACGGCGCCAACTGTCCACGCATAGAACGTGACGGCGGGCTCCCTGGGGGTTGTCAGAGCTTGGTAGCTTCGACGACGCCCACTATCAACATTTAGAATGTCGGCGGCAGACCCCCTGGGGGTTGTCGGAGCTTGGTAGCTTTGACAGCGCCGACTATCAACATATAAAACGTCGACAGCAGACCCCTGGGGGTTGTCGGAGCTTGTGCTCCGGCAGCATCCACCATCATCGAGTAAATTGCCATCGAATATTCATTTTTCCTGCACATAAAAAACAAGAAAAGCAGTAAAATTCGTCCTCTTGTCTATAACTTATTTGCGGCTTATTATCCTTCTTTGAATTTTCAATCCTAAGGAATTTAACATGACATCATAAGTGTATTGATGAAATCTCTTTAGGTCCGAATGCTTTCTGGACCCGCCCTACTAAGACGTGCCACAATATAGGTAGAGTGGCGTATTTAGGGTGCCTGGCCAGTCTAAGTCGATAGCAGACTCTCGACCTGTCATTGGCTTTGGTTTTCAGACGAGTAGACCATACAGCAATGTTGAGACCCCAAAAGAAGAATAAAAACACAACATGAATACCCCGGACTAAATTTCAAAGGGATTGCACAACACTGTTATAGACAAGAAGGTAAAAATATAATGAGCTTGTACAAATGAAATGCACATAGAGTCTGTTCGTATAAAACATTTTCTCATTAAGGTCTGAATTACAGGGGAAGACAAGGGCACACTTAAAGTACAATGACCAAGTTAAGTGTGCTATTCATCTTGATCTAACCTAGGGAGGGTAAAGACACACCAAAAGTACAGGACTAAGTTAAGTGCGCTAGGACCCTTCCCGACTCTGTCCATGGACTATAAGAGATATGATTCATACAAATAGACTCACCTCCGTGTAGCTAAGCATAAAACTGACGGAGGTGCTCGATGTTCCATGGATTGGGAAGCAGAGTCCCATCCTCTGTTGCTAAGCGAACACATCCAGGGCGGGAAACTTTGATAACCCGAAAGGGACCTTCCCAGCCTGGGGAGAGTTTGTTCATCCCTTCTCGAGTCAGTATTCTCCGCAGCACCAGGTCACCTTCTTTTAGCTGCCGGTTGCGCACGAACTTTTGATGATAGTGCCGGAGCGCCTCGCGGTTTCGTGCATTCTGAACAGCTACTTGGCACCTTGCCTCGTCGATGAGATCCAGGTCTTCACACCAGAGCTTGTCCTGCATGGCTTCGTCGAAGGTCCGGACTCGAAGAGAACCCATAGTGATCTCCAAAGGAAGGACTGCTTCAGCTCCGTACACCAAAAATAAGGGTGTCTCTCCAGTTGCCCGGCTAGGTGTTGTCTTGCTTGCTCACAATGCAGACGGAAGCTCCTCTATCCAGTTGGCACCATGTTTTTTCAAGCGCTCATATGTGCGCGTCTTGAGTCCCTTGAGTATTTCTGCATTAGCTCTCTCAACTTGTCCATTACTTGTCGGGTGAGCTACTGATGCGTAGCTGACTTGTATGCCGAGATCTTCGCGGTACTCTTGGAATGCTGCACTTGTGAATTGGATTCTGTTTTTAGTAATAACTCTATTCGGAACTCCAAATCTGCAGACTATGGATTTTAAGAATTTGATAGTTGATTGCTTGTTGATTATCTAAACTGGGGTAGCTTCCGGCCACTTGGTGAACTTTTCGATGGCGACATACAAGAACCTTTAACCTCCGACGGCTTTTGGGAAAGGTCTCAGAATGTCCATCCCCCACACAACAAATGGCCATGTGGGAGGTATCATTTGTAGTGACTGAGCCGGTGTTTGAATCTGCTTCGCATGGAACTAGCACGCTTCACACTTCTTTACCAACTCAACTGCATCCTGGAGTGCTATAGGACAGTAAAAGCCATGCTGGGAGGCTTTACTGACCAACGTGCGAGAAGACGCGTGGCTCCCGCACTTGCCTCCATGGATCTTCGCAAGTAGCTCGCGGCCTTCTTCCTGGGAAATGCACCGCATTAGAGCGCCATTGACACCATGTCAGTAGAGATCCCCTTCTACGAATGTGTATCTTTAGCCAATCTGGCAATTCGATTAGCGGAAGCACCATCTTCAGGAAGGATATTTTCCATCAAGTAGCTCAGAATCTCCAAGATCCATGCACCAGAGCTAACTTGAGTTTCTAGATCTTGCACGTTGGGTTGCTTGGAGCTTCCTACGGTGCCTACGATCCTTGGTGGGCGCCATGGTAACAGGGCCTTCGAGACTGCCAGCTTCGAGGTGCTGGTCTTGCCCCCATCACTCAGTTTGGCAGGCTGAGCGGCGGGTCCTGACAATCTTCTGACAAAAACTCCATTTGGAGCTCGAGCTCCTGTTGAAGCCTTCATCGAGAGGTCGTCAGCTTCAGCGTTGTTGAGACGCTGGACATGACAGAGATCAAGGACGTGGAAGTCCTTCCGCAACTTCTAGACTTCAAGTAAATAAGCAGGGAGTTGGGGATTGTTGCAACTGCATTCACCTTTGACATGCTTGATGATGAGTTGTGAATCACCCTTCACCAGTAGCTGTCTGATGTCATATGATAGCGCCACCTTGAGTCCGTAGATGAGAGCTTCGTACTTCGCCATGTTGTTGGTCGCCTTGAAATCAAGGTGGACCATATACTTGACCTTCTCCCCAGTTAGAGGCAATAAGGACTGCATATAGCAGCTTATGCATCTCGATGTAACGAGTCTTGGCGTCGTGGAGCACTTCACTGATGAAGTACACTGGCCGCTGGACGGTTTGAACCCTTCTGGAGCGGCCCGAAGCCATCAACCCAGACCCTCCCGGAGGGGTCTAGATCTTCTTCTTGAGCAACCTGGACCCTCCCGGAAGGGTCCGAATCTTCTTGTTCATCAGCTCGGACCTCCTCAGAGGGGTCTGGACCTTCTTCTCGAATTGCAGGAACTCCCTCGATTGAGAGAGGTTGATCCTCAGGTCTCTTACCTTTAGGATCCGTGCCTAGGGGCTGGGATCCAAACTCGCCTTCAAGTAGCTCCGGACCCTCCCGGAGAGATCTAGGCTCCTGAGCTGAAGATGGCTCCGATATCTCCGTGACCAGGACCATGCTAACAACCTCCGTAGTTTCCGAAATGTAAAGCAGAAGAGGCTCACCAGGCTCCGGGGCTACCAGAACTGGTAGTGTGGTAAGCAACTGCTTGAGCTCTTGGAACACCTTCTATGCTTCTTCGGACCAATGAAATGACCCGGGCTTCCGCAATAACTCAAAGAAGGGAAGAGCACGCTCTGCCAGTCTTGAAATGAACCAGTTGAGCGCAGCTAGACACCCAGTTAGCTTATGGACGTCCTTGACGCGGGCTAGGGACTACATCTCTTCAATAGCCTTGATTTTTGAAGGATTTGCCTCAATTCCTTGGTGAGTCACCAAGAAACCAAGGAGCTTTCTGGAGTTAACCCCGAAGACGCACTTGTTTGGGTTGAGCTTTCTACGCGTCAAGCGCAGCTTGTCGAAGACAGCTTGCAGATTGTTAAGGAGTGACTCTTTGTTCTTCACCTTGACGACCATGTCATCGACGTAGACCTCCACCAAGTCCCTAATGAGCTCTCCAAATGTTTTTGCATGGCTCGCACAAAAGTTGAAGCAGCATTTTTGAGACCAAAAGGCATAGCAGTGTAACAATATAACCCATCTACTGTAATGAAGGCAGTGTGCTCTTCATCTTCCCTAGACATTTGAATCTGATGATATCCAGAATATGCGTCTAGGAAACATAGTAACTCGCACCCAGAGGTAGAATCCACTAATTAATCATTCTAGGAAGTGCAAATGAGTCTTTCGGGCATGCCTTATTTAACGTGGTGTAGTCGATGCACATCCAAAGCTTCCCACCGGCCTTTGGTACAACGACTGGGTTGGCTAGCCCCCGAGGATGGTGAACCTACCAGAGGAAACTAGCGTCGAGCAGCTTCTTAAGTTCTTGTCTGATGAAGCTCTGTCGCTCGACAGATTGCTTCCGGGGCTTCAGATGTACGGGTCGTGCATCGGGGTATATCTTCAGGATGTGCTCGATCACCTCCCTAGGGATCCCAGGCATCTGTGACGGTTTCCATGCAAATACGTCAACATTCGCCCAGAGGAAAGTGACGAGCGTGAGTTCATATTTGTCGTCTAGACCTCCCGACATACGAGTGGTATGGGCAACATCGGAACCAATTTGGACGACTTTGACGGGGATGTCGGTGTCGCCGCTTGGTTGCACACGAGGTGAAGAAGTTGAGCCACGCTGACGTGAGCTCGAAGGTTGTTGAGATGGTCGTTCCTTGCTAAATTCTTCTTCCTGCGCCGTTGCGAGCGCATGAAGTTCTTCTAGCGCAGTGACTCCAGCAGTGCAATCCCACGGATCCGAAGAACGCCTGAAGAGTCAGCATCTTCAACACTAGGTAGTCATAATGAGCTACGGCCATGAACCTATACATGGAGTTGCCACATCAAAGACTAGCTTCTCAAACCTATAGTTGTCCCTAGTCCCGAAAGTCACCGGGAGTGTAATTGATCCGAGAGGAGTGATGGCTCTCGGACCTACGCCGGAGAAAGGACGTGAGGGCCTAAGATCTGATAGGCTGAGCTGGAGCTTCGCAAAAGCCGCGAAGCTGAGGAGGTTGAGTGCCACGCCTCCGTCCATCAGGACATGATAGAGCTGGATGTTGTTGATGGTAGGAGATACCATCAAAGGAAACTAACCCGGTCGCCCCTCCTCTACCCCCCCCCCCTCCCCCGGAGTGGACGCCTAGGCCCCGAGGCGAGGGGGAAGGCATGTGCCTCGTGCGCGGAAGCGAGCACCTAATGACGCATTACCGAATGCAGAATATTGGTAGGGTTTGCAATAATCCAGAAGGATGAAATCTTTCGACCTTTGCTTGTTGGCATTTCGACACTACTTAGTATAATAAGTGATGTCCTGTTTTAGTTCGCGCCAATAGAACCTCATTTTAAATGGTGATATGTTGCCAAATTCTATTGAAGGAGGAAGAAATTAGGGACAGATGGCGGGACTACTTCAATGGACTATTCAATGACGGGAATGAGAGTATTAGGTTCGAGTTGGATAACTCATTTGATGACATCAACAGACGATTCGTGCGGAGGATACAAGAGTCCGAGGTTAGAGAGGCCCTAAAAAGGATGAAAGGGGGAAAGGCCCACGGCCCCGATGATGTTCCCATGGAGGTGTGGAGATGTCTAGGGGATGTAGCAGTAGTATGGCTCACTAAACTATTCAACCGCATTTTTCAGTCAAACAAAATGCCTGAAGAGTGGCGGAAAAGTATTTTAGTACCCATCTTCAAAAATAAAGGAGATGTTCAAAGTTGTACTAATTATCGAGGAATTAAGCTCATGAGTCATACTATGAAGCTCTGGGAGAGAGTGATTGAACACCGCTTGAGGAAAGTGACCAATGTCACTAGAAACCAGTTTGGTTTTATGCCTGGGAGGTCCACTATGGAGGCGATTTTCTTACTCCGTCAGCTTATGGAGAGGTATAGGGAGCAAAAGAAGGATCTACATTTAGTGTTCATTGACTTGGAGAAGGCATACGATAAGGTACCAAGACCGGTCATGTGGTGGGCACTAGAGAAACACAAAGTCCCAACAAAGTACATTAACCTTATCAAGGATATGTACGATAATGTGGTGACAAGCGTGCGCGTAAGAGATAGTGAGACCGACACTTTTCCTAGCACAATAGGGTTACACCAAGGATCAGCCTTAAGTCCTTACATCTTTTCCTTAGTGATGGATGAGGTGTCGAAGGATATACAAGAGGATATCCCTTGGTGTATGCTCTTTGCTGATGATATAGTGTTGGTAGATGAAACTAGGGATGGTGTTGATAGAAAATTGGAGCTATGGAGGCATACCTTAGAGTCTAAGGGGTTTAGACTTAGTAGAACCAAGACCGAGTATATGAGATGCGACTTTAGTGATGTCGGGTGCGAGGATGGTAATGTTAGTTTACAAGGACAAGTAGTACCTAGGAGGGACACATTTCGATATTTAGGATCAATGTTACAAAGCAATGGTGATATTGACGAAGATGTTTGCCACAGGATCAAGATCGGGTGGACGAAGTGGCGACAAGCATCTGGAATCTTATGTGATAAGAAAGTTCCACAAAAATTGAAAGGAAAATTCTATAGGACGGTGATCAGGCCTGCGATGCTGTATGGAACAGAATGTTGGCCAACTAAAAGGCAACATGTCCAACAAATGAGTGTTGCGGAGATGCGCATGCTACGGTGGATGTGCGGTCACACAAGAAGAGACAAAATTAGGAACGAAGTAATACGTGATAGGGTAGGAGTGGCACCGATTGAGGAGAAGCTAGTCCAACATCGCCTACGGTGGTTTGGGCATATCCAGCGGAGACCTCCAGACGCACCGGTTAACAGTGGGATTATAAAAAGTGGAGAAAATTTTAGGAGGGGTAGAGGTCGACCAAGGTTGACATGGCAGGAGGCGGTGAAACGAGATTTAAAGGAGTGGGACATACCTAGAGATTTGGCTCATGATAGGACTGCATGGAAATTAGCAATTCATGTGCCAGAATCTTAGTTTATTCGTAATTTGTTACTCTTATCTTCTTTCTTTTTAACCCATTTCTAGAATAAATAAAATGTAGATTTTTTTTATCTTATTTTCTATTACTTTTCTTCAAAATTGTTGGGTTTCATTTCTAGCCGACCCCAACTTGTTTGGGACAAAGGCTTGGTTGTTGTTGTTGTTGTTGTTGTATATGTTGCCAAAAACCCTGAATGCCCCCATATGGTTGACATGGAAGACATAGATTAGCTTAGTTTTCATAGCAGAGTTTTGTCCTATGCAAATCTAATCTTTTTTAGCTATCGACTACTTAGCCACATCATTTTTGTCCATGTTTGATGTTCCATAGGCAACTAATCATTTAAAATATCTTTACTCGTAGCTTAATTGATGCTCATGTAGGGTCATTGCAAGGATCGCTAAATTCTCAACGCAAAGGAACAAGAAAAGAAAGTTCCCTCTAGCAACCATGCCACTCTTCTAATTCCATTGAGTAGAATGTGGTTGTTACCAAGTACGATGTCGCCATCGGCTTTAAGAACTTATACAAACTATCAAAAGCAAAGAGTAATTGGTGATATTTGTTTAAATGTGGCACTAGAACAAGATGGTGAGGATGTTGAAGGAGATGATGTGAATGTCAAGAGAACAATGAATGTCCAAGGAAATATACACAGATACGTAGTACTTAATGATGATCAACAAAGACTAATATTTGATTCATTGCTAGCAAGAGCCATGAGAGTTTTGTACCTGTGCAAACAATGTCTTGAATATAGAAAGAAAAAATTTCTTCAATAAGTGTATAAGTAAATTTTTCAACTCGAGTTAAGATACGGTGCTAATGCAAGAAGAAAGAAATGAGTGTATCAACAATTAACAAGATGTGGCAATGCATCTCGACATAAGTAAAAGCAAATTACACCAGATGAACAAAGCAGGTGAAATAAATCGTGTTTCAAACTTACTAAAACACCCCATCACAGATAACAACAAAAAGGATCGACTCAATTGGTGTTTGCGTAAGTTTTATCCAAGAATCATACCACATGATCCAATGTTTCAAGAGCTATTTGATTATGTCTACATTGATGAAAAATGGTTCAACATCATAAACTTTGAAATAGTGCACCTACCCTTGATGAGCAGCAGTCAATACGAACATGCAAGACCAAGAATTACATTCTAAAATTTAAGTTTCTGGCTATTGTTGCTCGACCAATGTTCGACTCAAATGAAAATTTTATTTTTGATGATAAAATTGATTGTTCTCATTATAATATATGTTCATACCAAGAGATTATGCGAGAACCAACATGCACGAATACTTGAAATGAAATCAATTGAGTCGATCACTAAAGATGAGATGAGAGAATATATGATTGATAATGTTCTACCTTCTATTTGTGCAAAGTAGTTATGTGAAGACAATTACAAAGGCTATATTGTTGGATGTAGATAGACTTTTCAATGTCTTCACATGACCACTTTACATGAATAGCAGGTAGAGCTTTTTTAATCATATAATCTCTATATAACATCTTTAATAACCGACTCAAAGGATTTTACCTTAAGTGTTCTAGCAGGTCGGTTGACACTTGATCTCTTAGCATGAATATATGTTACAAAGGAGAAACGACCAATTTTATAATTAAAATTCCAATTTTCATTTAAGTCAAACATTAGTCGAACAACACTTGCCAAAAATAAGATTTTTGAAATGCGGTTCTTGCTCTTACAAGTCCGTATTAGCTATTGTTTATCATGGACAATGTAGTATGTCAAAGTTTTTCTTATGATGTTGAAACATTTTTCATCTATGTAAACATAATTAAAGAGATCTTGGAACATAAGATCATGTGGTATGTTTCTTATGTCAAACATACGCAAACACCAATTTAACCAATCTTTCTTGTTGTTAGCTGTTAAGAGAGAATTTAAGAAGTTTGAAGCACATTTTATTTCGCATGCTTTGTTCATCCCGTGCAACTTACTTTTACTTATGACAAGTTATTTTACCACATCTTCACCGTTGTGTCTTCTAAGATAGGAAAATTGATAATTGTTGATATATCACATCTTCCTTCTTACGGTTGCACCTTATCTTTCTTCGACTTAAAAAATTTATTGGCATACTTTTATCCAAGCAACCTTTTACTTCTTTCCATATTGATCGCATTGTTCAGAAGTACAAAGTAATATGTCGAGACCTTAGTTGTCTCGTAACCCCTCAAATTACTATTTTTGACCATCGCTAGCATTGAATCAAACATTGCTTTTCATTGATCATCATTAGGTACTACATATCTATGTGCATTTCATTTGACATTCTCATCATTCCCTTCGGCATCCTCACCATCTTGTTGTAGTGTCACCAGGGTTTTCAAGTCGAACGATTAATTAAGAATAGTCGTCCTTATCACCAGAAGCAACACGATCAGACCCAACGACGTGATCTAGTCGATCAAAAACCTGATCATTCGACTAATCAACCGATCATGACGAGTAATCAACCGATCAGGCCCGAAAACGATTAGGGGAGCCAGGACCACTTTTCTGTTCTAAACGACAGCCCATTAGGTTTGCCCTCTTACTCCCTCGTTACTCAATATCGCACGCAGAGCCTCTTGATCGAGTTTGGACCCGCCGCCATCTTTGTTCCTAATGGTCGTTTCCGCCTCGCTCCGTGTGCACTTCGTGCAGTCTATTGGAGATTTGGAGATCAGGACTTTCTATAGGGTTTAGGCAAGAAATTAGGACTTCAGGTTCAGGAAAGCAACCCCCAACCCCTTTCCGCTGCTGTTCAGAACTTCAGTTTCAGGATTTCTTCAAAAGTTAAGGTGCTGCTATTTTAGAATTTAGATGAATCTGGTGTTGTGTTTCAACTTGTTAGAATTTGTTCATATGGAATCTGATGTTGTTTGAATATGTTTGAATTTGTTCATATGTATATGTCGAAGTGTTAATGCGATACTTCTCTCGGATCTGCTAAGGAGCAGCCCGCAAAAGTTCTTTGATCGGCAGGACTTAGTCCTCTATCGAGTGATCACGCGTATGAGAGTGTGAGACTATGATTTTTACAAAGTTAATGCCGCAAGAGCATAACACCCTACTGCACGGTGATGTTGTATTGCTGGTGTGTGTGTATGTGTGTGTGTGCGTGCGTGTAGATTGGGGATCCTTTGTAATGGTGGCGGTCTGATCTTTTTATAGACAAGCACAGACGCCTTACAAGTGGGGTTCAGGGCTCGACAGGTGGTCCCGAGGCGATCTTATCCTAAAGATCTATGGCTTCGCGCATAAGCTTCTTTTGACCGTGACATGAAGACTCGCCATCTTGCTGCCTTAGTCGCTAGTGACCCACGCGTAGTCGCTGATTGTGTCAGGGGATGTCCCGTCCGTCTGTCTGATCAATGCAAGCTACCCACTTGGCGGAGCGGGGTAGGCATGCGTTGTCTTCACTGTGATTTGATTGGGCGCAGCGGTCTCTGAACGTTGGCGTGCTCCGCGTTACCTGCCGAAGGTAGGTGTCTGTCTTCAATGCTCGATTTAGACGGAGCCCACCATCCCATAACTCCTGCACCCTATCGTCCAGGGTGAGTTGCGAGGCACGTGGCATCTCCTCAGCCTTTCGGGGCACATGGCAGCTCCGGAGCCCTTCGAGGTACGTGGCAACTCCAGAGCCCTTCTCTGCGGGAGGCGTCTGGCCTGGTGCTTCGAGCCACGTGGTTGCGCTGGAGCTCACCCCTGTAGTAGGATGAGGTCCTGCCCGAACACGTGGCATCTTGGGAGCCGTCCCACCAAAGGAGTCGGGTCCCATCTTTGTGGTCCATGTGGCAGTGTTGGACCCCGCGTTTGAGGAAGGACAGGGTCCGGCACCTTCTGGACACGTGGCGCCGCTGAATGTACCTAAGTACTTTCAGCTTGTGTGCGAGAGTACCCCATATACGGGGTACCGATAGTATAGTATCAACTAGGTATTACCAACAAAAAATGGTGGACGACTAGAGGAAGACTAGTCCTAGTCACCCGTTAAACGACTAGGGACGACTAAACGACTTAAAAAAATTAAGTGTCACATTTAAATCAATATCACCCATTACTCTTTAACTTTGATAACTTGTATGAGTTGTTAAAGCAGATAGCGACATCATCCTTGGTGACAAGGATATTATGCTTAATGAAGATTGAAATAGCGACATGATCGCTAGAGGAAACTTTCTTTTCTCGCTCATTTGTCCTCTTGAGAATTTAGCTATCCTTGCATCACCCTACATGAGCATCATTTAAACTATGAGCACGAATATTAGAAGCCCAGTTGTACATATAAGACATGAAACATGTGGGACGAAGTGCAGGGGAGGGGCAGAGGGAGGGGGAGGCGTGGCCGGTAGGGCCGTAGGGAGGCATCGCAGGTGCGGCGAAGGCACTGGATTGGAAGGAAGGAGTCTAGATCGAGAGGAAGGCGACTGGATCGCCGGGGGAGGATGCTGGATCTCAGGGAGGAGGCGTCGGATGGAAGGGCTCAGTGTAGGAGGCATGGGGCGGTTGTGCCGAAAATCGAGTTTTTAGAGTTTGGAACCTGTATTGGGCCGAGTGGGCCATAAAAGATACCCTTCTGCCTGTTACGCTCAATTCCTGGCACCCTTCCCTGTATGTCGCCACTCCATGACGCCGTCACTGCTCCCTGCTTCGGAACGTCACCGCAGCCGCCATTACCCATGTGTCGGGCCGCTGCGACCCCTACTCTGCTCCTCCCCTACTGCCCTGCTAGGGTGTCGCCACCCCTGCTCCTTTCCCTGCTCTGCTCCTCCCCTGCTGTCCTGCCAAGGTGCTGCCACCTGTCCAGACGCCTAGGCGAGCGCCTGGGCGTCTAATGCTCCAGACACCAATTTGCAACCCTGCATAGAAGCTGCAAAACCAAATAAAAAACCAAGAAATGTATTTTGCAGATGGAAGAAGATGAATTTGTGCATTGATGCCCGCGTGAACTCAACGATGTACCAACATCCTCTACCTCCACCTACATCCTCTACCTCCACCTCGGGCACCTCCTCACGGTTGTGCGCGGCCATGGCCGAGAGGTACGTGGGGCTAACCTCGGATGCTCCGCATGGTTTGCCACCAACACGTGGTGGGGCTGAAAGGGGTTCCACGATACCAGCGCATAACAAGGGAGGGTAAGAGCATGGATGATACCCCATGGAAGATCACAATAGTGTTAACAGCTTCGGTAAAAGCGCATCAACCCCTGAAAATATAATAAAGCTACAATAATGATACCTAGTTCATTTAGTCAATTATGCGAAATTAAATGGAAGTGAGACCATACAGACGAAGAGTTTGTGGAATCAGAGGCCATAAAGACAAACC
Organism: Tuctoria greenei; assembly: GCA_036927565.1. NCBI lineage: Eukaryota > Viridiplantae > Streptophyta > Magnoliopsida > Poales > Poaceae > Tuctoria > Tuctoria greenei. The sequence goes on from JAYESD010000008.1 coordinate 88,879,418, forward strand.
GATAAAAATTAGAAAAAAAAAACCTCGGCCGAGGTTAAGACCGCCCCAACGGTAATTTTCATAAGAAGCTCAACCTTCTCACTGGACGAGAAAACTCCCGAACCCCTGCTCCACCCTTACACAACGGCACGACCAATGACCTCGGCCATATCTTAGACCTATGCTTTGGTTATGAGACAGAAGCGGGGATTTTTTTAGTCTCAACTTGAAATTTGCTCTCACGAGGAATCGAACTCAAAACATGAGGAGTGCTACTCAGAGTACTTAACCACTAAGTTAAGCCCTTTTCACCTGATAAAAAATTATGAAGCAGCTAAACATACAACTCCCAAATTGTAGCTGTTAACAAGCCAGATAATCATCTGACATGTAAAGCAGTGATCAAATGTCTAAAGTTGAAGGATATGCAAGTAAATGTGATGTTGTTCGAGTAGGCACTCTAATCTAAACTAAAAAAAAAGCAAAACAGGCTTATAAGTTAACCTTAAACATTGCAAGACTAGTTTAACACCACACATGACGCAGTTGCAAATTTGTTAGCTGAAAGTTACTGGCTTGACACAGAAAACGACGAGACAGGTTTGCTGGGGGAAGAAAAAAAATACAAAAGCACACCAATCTACTATGCGTCTATGCCCCAGCTCACCTATCATCTGCAACAACGGGATTGTTGGAACCTACTCCAGGTCTGGTCACCTCCACATTGTCCAGATTTTGCTCCCTGAAACAAGAATGCAAAAACACCAGTGATTTGCTGCCAGTAAAGAGCGCATCCTACAAGCTACAAATACCTCACCCATGCTCATCAGTTCAGTGAATATACAAACATAAAGCAACGGATAAAACAAAAGGTTACACGACAGATGGTGAGATAGAAGTAAGCTGTATCAATAAACATGGCAATCAATAAGAAAGGAACACAGCTTGCAGTGCACTATTCGAGAAACACTCTTAATCAATGGGCAATGGGTAAAACTATCTCTGACTAAGTGATTCAGACCTGAGTATCGCCCCTGTAATTCCTGCATTTGTGACCACCTCTGACTAAGCAACAGCAGAAGCAATATTGGTCTTAGCACACAATACAAGATGTTATTTGTTGTAACTATTACAGTCACATTGGATCAAGACCTTGCTATATAAGATGCTATTTTTGAATCTGCTAGCAAATTTCAACGATTCTATAATATCAAAAATGTGTAATTTTTTATGATCTAACTCACCTGTCCTCTGCCACAATAGCATGATCAGCAAGCTAGACCGGATGTTCCTTGGCCTCCGCCTCCTCTCCCGCCTGCTGCTTCTCCTCCACGGCGACGGTGGCGGCCTCTGCCCCCTTCAACCTTCTGATTCTCCTCTTCTCCTTCCTCCTCTCGTCCCTCCCCAACTCCACTTGAGGTCCGTGCGCTGATATCTCCAACTCATGTACGCTGATTTCAGCGGCGAAGACGACGGCACGCGGGATCTTGGCGGGGACGGTGGCAGTGTGGGGGATTTTGGCGGGGACGGCGGCAGCGCGTGGGATCTCAGCGGGGACGGCAACGGGATATCGGCAGGGACAGGCGATGGGGTCACGCCTATCGTGCGCATGCCTCCGAACATAGGCGAGACCCATGGACGGACCTACAGGATATGCCGGGGCCGGGTACGCCTCGATATACCCTGTGGCTAGCAAGACAGATGAAGGGGTGATTCGATTCCTCCAGACGCAAAGCTGGAGCGGCCGTAAAAGCCGAGCGGCGCGCCGTCGAGCCTAGCGGCCCGGCTGTGGTGGTGGAAGCGAATGTTGTCGGGTCTTTCTTTCGGTGGCTTTGGCGCGGGCGGCCGCACGTCGGTGCTGCTTGACACCGTCGCGTTCTGTGTCATTTACATGGTGAGAATTTTTTTTTTAATATACGATTTTTAATCCAAAATTTTATTAATAACCGTCGATTTAAAAAATTTGCAGATTTGACCCACCCTGAATGTCGTATGGGGCTCATACGACGGTCCGACGTGTCTGCCACGCGGCCAACGGTCGCCGCGGAAAACGAGGCGGCAGCGAACGTCGTATGAGCCTCATACGACTTGCGCTAACGGGCGAACCGTCGTATGAGGCTCATACGACGGTCTGCCGGTTATAAAGCGCCGCCCCGCCCCTGCCTCGCTCCCAGCCCGCCGCCTGCCTTCCTCTCAGCCCGCGTCGCCCGCGACCTCCACCGCTCTCGCACGGCGCCTCCGACGCTCGCTACTCTTACCTTTTTCGTCTCCGATCCGTCGTCCTCAGATCCTCGCGACTTCGGTATTGATTTTGCCACCGTACATTTGTGTTGTTTTGTTGTCAATATAATATGAATGCGTATTATATTATGATATTTGTTTGTATGAATGTATAGTGTTGATAACACACGCGACATAGTCTATTGTATTTAATTTTTGTACACGTTGTTCATGCATATAGTGTATTGTTGTCAATATAATATAATTGTATATTGTTACTCGTTGTGCACGCGATTGTTGTCAATATTATATGAATTTATATGGTTCATGCATATAGTTTAATATGAATTTTGTTAATATTCATGCGAATGTCATGATTACGGTAGAGTACATTATTGCAGCATGTTTTCTTAATGTATTATTCGTTTAATTAAAATGTACTCGTTTTTTGATATGATTTTTCAGTTTATAAATGTGTAATATATATTATATTATGTTTTATTAGTAGTTATAAAATATTGTCATACATTACAGAGGAGCGTAAAATTGCTCCTGTAGTTACAAATATGTGGCAAATATATACGTTTTATAGAGTCAAATTAATTTGGTTAGAGTAGATTATAATACGTTTGTTTATATTGAATACAGTAGGAATGTCGGACAAATTAATGTTTCGTATTTTCTACGGAGAAGGCACGCTTGTTTATGGGTCAACTGGGATTGATATGTCTGCTTGGACGTCGTTGGTGAGGGGGATAGCAAGACCAAATGAGAGGTCATTTGGTAGTCTGGAGAAATGGCTGATTAAAACGTTAAACCTTGATGAACAAGTATATCAAGTGAAACTGAAAGGATTGATTAATCGAGCAAGAGATGGATGTTATTGGGATTTCGTTCCTATTAAGGGGACACAGAATTGGAGGAAATGGGTAGATACAGTTGTGGAGCGGGGTTGGCCGCTGGTGTTTCTTGCGCAAGCAGAAACGAAAGAAGTTGAAGATTCAGCTGAAGCAGACGATATGGAAGATACTGAGGTAGAGGTCGAAGGCGGAGTGAACCAGATGCAAGAAGACCCACTTGGTGTCGCTGATGAAGGAGAGCACATCGAAGATTTAGTTGAACAAATTAGAATTGAGGACATGGAATATGAAAATGTTATTGAAGATGACTCTTCTATATGATGAGAATGATATTATCATTCCTGCAGACTGGAACAATGCAATCCCGAGTAATTTAGCAGCTGTAGAAAAATATTTTGGGTTATCTGGATATCATGAGAACCAGTTAACACAAGGAGATATTTTTAAAGATAAAGATGGTTTAAAAGATGCAGTAAAATATTGGTCTTTGTCTGTGCAGAGATCATTTACAGTTTACAAGTCTAGTCCAAAATTATATGATGTGAAATGTGTGTTCCCAACTTGTCCTTTTCGAGTTCATGGTTTCGAGGAGAAGTGGACGAAGCTTTGGAAAGTTTCAAAAATGGTTGATCACACATGTCAGTTGCAGGAATTGGAGAAGTGCAACGGTGCTTTGACCTCAGATTTCATTGCAAATCATATGTATGCCCGTATAGTGGACAACATACAGTTTGAACCAAAATCAATAATAGCCACTATTGAGGAAGAGTTCAAGTACACCATAAGTTACTCTAAAGCATGGAGGGCCAAACAGAAAGTGATTGAACAAAGATTTGGTACTTTTGAAGCGTCTTATGATAACCTTCCAAAGTTGTTGCAGACCATTCAGGAAAAAAATGTTGGTACTTTTTACGACATTATGGACATGCCGCATAGAAGTGTGTCTGGGAAGTTGTATCTGCATCGTGCATTCTTTGCATTAGGCCAATGTATTGCTGCTTTCAGACATTGTCGACCAATACTCTGCATTGATGATACATTTTTAACTGGAAAGTACAAAGGTCAAATTCTTACTGCTATTGCAGTTGATGGGAACCAACAGGTGTTGCCTGTGGCCTTCGCATTTGTGGAAAGTGAGAACACTGAAAGCTGGTATTGGTTCCTTAGTCGGGTCAAGATGGCTGTAGTTCAAGAACGTCCTGATGTCTGTCTCATACACGATCGTCATGCTGGATTGCTTAAAGCAATATTTGATTTGAAATTTGGATCATCGGATCGGGGACATCAACCTTATTGGATAGACATTCAATCAAGATATTGCATGAGGCATTTAGGTGCCAACTTTTTTAGCCACTTCAAGAACAAGCAACTTATGAATTTGTTCAAGATGTTGTGTAGTCAAAATCAGGAGAGTAAGTTTATTGCTCTTTGGAAACGTCTCGACGAATTGACTTCTGACAGTGCAGAAGCGTCTTCAAGCACTAGCAATCCTCGTGACATTTCACGCAGAAACTTCTCTCATTGGATTCGGCGCGAAGCGAAAGAGAAGTGGTCCTTGTTATACGACACCAATGGTGCTCGGTATGATATCATGAAAACTAATTTAGCTGAGGTAATATCCATCATTCCTAAGTGTTTTAGTTGTGTTAGTTATGTATTTCATCATGCTAATGCAGTGATACGAAATGCAGATATACAACTGGGTCATTCGCGGTTTAAGAGGGTTACCTTTGGTTGCTATTGTTGAGGGCATTTTATATGGGACATGCAAATATTTTCGTCAACGTTATGCGACTGCTATTTCAGCACTGAATAATGTGAATTTGGCTTATTCACCATACCTGTGCAAATACATGGAGAAGAAGATTGAAAAGGCCCGATTTCATCGCGTCAGACCTATGGGTACCGCAGAGCACAGGTTTGAAATCCTTTGTAGGGATAAGGACCGTCGTGGTGCTAACCGTGTTAGAGTTGTTCAACAGTGCATACTTCATCAGCATGATTGCACGTGCACATGCATGAAGCCACAACTCTTCCATAGACCATGTTCCCATGTGATTGCAGCTTGCTCATTTACTAACCTGACAGTGACCAATTACGTTTCATACTACTTTCAGAAAAGTGTTGTTGTCAGTACATGGAATGCAGAGGTATATGGATTTGGTAATCTGAGCTCATTTACCATGGATTTAGGCCTTGATGCTATGCGAGCACCTGACATCTCGCGGTTGAAGCAGAAAAGAGGTCGACGTCAAACTCGTCGTATCAGAAACGATATGGACGAGTCAGAACTTGCAAGATTCCAAGGAAGATGCAGCAAATGCAACCAAATTGGCCATACGTACAAAAAATGCATTACCAACACAGAGCCAAATGTGGTTGAAGCTGGACCTTCTGGGGATCCGCAGAGTGGACAGCGTCCTCGTGCTAGGAAGACAACTACGTTTAGGGATGGAGATGGTGATGTGATGTGATGTCAAGTATTTTATGTATTTGTAGCACTTACTCTATCGATGTTAAGTGAACTAAGTGTATCGGTGTTATGTATTTGGATTATGTTATGATGTTATGTGAACTCCAGTTAGATGCATATGAACTTCATGTTATATATATTAATATGTTGTTGATGTCATTTAACTTTAGCTCAAAATGCACTTCATGTTATAATTTTTTTCCGTACTTGACAATGTAGGTATGGCCGGCCCACAGCGAGAGTGTCCCGAGCTACTTTCGTCTCGAGTTGACTTGACGCACCGCGGTTACCGAGTCTCCGTAGGTCAGGAGTTGCCCGTCCTTCGTCCCCAGGTTCCTATGAAATTCTGGGAAATAGACGATCGATGGATTCCCAGGTACTTCTTTCTTTCATACTTCATGATCCAATGTACATGAAAACATGTTCTCATCCAATTTGTTTTGTAATCAGGTTGAGTGCAGCAGGCCTGCTGCCCATATGTCGGCTAGTTGAGAGGAGACCGTTCGATCCGGAGGATCGCAAGTACCGTTTTAGCTTCGACAAAGCCCTCTTGAGTGTGTTGACTGATCGCTGGAGACCGGAGACGCACACGTTTCACTTACCGTGTGGGGAGATGACTGTCACGTTGGAGGACGTGTCTTTCCTGTTGGGTCTTCCTCTCGCAGGTGCGGCTGTTTCTGCACCTGAGGACACACCCACCTGGTGTGCGCAGATGGTCGCACGTTTTCAGAACGTGCAACGGGTCGCTAATGTTGATCCCGTACCTGCTCTTGAGGACGGCCAGCACCACGGTCCGTCAAAGAGATGGTTGTCTTGCTACGAGGTATTCTTTCTTATTTTCAATTCAAATGTTTCATACCATGCAGTAAACTAACAAATTCCATTTATTTTACTTGCAGTTGAGTACTATGCATCCAGACGCAGATGATGACACGGTCACTAGATACTTGGAGGCATACTTGTTGTGGTTGTTTGGGTCGATTCTGTTCACCAACAGCCATGGTGACTCGGTGGATAGACATCTTATTCCGTTTGCTAGAGTTGTAGCTGAGTCCACACCACAGGACATGCCTCAGTACAGTTGGGGGTCAGCAGTGCTCGCTGCCACGTATAGAGGACTCTGTGACGCGTGCACTAAGGTAGCAAGCAACGCTGTCCTCACAGGTTGTCCGTTGCTCCTACAGCTGTGGGTTTACGAGCGCTTCATGATTGGACGTCCTGAAGTCGTCCCAGAGCCGTATGATGGTGATGAGTACGGTGAGCGTCCGGATGACGGCCCTACTATGGGTACTTTTTGGGTACACCGTGCGGTACGTACATATTTTAAGTTACACTGACAATTTGTACGCTAATTCAATTTATACGCTTATGTTATACTGACAACATATATGATTTGCAGCGTGAGTGGGGTAACAAGCAAATGCACAAGGTGTACGCCGGATTCAGCAAAGAGTTTGATCGGTTATAGGCCGACGAGGACGTCCGATGGACACCGTACGGTATGGACGAGCACGACCAGCGAGCACCGAGGGGGCTTGCATTGCTGTGCTACAGAGACTCGGATTACTGGCTCACTAGGAAAGCTCTGGTGTACGACATCTTCGTCGAGGAGTACGCACCACACCGCGTGTTGCGTCAGTTTGGCTTACAGCAGGCTTTCCCGGTCATTCCACATTCTGTTGTGCCTTCTTCAGTACATACGTAAGTGCTTCATCCCATCTCTATTTACTCATTTAGTTGTGCAAATTTAATGTACATATTTCTCATACAGGTACGGCCGTAAGGGTACGTCTACGTCCGGAGTGTGGGCAGAGCGCATGCATCCGTGGCTGTTGCAGTGGTCCCAGGCACTAGTCGACGTCGTGCAGGAGACTCGACCATTCTCACACGAGGTGTACGAGGAGTACTTACGGTGGTTTCTTCCTCGCACCCGAGCAGTTCTCGGACACACTCCTGCGGAGCGACAGCCGCACGTACCCAGGGTGGTAGATACGTATCCGCGGCATAGAGATGAAGCTACATCAATGGCGGTAAGAGCTTTCATATTGTAGTTACTTTTTGTAATTTAACGTATAGACATTACTTAATTAAATTGTTTCTCTGATTACTTCTCATGAATGTGAAGATGCATCGGGTCCGTCTCATTGCTGAGCAGTCTGCAGCAGGACTTCAGCGTTTGAGACAGGGGATATCGATGACTTCGTCGGATATGGTACACGTGCTCCATAACATCTACAGCAACGCGGTGGAGAGCTTACGGTTGGCTTGTTGTACACAGTCCTGTGTACAAGACACTACGTTGCCTTCAGCACAGCACACGAGGCGTCACAGCACAGCAGGTACGAAATGCGTATCAAATTAAGTATTTTTAAACATTAGTAATACTGTACTGACATTGTTTTCGCAGGCACATCTACGCAGGTACCTACGTCGACGACCCCACACGTTACAACCTTTGCAGGGACGTCTACACAGGTCCCTGGTCCCAACTTCGCAGGCACGTCGACACAGGTGCCTGCTTGGAGTTCGGACTTCGCAGGCACGTCGACACAGGTGCCTGATTGGGGTCAGCACTTTACGGATCCCTCGGCACAGGTACCTGCTTGGGGGGCTCCGCATATCCCACAGACGGACGCAGGTACGAAGTAGAATAATTTTTCTCATTCATTTATATTTTCGTAATTTGAGTTTGTACTGATAATTATTCTATAATTGCAGGTACGTACAGAGCGGACTTTGAGACTACGATGTCCGACTCACAGACGCAGCACGACACTCCTCCGATGACACCTTTCCAGGTCGAGGACTTCCTCGTTGATATAGCGCAGTACGATACACTTCATGGGTCTCAGTTGGTCGGTGCTCCCATTCTGACTCAGCAGACTCAGCAGTTTCAGACACCGGAGCAGGCTGGCCGTCCGCAACGGCAGAGGAGACCGCCACTAGACATTTCATATGACCGGGCTCATGTGAATGCTGCGCGTAGGGCCGACAAGCGTGGTAGACGTTAGTGTTATGTACGACGTATATGTGTGACTTATGATGTAAAAAACTTATGTTCTATTATATTACTTCATTATGTTTCTATTTCTATGGTGTTTCGCATGGAAAGGAAGTATTACATACTACGCGTTACTTAAAAAACTAAAGCAAACGAGTATCTTATTGAAATTGAAGGCATAGGAACATTTAAACGATACATTTGATGGAATAATGAAACATAGTTCGTAACTAGTACATTTTCACTTGTGGTGAGGACATTCACAGGACATATTGTTGCACTTAGGACTAGTATCATCCTCCAATTGTTCTAACTCCATATCCGCAATATGACCTACTAATTCTCGGTTTCGATTTTGCAAATATTTTATGTAATCTTGAATAGGCTTGATAGGTACTGGATCAACCCACAATGTGTATCCGCAGTTATCTTCATCGAAATAAGACTACAAAAAACAAATTTAAAGTAAACATAACAAAAAGAAATACGTGAACGTACACAAAAACGATATGAACTTACTGCACGACCCACAGGGCAACGAAAGAATCGACGACCGCTATCCTCTTTTCCATCCATCATTTGCACCAAACAATCCAGGCCGCAACGACACTTGGGCCATTCTTCTTTGGTACTATCATATGGACGAAGAGGATTAAACACACCAAAATCACTTTTTTCCTAATAGAGGGAATTCATCAAGTGGTTCATCAAACCACGAAGGACCGCCAACTAAGTAGTTCTGAGGCCCTGGCCTAATGTTTCCTTCTCCTCTCCTTGCACGACCTCTGTTTTCCATTGTGTTACTACTAACTTTAATCGTATACGAAATGTAAGAGGTGCGGACCCTTTTATAGACGAACGTGGATGGGTCTATAGACCAAGTGTACGAAAGTCTATGGACCATGTCAGGCGAATCTCGTAGAAGACACATACGACATTGCACTGGTACATGTCAGGGGAATCTCGTAAAAGACACATACGACAGTTCACTGGTACATGTCAGGAGAATGAGCATTTCGTACGTGCCCCATACGACATGAACAGAACCGTCGTATGGGGCACGTACGACATGCGTGCGTGCCCTAACCCTAGCCCGTGTTGAACCACCATCTTGTAATGGATTTTAGTCAAAAATTTTAAAATATTTGTAGACCGATTTGCTAAAAACTTCTAAAGTAGAAAATAGAGAATACATTGTGAAGTTTTGAAATCAATGAACTTTATCTATGTTTAGTATGTAGAAACTAGAGTAATTGTATGTGTTATTAGGCAATACGATCACGTTTCTGCAAATTTGTAAAATGTATTCAGTTTTATTTTTTGTTTACAAATATTTGTAGTTAGAATCGACATAAATGTTCATATAGGTTATTGTAATGTAAGTTTTGTGGAGTATAAAAAATAAGTTATGAATATAATATATGAGAGTTTAATGGGAGTATCAATTTTTTTTTAAATCCTATAGTGATTAGAAATGCATAGTTTGGAAAATGATACAATTAATGTATAAATTTATACAAATGCATAATAATTGAAGATAATTAATTGTAAGCTCGGCGGCGGTTACATAAAACGAAATTACGTAGTTCCGAAAGTATGTGCATGTTGTTTATCAGTCTACTACTACAGTACATGAGGCAAAACATAAGTGCACATATTTCTGGAACAAAATGTAAAATAGGTGATACAAATGGCGTGTGTACGACGCACTAAAGATACGCCGATCTAATTCTAACACGCCTTAGTTGAATTACCCAAGTTGCTACTGAGTGCAACGGGGGTATTTTCCCTTACGCAAAGCATCCGGACCGGCTTCTTTTGCGCGACGAGCTCTCTCGCGCATGCGTTCTCGCTCAGCCTCTCGTGCTTGTGCTGCGACGCGTTCCTCCTCTGCAGCTTTGCGCTCACACTCTGCTCTCCATTGTCGAATTTCTTCTTGCCTCTTGCGACGACGCTCCTCCTGTGCAGCTCTATTCCTCCTCTCTTGCTCTATTCTGTCATCCCACTCTCTTTCTTCTTTGAACTTCCAATATGCAAGTCGAGCCATTCTCTCAACCTCTGCGGCGTCTTCTGCCGATTGTTCCTGGTCGATGTAGTTCCTGAAGTCGCATAGAGGTGGCGGCGACTGCACAAGTGTTTGTCCAAAATATTAGATTCTATAGCATGCATAAAACATAAGTAATGTTGCATATTACCTGTTTCCTACCACCTGGAAGAAATGGGCACGTCCTGTGAGGAGGATCGTACTCGTAGTTGTCGCACATCCAAAGCCGGCAACCATACGAGTAACCAGGTCGAAGATCTCTTACAAACCTACAATCAGTGCCACAGAAACACATTGGAGGTTGCAATCCCTCGGGGATTGGAACCTTTTCTCTATTTGTGGGTGGTGAGTTCTCGTCCATGGTAGTGAAGTATATAGAATGATTGTTGGTAGTGCGTGGTGAAGCTGTTACCGGGGTGAGTGTTATATAGACGAGCGGATGATGGAGTATGAGATTCGTCTGACACGGAGCAGTGCAATTTCGTATGTCTCTTGTACGAGATTCGCCTGACATGGAGTATGAGATTCGTCTGACACGGAGCAGTGCAATTTCGTATGTCTCTTGTACGAGATTCGCCTGACATGGAGTATGAGATTCGTCTGACATGTAGCAGTGCACTACTTAGTTGTCAGACGAATAATCCAAATAGCCTCCCTGCAAAGTTTCAAGATTTTTGAATCCTTTTTGCTATTTTATTTCAGACGTTCAGGAAATTTCAATGAAATTCAAATCTGAATTTTAAAAATTTTACAAAAAAAAATAAAATAACATCTGACCATACCATTGTGTTCTGCATGTTTCGCTTGACATATCTACAAAGTTTCATATTTTTTGAAAGTCATCATCTATTTTTAATTGAATAAATAAACTGGCTGTTTATGTCGTATGAGGCACATACGACGGTTCTGTGCATGTCGTATGGGCCTCATACGACATGCCACCGTGGCCGGTTTCGGCCCCGCTGGACGGCCCAGCCGACACACGTGGCATGAGCCACCACCAATGTCGTATGGGCCTCATACGACATTTGCATGTCGTATGGGCCTCATACGACATCCATTATGTCGTATGAGACTCATACGACGGCCGGTCAGATTTGAAAAAAATTTGAATCGAGGGTTATTAATATAAATTTGGATTAAAATACGTATATTAAAAAAAAAAGTTCTACATGGTGAAGGCCATCATGCAGGCGCTCGCGCTGTCCCGCTTCTTCTGCTGCTGTTGCCGCCAGATATAGCTGCCTACCGAGCAATCATCCAGCACGCATCAGCCTTCTTGCTCATTCATCTTTTACGCATAGATGAGCATGCAATTTTCTCTAATCCACGCCCTAATTATTGTCATTTTTCGATCATTATTGCTCATTCATCTTCTGCGCATATATAGATGGGCATTAATTTATCTAATCTACGCCCTAATAATGTCACTTTAAAATCAACGACTAAAAAAGTCAAACAAGTTGTATTGAGATTCTCTCTTATGCATATATTTCTAAGATATCAATATTGGATTTAAACTATTAATATTATAATTTATTGAACTTATAATGTTATTTACTGCTTATGGAAAAATTTACATGTATTGAATTATGATAAAAAAAAATTATACTCTCTCCATCTCAAATTATGTGTCACTTAGGACAAGAATTTTAATTCAAAATGAATTAAATTTTTTATCCTAAGTGATGAGTAATTTGAAATGGAGTGAGTATGTATTTACTAAATTTTAAATGGTTTTATCAAATTGTACATAAAATTTTTTATATGTCATACCCTTTGATAAAATCCTAGATCCTCCACTGGCGACACCCCATCTGCGGGAATGGTGCGTTCGGAGGCATGCTGCGGCAGCGGGGATGGGGAGTTCCTACGCGTGCCATGGCTAGGTTCTTTAATTTTCAGAAAACATCAAATAATTCGAACGAGAGGGAGTATAAAATCTAAATAGACTGCAGCGGGGAGAATGCAGCTCAGGCGTCATGCTCGAGACTAGAGGACACTAGGTCGAGTCAGATTACGGATTGGGAAGGAGGTTCCAGGCGTCCAGCTTACCCGGAACAGAGTCCTGGTGGGAGGAGGTGGGAGTACATTCGCGTACCTCAAGGGCGGCGAGGCCGGCGCTGATGCGGGAGGAGAGAAGCCTTCACGGAGTTCGGCCGGAACCGTTTTGGAGGACTGGAAGACTGTTCGGTCTGCCGACGTGGCCAACTTAGCCAGCTCGACGACTTGCCACGTGGCAGCTCATGTGAGTCTCAAAAATTTTGATTTTTGTTCACTTTTGGGCGTCAATTTTAAAATACTTAGATATATATTTTGGAAATTTTGTTATTGAAAAAATATAGTAGACAATGTGTACTACAATTCCATAAGTAACAACATTTCCAAAATAAATCTCTAGATATTTCTAAATAGTCGTCCAAATGTGAATAAAACTCAGCAAATTTGCGCTGCAGAGACAAATTTGCTGAGTTCACATTCCGACGGCCCTTTTAAAATACATAGGTATAAATTTAGAAAATAATGATACTGAAATAACTGTAGATAACAATTTTTACTACATTTTATTCAATAACCACATTTCCTAAATATATCCCTAAGTATTTTAAAATAACCATTCAAAAGTGACTAAACACAACAAATTTGTCTGCAACCCGAATTTTCTTAGTTTCATTCATTTTTGGACACCTATTTTAAAATACCTAGAAACATATTTTTGAAATATTGTTATTGAATAAAATGTAGTAAAGATTGTTTTACAGTTATAAAATATTAAAATTTCATGAATATGTATCTAGTTATTTCAAAATAGTCGTCGAAAAGTGATTGAACTCAACAAATTTGCCTCTGCTGCCCAATTTTGCTGAGTTTTATTCAATTTTGAACGGCTATTTTGAAATACCTAGAGACATATTTTGGAAATATTGTTATTGAAGAATTTGTAGTACACATTGTATAATCCATTTTCTTTAATAACAACTTTTCCAAAATATATCTCTAAGTATTTTAAAATGGGCGCTCAAAAGTGAACAAAAACCGGAATTTTTGAGACTGCCACACGTGCTGCGCCACGTGGCAAGCCGTCGACGAGGTGAACGTAATAATACTAAAATAAAAAAATCCGTCCTTAACGTATTGTTAATCGAGTGGGCTGGGCTTTGCCCTGGACCTGGAGAAGCTATAAGAGGCCCAAGACACGAAGTACTAGCGTACCGTACGAATTAGACCCCAGAAATAAAGAGACCAATGCGAACCAAAATATTTTTTTCATTAGATGAATGTGAGACAAAACATCATGTTGGGAGGGATCAAACCGATCACTAACCCAACCAGTAACGTAATACAAGAATTCCGATGAACGACGAACAACCAACCAAGAAAACATTGTTGCGACTGGATACAAGAATTCCGATGAACGACGACGAACAACCAAGAAAACATTGCTGCGAATCTCATGTGTCAATCATTATGCTACACATTGACATGCCACACTGCAGATTGTGCACACTGAAAGCCCTACCATTGGAGCCACCTCTCACCTGGCACACCAACTACTACCTAGACTCCACTGTGGACTCAACTTCAGCCCGTACAAACATATCAGCCCCTACGTCCCTATAAGCCTAGCAACAATCATAACTCGTTATCAATTATGTTCCTCATCATCTCTATCGGAATCACTCCCTCGGTGCGTATGGCATCTTTGCTTTGATCTGGACTGAAGAAATACAGCGTTGGGAGCCCTCTTACCTGTACATTTCAACAATGCATATTCAGAAATGAGGCAAAAGGGGGAAAATAAGGAAACTTGCATCATCACTTAGTTGGCTCAAATGCCTGCCAGGAAGTGTTAGGGTACCTGCATATCTTTTGCAAATTCATATTCATCATCTGTGTCCACCTTCACAAAAAGGGCATTGTCCTCGTATTCAACGGCAAGCTGCAATAGTACATTGCAAGAAATGCTTAAATATACTGCAAGATGTACTGAGTGTTAGGGATATAATACTTCCTAATGACGTCATGATGATGTCACGCTGCTGACCCTAGTGTTTGCATAAGGGAGAGAAATTCCTGGACAGGAACAGTTTTATCGCAGCACTGAATAACATTTGATACCAGGCCACTCAGGCTACAGCGCTCACTTTCATCCCTATAAGTTTATTTCCCTAGCCCTCAAATCTGCTCCACTGAGATGCTACACATCCACTACTTATCCTAATTCCCTAATCTCTTCCAGCTACAATGTTCGGCCACCTTTGTCTTCCCCATCTAATCCCATTCTGAGATATTCACCAAACTAAAAGCATATTGAGTCCGGAATAAATGAACAAAGTGTCAAAGTCCCTGAGGTAATCTGCCTAAACATCTGGATTTGATTACGAAGGAAAAAAATGGCCCTAGAATCTCACACTTGTGGTCTATGCATTGTGCAGAAAGAGGAAACTCTCAGAAGTTTCTTTTTAAGATGCAACTTTGCTAAACAATGCTGGTCATCAATTGGTCTGGCCTTCACAACTCCAGCCACTGCAGATAACTAAGCATTTCAAGTGCAAATGGAGTGTTCCATTATACATGGGTACCATAATCCCCATGTGCAGGTGAATTTGGACAGCAAGGAATAATTGACTATCTAACAGTCTCCAAATGTTGAGCCATGGTTTTCCATGGGGCACAATCTAGCCAGTACCCTTGATTAGAGAACGGGTAGACACTTGGAGCTAGACCTTGTTCCTTTTTTTTTATGTTAGACCTTGTTCCTTTTCTTAGTCTGTACCTTCACAGTTATATTTTGGTGACCTCTAATATATAATCTATAGGAAGCATGCCCTCGACTTTCTTCAAAAGGGAAACAACAACAACAAAGCCTTTTAATCCCTAGCAAGTTTGGGTAGTGTTTCTTCAGAAACAAAATAAAAGAACGATAATTATGATTTATGCAAAATATGAACATAAATTAGTTCTAGCCGATTTTTTCTCCTCAGCCACGATGACACACACCAACTCACAATGTAGTCTGTTAGAAAATGTTTTCAGTCCTCTTTCAGATGAAACTCTGGCTATCCAAATTATTGTCAGTAAGTTTCGTTCACTACAAAAGACACTAGCTATGAAATGGTACCCAGTGTCCACTCCAGTCTGGTACTGCTAGACTACATTTTGCCATGGAGGCTTTCGCAAAACCAATCATAACATTAGTACATTGTCTAAACCAGCTGAGCAATAGCTTAGAGTAGAATAAGCACATTCCTTTCCGTTTCATCTGAAGTTGTTGTGGGCCACCAATGTTGAGGCTTAACATCAATGAACTCAAGATTAAGGACCCAAAAACACCCCATCTATTATGGTTTTACAGGCACAACGGTGGCCAAACTATTAAGAAACGATGATCCAAGGAAGTGGAACAACCACCAGGGGAGGCCATGACGTACCATCTCGATGTCCTGCGCAATCTGCACGCAGGGCCCGCACCAGGTCGCGTAAAAGTCCACGACGAGCGGCACCTTCCTCTCCCCCCTCACCAAATCCTCCACCTCCTTGGCCGACACCTTCTTCTGCAGCCACGAGCAACGGAAAACCGGTCATCAGGCTCACCGGAGGAACCGGAAGCAGCGAGCGCGAGATTTTCGACTCGGGGGTGTCGCGCGGCGTACCACGAGGTAGTCTGGCGCGATGTACTTTCCGGATCCCGGAACATATGGCGTCACCGTCTCCGCGGCGTTCCGCCGAACGGTTGGCGCGCGGCGGTTGCCCGAGCCGACGGCGGCGCAGCAGCGGAAGATGTCCCTGTGCGCCGGGGAGCCCGGGACGGAGAGGAAGAGGAGGCGCGGGGACGAGACAGTCGGTGCTCTAGGAACGGCGCCGGCGGCGGTGGCCGGCAGGAGGAGCGAGGTAGTCGCGGCCATAGTGGAAATGGTGAAGAGGCGCGGAGGGAGGGTGAGCAAATCCTATCCTGTCCGCGCGGAGGGAGCTGGGGGTTTAGACACACGCAGGGTGATGAGATTGCTGGACTGTAAATTGAGAATAAATACTGTAAAAATAGAAAAAGAATAGTGTATAGAGTAATATATAGAGTAACGAGTGCTGATAATCTTAGTAGCGGCCAAAGATTGTGTGGGTTTAGACAGATTTTAGCTCAAAAGAATTAATAATCCCCTCCAGTTTTTCATTAAGATCAATCTTTAAATAAAAAGAAATTAGAAGTGTTGTACTGGTTTTCTTAATTAAAAAACAAAGAAAGTGTGAGATGAGCTACTTTGATCTTTGATAGGAATACTAGCAGAATCAACTTATCCATGTCGAAAGCTCTTTATTGCTTTCATCATCTAAGTTGTGCAACCAGATAAAAAAAAATACTGCGTCTGATTTCACTAATCTTCTCCCTGCTATCTTGTTTAAACGTACAAGAAGCTCCAAAGAAAAGACACATATATATTTGCACGTTGAGAGCTAGGTTTAGCTCGTCAAAACAAAAATGTATTGAGTATTCTTGAACGGAATGTTAGAATCACGGCGATAACAAGAACAGAAAGGCGCAGCGGCACTTGCCGCCGGTAGGCTGCAAAAGGGTCTGGTGTATCTGCGGGCCGGAAAGGCCTTCTACTATTTGGGCTCATTAAAACGGATCAACGTGGGTTGTAAAATAAAAAGGGCCGGATTGGATTGGATTGGACTTGATGTAAAAAGGATCAGATCATATAACGGTCCAGCCCGTGAATCTCGGCCTGTTTGGGTTTAACTGGATCCGTGCTCACGTGCAGCCCACAACAGCGATACACACGGCGTTAGGGTTGTGCCTCACGCCCTCACGGCCGCATCCCGCACGGCGGCACGCCGCCTCGCGCGTCGGTGCTCGCAGTCTCACGCAGGCGCGGCGACGCCGGCTCGCGCCTCACGGTGGCGGCAGCCACAAAGTCCATCTTCTACGACGGTGTTACGTCCTGTGGACCGAAGGTCGTCGGGCCTCCGGCGTGAGATGCGACAACGGCGACGCCACGGCGGGAGCCGCGGGCGCGCGAACGACGACACGGGACACACGCGAGGTGATTTCTACAGATTCTTCTTCGATGTGTTCTCCTCAACGAGTTTCGGTTACATATTGGGATGTCTTGACAGTGGGCCCCACACCGACACCTTGACCCCACACGTTAGTACGACTCTTCTTAACTCTCCTCCCACCGACACCCACACCAGATGCTTCCCGAACCACCAACTCAATCCTCCACCGATTCCGCTTCCAGCCTTGGCTCCGCCGCCGCACCCAGCTCCGCCGTGCCCAGCTCCGTCGCGCCCAGCTCCGCCGTGGGTCTTCCTCCTGCTCTTGCCGTTGTACCACCCGCCGGATCCACTGCCGTAACATCTCCCCCTGCTTGAGAATCGACTTGTCCCCAAGTCGCTATCCCCGGAAACTTGTGCAGCAGCACCATCCAGTCCTCTCAGCTTTCGGCCTCCTCCGGTAAGGACCATAGCACGCGCACTTGAACGATTCCCTTGTTCCCCTTCTTCACCATTCTCCTCCCCAAGATTCTCACCGGCTTGAGCTCCCTTGCAGAGAAATCGGCTACCCGAGGCAGATCTGCGAACACCGGCGCATAGTTTGGAGTAAACGACTTCAGCTGAGATGTGTGGAACATCGGGTGCACCGACGCCCCGCCGGCAGCTCCAGACGGTATGCCTCCCTGCCCACTTTCTCCAAGACCTTGAACGGCCCGTAGAACTTGAACGCCAGCTTTGGATAGGGTTGTAGCTTCAGTAACACTTGTTCTCCCACTGCAAAGATTCGGTTTTTGCGCTTCTTGTCCGCTTGTTGCTTCATTCGATTTTGCGCCATTGCCAGTTTCTCCTTAAGCATGCTAAGATGGGTGGCTCTCTCTGCTAACAATTCTTGTGTTGTCTTGTCCTCGGTCTGAGATACGATTGGAGCCAAAAGAGGATTTGGGAAGATACCCGTACAGTGCTTGGAAGGGTGAGCATCCCAGAGCTGAATGCCTAGAAGTGTTGTACCAATACTCCGCCAAAGGTAACCAAGCTTTCCATTCTATTGGGGTCTCCTGTACTGCGCACCTTAGGTATGCCTCTAAACATTGATTTACTCTTTCTGTCTGCCCATCTGTCTGGGGATGGTATGAGGTACTCATTAGTAGTTTAATACCCATGCTCTTGAATACCTGCTTCCATACTGTACTAGCAAATACTCTGTCTCTGTCTGTGACCATGGTCTTGGGAATCCCATGTAGCTTGATCACCTGGTCCAGTAACACATTTGCTACTTGCATAGCTGTGTAGGGGTGCTTTAACGGTATAAAGTGACTGTATTTGGAGAACCTATCCACCACCACCAGTATGGTGTTGAACCCCTCTAATCTGGGTATCCCCTCCACAAAGTCCATTGTAATGTCCTGCCAGGGGGCTTGGGAACTTCCAATGGCTGCAACAACCCTGCCGGCAAGCTCCTCTCACTCTTAGCCTGCTGGCATATCTGACATTGATTCACCCACTCTTCCACTTCTCCCTTCATCCCCTTCCAAGCAAACAATCTCTTCACCCTTTGATATGTGTTTTGGATGCCTGAGTGGCCCCCCAATGCACTGTTGTGGCATGCTGCAATCAGCTTTGCTCTTAAGGCTGAGTTCTCTCCAACCCAGATCCCCCCTGCTTCCTTATCACTCCATTCTGGACGGTGAATCCCTGGTCATTCGGACTGACCACCAGCAGTTCAGTCAACAGCTCTTGGGCTGCCAGGTCTGTCTCATAGGAGTTCCTCACCTCCTATACCCACAATGGAGTGATCTCCTGCACCACCTCCACTTCCATCAACTGCTCTACCCGGGACAAAGCATCAGCGACCACATTCTCCTTCCCTTTCTTATAGACAATCTTAAAGTCCAAGCCCATCAGCTTGGCCATAGCCTTCCTCTGCAAGTCAGATTGAAGCACTTGCTCATCCAAAAACGTGAGGCTCTTGTGATCCGTCCGAATCAGGAACGTAGTTCGTTCAAGATACTGCCTCTATCTATCTACAGCCAGAATCAAAGCCAGAAATTCCTTTTCATATATCGACCAATACATGTGTTTCTCAGCGATGGCCTTGCTCATATAAGCCACGGGCCTCTCCTTCTGCATCAACATTGCACCAACCCCATTCTCACATGCATCAGTCTCTACTACGAAGGGCTCGTTAAAATCTGGTAGGGCTAACACCGGAGTGCTGCTCATCGCCTCCTTCAGCCACTCAAACGCCTTTTGAGCCTCCTCCGACCAAGCGAAACCCTTCTGTCTCAGTAGGCTAGTTAGTGGTTTCGCCAACACTCCATACCCCTTTACAAACCTTCTGTAGTACCCAGTAAGTCCCAGAAATGCCCTAAGCTGGGTGAAGGACGTGGGTACTGGATAATCCCTCATGGCTTGCACCTTCTGCTCTTCTGTCTTCACTCCCTCTGCTGAAATGACATGCCCTAGGTACGCCAGCTCCTTTTGTGCGAAACTGCACTTAGCTCTCTTCAAGAAGAATATGTTCTCCCTTAGTACCTCCAGAATCGCCCTCAAGTGCTGCAGGTGTTCCTCCCAAGTCGAACTGTACACCAAAAGGTCATCTATGAACACCAGAATGAACTTACGGAGATACGGGCCCAGAATTGAATTCATCGCACATTGGAACGAGGTCGGGGCGTTAGTTAACCCAAACGATATGACCCTAAACTGGTAGTGCTCACTGTGCGTCTTAAAGGCGGTCTTGAACTCCTCTCCTTCCTTCATCCTCAGCTGATGGTACCCTGACGTCAGATCCAGGCTAGTAAAGAACCGAGCTCCTGCTAGCTCATCCAGAATCTCCTCCACCAACGGCATAGGGAAACGATTCTTGATGGTGAGGTCGTTTAGGTGGCAGTAATCCACACAAAACTGCCAACTCCCGTCCTTCTTCTTTACTAGCAGGACCGGCGCCGCGAATGGGCTAACTCTGTGCTCTATCAACCCCACTTCCAAGAGCTCTGCCACCTGCCTATTTGAAAGTTGCCTAGAGGGGGGTGAATAGGCTAATCGACCTGAAATGACTTAATAAAACGAGATTAATACACAGGGGCGGACTAGTCCGGTCTAGGGGCGGACTAGTCCGGTCCACCTACAGGGAAAAGCCTAAAAAGGGTTTCTAACAGGTTTTAGTCCAATTCTTGTGATGCAAAGTTTGTTAGAATAACTTAGTGAGCCTTAACAAGTTATATGGCAAGTATGAAGCTAAGGATCACAATGAAACAAAGGTGATGAGCAAAACCGGTAAAGCTAACCCTATAAGCAATATGTGATGAATGAAAGCTAAGAACACAAGTGACACGAGGATTTTATCCCGAGGTTCGATCCCGCACAAGGAATCTACGTCCCCGTTGAGGAGTCCACAAAGGACCGGGTTCAACAACCCTTCCCTCACCAAGTTTACCGCACGGGCCTAACTTGGTTCTCCACTAACACAAAGAATGAATACAAGATTTGTTGGGGCTTCTCACAATTTGAGGCTCCTACCACAAATACAATTACGAATAGCAAAGATTGACTCAAGCTACAGATCACAAAGATTCACAAAGTGCAAGAGATCAAACCGAGAGCCAAAGAGCAGTGTTCTTCCTCTTCTTCACCTCACTAAACCCTAATCCACACAAGAATTAGTTTTAGAGGGAATGTAGGCAAGAAGGAGGATTTGGGTGGATCAAGGTTGTTGTGGCGGCGCTAGGGTTTCAACTTGCTCAAAAGGTTGGTTCAAATGAACCCAGGGGTCCTCTATTTATAGAGGTCCCCATCCCATACTGCTGACTTCAGCAGATGGGCAGACTAGTCCGGCCTACAGCCCGGACTAGTCTGGCCTAGGGGACCACTGACGTCCCTGACAACTGACGCACTACGCGGCAATCGTCACACTACTCGCCAAACTTCAAATTAAAATGGTCACTTCAACAACGGACTAGTCTTGCCTTCACCGGACTAGTCCGATCTCACATAGAACCTTTTGTTCCGTGTGAAAACGAACTATTCTGAAGATCACGGACTAGTCCGGCCCCAAGGGCGGACTAGTCCATCCTTCCCAGACTTAGTCTCTGAATCACCGACTCCTCTCAAACCCGGACTAGTTCGGCCCCCAGGGCGGACTAGTCCGATCTCAGTCAGGACCTCTTGGTCCGGACTAAAATGGACAAGTCCGTGGTTTTGGGACTTAGTCCCCAAAACCCACTCCACGACTACCCGGACTAGTCCGTCCCACTACGGACTAGTCCGAACTCAGTCAGACCCTTCTGGTCCGGCTGAAAACGGACTTGACCGGCCAGGGGCGGACTAGTCTGGCCACCTGCACGGACTAGTCCGGCCCTACTGCCAGACTTCTTCCAACTCTTTTCTCTCAAAAGGTTTGACCTCTAAACCGCTTTGAGCTCCCAACTTGATCTCAATGCACTTTACACACACATCCTCACACATATTTGGCTAGTCTAAACTTGACACACTAGAAACCCTAGTTTCTTCTTTTCGAGTTGACATCGCCGTTTCCATCTTTTTCCTTTTTGAGGGATTCTGCTTCCACTTAGTCCACACCTATGCTTAAGATCATTAAGCTCATTAGTCATTTAATTGTTGTCATCAATCATCCAAAACTCACGGGGATCCTAGATGCACTTTCAATCTCCCCCTTTTTGGTGATTGATGACAACACATTAAGTCTTCATATAAGAGAGTATAAATTTGTGGTTTTCATAACGTGCGGGTGTATGAGTGACTCCCCCTCAATGAATGCGTTATGAAAGAGAGATTGAGGAAGTCCTTCATACATACACACATTATGGTGGGGGTGCCTACGTGTTGTGCTCAACAATTTGTGACAAGACGTAATAAGCATGAATATGATCAAAAGATAGACATTCAAAGACATTCAAAGCATCATATTGACATTGAACATTCAAAACATAGTCTTGCACAAATGTAAACATCCGACATGACATAAATATTACAAAAAGGAGTGCAACATGTCCAAGGATCCAAAATAAAGAGCTACACTCGACTCTCCACACCTAGATACCCTTGCCCAACCTGTCTAACTCTCCCCCATCTAACTCTAACTTTCTCCCCCCAACCGACTCCCAGCTAACTCTCCCCCTTTGGCATCAAGACACCAAAAAGGGAAAAGAAGAAGGGAAACATGACCTCAAAAGCCTAGTCATCGTCTTCCTCGTCATCATCATCGTCGCGGGAGTCGCTCTCTGTGGCCTCCGAGTCCTCATGATCCTCAGCGTCATCGTCGTCACCGGAGGCACGAGCCGAAGGAGCTGCCCAGGAAGAGCTCCCGTCCTCTTGAAGCTGGGCGAGCTCGTCGGGGGTGAAGTTGGGAAATGGAGTGATCTCCCCGTCGCTTGCCTCGATAGAGGACATAGGAACCTCCAGCTTGTCACACACCACCTTGAGGTACTTCTCTGAGGAGGAGGGAGGCTCTGCATTCTTCCGACGCGGAGGAGGCAGGACGACAGGGGGTGTCTGAGGATGGAGCGGGCAGTGAGTCACATCCTTGACGAAGGTCACACCCAACAACTTCTCAATGAGGTACATGATGTAGGGGGCATACCCGCAAGCTCGGTTGGGGGTATGCGAGATGTTGAAAATGTCGTCGAAGATGTAGTCGACAAGATTGGACTTCTCCTCCCCATCAATGAGAAGTAGCAGGTGCCTCAAGTTGCCTTGTATCACCCCTGCGTCACCATCCTTTGGTGCTATGGTCCGCCTCAGGATCCTGTTGAGGATGTTGTAGAAAGGCTTGATGTTGCGAGCAAGTCCTGGCTCATAGGACACATGGCTTGGGTACATTTAATCCAGTTGATCTCTGTCAACGGCCTTGAGGTTAGACATAATAATCTCATGGTCCAAATGTGCCTCAAGCCCTAGAATTTTGGCAAATTCTGCGAAAGTGACTGAGTATTGCTCGCCATGTGTCATCCATATGATCCTCCTGTCACCTGAGGTGGTGAAGTAGATAGTGGAGTAAAATTGCAGGATCACTTCGACGTTTCAGTCATACTTGAACCCCATGATCTCCTTGAGTTCATGGCGCTCAGCAGCTTCAATGACGGCGTCAAATGCAGAATGTTGCTTCTTGGCAATGTACACCCAGTCTACCCACTGTGCTTCGATCACAGGCTTCTTCATGCTTTGGTAGACAAGACGATAATAATCGCAATGAAAGTCACACCAAAACCGAGGGTCGGCGGTGCTCCTCTCATACTTGTAGACCTTGTCCGTCCGGAGCCTTCGAGCTTTCTCCGCTCCCTTCCCTTGGAAAACATTTGCAGCCAAGTCACGCTGCCTCAATTGGTTTGGCTTTTCCTTTTCCTCCAATAGCAATGCCCTTGGTCTTCGCAGCCGAGGCCTTCACCGTGGGCTCCCTTTTCTTTGGCTCAACAAGAGCCAGGGCCTTGCCCTTCTTCGGATCTCTCTCGATCCGGTGTTCAACAATCTCTTCTTGGGCTGGCTGCTTGCCTTTGTCTTTCTCTCCAATTAATACAAGTCTCTTCCTCTTGGAGACTTGAGCGGCAGCTGCCTGAGAGTTGTGAGCTTCACGCTCCTCTCGCTTCTTCTGCCGAAGTTCATTTCGGGACTCTGCAATGGCTCGAGCCATTGCTTCATCTTCGTCGTAGGCCAAAGCTACGGCCCGAGCAGCTTGTTGCTTCTTGGCTGCTTTTGCCTTCTCATGCTGCTCGAGATACTTCTCGGCAGCCTCAACTTCGGCTCTTGCTCGTTCTTCGGCGAGATGAAGTTGCTCCGCCTCCCACTCGGGGCCAGTGGGGGGAGAAGCGGAACGGCGAGGGGCGGCCATTTTAGCTGAAAAGAATAGAGGCTATAAGATAGAAGGTCAAGGAGTTGGAATAATGCGAAAGAAATCACGAAAATCAGCCAAAGTGTGAGTTTGACCTGTGCAGACCGGACTTGTCCGCTCCAGGGGCGGACTAGTCCGCCAGGCGGACTAGTCCGGTTTGCACAGGCTAAACCCTAACTCTAATGGTTTTTCGAGAAATTTTGGAATCAAGTCGCAATACTCCTAGACTATGATGACAAGGTCACTAGAAACAACTTTAATGAAGAGGCATCTATCAAAAACTCAATGAATCAAGAATGAGGCAAGTTTTTGAAAAATGAGGAATACCTCTTCAAATCTTGAGAAATCGACGGAATCGGGGATCGATCGCGTCGCGAGTGATCGGGGAAAGTCTCCACACCTCCGGGACTTCCAATGCACGGATTGGAAACAACTTTTGATGGTTGGAATCGAAAAACGTCGAAAGGGGGTGGTTTCGCGCGCGTGGGAGAGAGAGAAAGCTAGAAGAGGAAGTGGAGGGGTCGACCGCTTCCTGGGGGGTTTAAGTCCCCAGGGGCCAGACTAGTCCGGTACAAGGGCTAGACTAGTCTGATCAGTGGACCAAACTTGTACCAGTCCGGATCCGGACTTGTCCGGCCAGAGGGCGGACTAGTCCGGTCCAGGGAGGCTGAAAACATATATATTTGAGTTTTAGCCACTAGAGATGATCCTTTTGGACATATTGCCACACCAAAACTTTATGAATATGGTCAGTAAGCATTCAACATTCAAACTATGACCATAACTCACAAAGTCACTAGTTTTTCAAATCTTTTGAAGAAAATCGAGATAGAGATGAATTTTTCAACCACATGCATTCTTTTGAATAAGGCAAAAAGTAGACATTCAGATGTGCATGTTTCGAGCCACATTTCGAGAATCTAAGATATTGAGCTCACTCCTAAGCTCACAAAATCGCTTCTCATCTAGGGGCTTGGTGAATATGTCGGCTAGTTGGTTCTCGGTTCTCACATGGGAAATCACTATATCCCCCTTTAAGGAACGATCTCTCAAGAAGTGATGTCTAATGACTATATGTTTGGTCCTTGAATGCTCAATTGGATTATGGGCTATTTTGATGGCGCTCTCATTGTCACATAGGAGAGGAATATGGCGCAAGTTTATACCATAATCCCTTAGAGTTTGTCTCATCCAAAGAAGTTGTGCACAACAACTTCCGGCTGTGACATACTCCGCTTCGGTTGTGGAAAGAGCAATGATTTTCTTAGAGGACCAAGACACTAATGATCTACCCAAAAATTGGCATGTCCCATATGTGCTCTTTCTATCAACTTTGCACCCCGCATAATCCGCATCGGAATAGCCAATGAGGTTAAACTTGGATCCTTTGGGGTACCAAAGTCCTAGGCTAGGTGTGTGAACTAGATATCTAAGAATTCTCTTCATGACGGTCAAATGACACACCTTAGGTGCAGCTTGAAACCGTGCACGTATACACACACTAAGCATAATGTCTGGTCTAGATGCACAAAGATATAATGAGAACCAATCATGGAACGATATACCTTTTGGTCCACACTTGGACCGTCTTCGTTTAGGTCTAAGTGTCCATTTGTTGTCATAGGAGTCTTGATGTGTTTGGCCTTGTCCATGTCAAACTTCTTTAATATGTCTTGAGTGTACTTTGTTTGACTTATGAACGTGCCTTCTTTGAGTTGCTTGACTTGGAAACCTAAAAATAACTTCAACTCCCCCATCATGGATATCTCAAATCTTTCCGTCATAATCTTAGAAAACTCATCACAAAACACTTTGTTAGTAGAACCAAATATGATGTCATCGACATATATTTGGCACACAAAAAGATCATCATTAAAGTGCTTTGTAAAAAGAGTGTAATCATCTTTTCCTATCTTAAAACCATTTTGAATTAGAAAGTCTCTAAGACACTCATACCAAGCTCTAGGAGCTTGTTTGAGGCCATAGAGAGCCTTACGCAATTTGAAGACATGGTTTGGGAATTCTTGGTCTTCGAAGCCCGGTGGCTGCTCCACATAGACTTCCTCCTTGATTGGGCCATTTAGGAACGCACTCTTGACGTCCATTTGGTAGAGCTTAAAATCATGGTGAGTAGCAAAGGCAAGTAATATACGAATTGACTCTAGCCTAGCTACAGGAGCAAATGTTTCATCAAAATCCAAACCTTCGACTTGTGAGTACCCCTTGGCCACAAGTCATGTCTTGTTCCTTGTCACAACACCATGTTCATCTTGCTTGTTGCGGAACACCCACTTGGCGCCCACAACATTTGCTTGTGGACGCTTGACAAGCTCCCAAACTTTGTTCCTTTAAAAGTTGTTAAGTTCCTCTTGAATGGCCACCACCCAATCCGGATCTCTCAAGGCATCTTCAACCTTATGGGGCTCCAAAGAAGAGACAAAAGAGTAATGTTCACAAAAGTTTGCAACACGAGAACGAGTGATTACCCCTTTGGTGATATCTCCTAGTATGTTGTCAACGGGGTGATCCCGTTGAACGCTTTGATGCACACGAGGATGTGGAGGTTGAGATCTTGAGTCATCATCTTCTTCTTCTTCTTCTTGATCTCCCCCTTGATGAATGCCTCCCCCTTGACTTTCGTCTTCTTGATCATTTTGAGGTGCCACTTGTTCATTTTCAACTTGATCGTGTGGGGAGTGGCTTGCATCATCTTGTTGTTGGTCACTTGAGCATTGAGGTTGTTCTTGTGGTCGAACATCTCCAAGTGCCATTCTCCTAAGAGCTTCATGTGGAGAGTCTTCTTGATCTAGTACACTTTGATCAACTTGATCCACTTGGGAGCCATTAGTTTCATCAAACACCACGTCGCGTGCTATTTCAACAATATCGGAGGTTTTGTTGAAGACACGGTAGGCGTGGGTGTTTGAGTCATAACCAAGCAGGAAACCTTCATCGGACTTAGAAGCAAACTTCGAAGTTCTAGGCTTCTTGTTGAGAATATAACATTTGCTCCCAAAAACACGAAAGTAAGAGACATTGGGTTTCTTACCAACTAGAAGCTCATAGGGAGTCTTCTTGAGAAGGCGGTGGAGGTACAATCGGTTGACGGCGTGGCAAGCGGTGTTAACCGCCTCCACCCAAAACTGATCCGATGTCTTGTACTCATCAAGCATTGTCCTTGACATCTCGATGAGTGTCCTATTCTTCCATTCTGCCACCCATTTTGTTGAGGGGAGTATGGAGCTGAAAATTCATGGTTGATGCCCTCCTCATCCAAGAATTCTTCCACTTGAGTGTTCTTGAATTCGGTGTCGTTGTCACTTCTTATAGCTTTGATTCTTGAGGCGAACTCATTTTGAGCTCTCCTCAAGAACCTCTAGAGGACACTGTGAGTTTCACCCTTATCATGCAAGAAGAACACCCAAGTGAAACGAGAAAAATCATCAACAATACCAAGACCATATTTGTTACCGCCAATGCTAATGTAGGTTATTGGGCCGAAAAGGTCCATATGTAGCAGCTCCAACGGCCTTGTTGTCATCATGATGTTCTTTTAGGGGTGTTGAGCTCCCACTTACTTCCCGACTTGGCAAGCACTACATGACCTATCCTTTTCAAAGACAACATTCTTCAAACTATGAATGTGCTCGCCCTTAAGAAGCTTTTGTAAATTGCTCATCCCAACATGGGCTAGTCGTCTATGCCAAAGCCATCCCATGTTGGTTTTTGCCATTAAGCATGTGTCAAGTTGAGATTTATCCGAGGCAAAGTCCACAAGATAAAGCTTTCCCTTGAGCAAACCCTTAAAGGCGATTGAGTTGTCACTTCTTCTAAGGACACTCACACCCTCATTAGTAAAAACACAATTATAACCCTTGTCACATAGTTGTGATATGGACAAATGGTTATAGTCAAGAGAATCAATATGTAAAACACTAGAAAAAGTATGTTGGGGAGAAATGACAATTTTACCGGAGCCAAGGATTTTCCCTCGGCTATTGTCCCCAAAGAGAATTCCTTCATTTGGATCATTATGTTCCTCATACTCCTCGAACATCTTCCTCTCTCCGGTCATGTGGTTTGTGCACCCACTATCGAGCACCCATTTGGATCCACCGGAGGAGTATGCCTACAAAACAAGATTATGCCTTCCTTTTAGGTACCCAAGCGGAGTTGGGTCCTTTGACGTTAGTAGTGAGGCATTTGGGCACCCACACGCAAGGCTTAGGACTTTTGCGGAGTGGCCCAACATATCTAGCATATACTTTGCCATACTTGTTCCTCACCAACACATATGATGAATCAAAATTATGAAATAGAGGATGCGGTTCAGATTTAGGCATGTAAGTGGTAGTCGAAGTATTCTTCTCAATTTTAGTTGGAGATGAGCTTCCTTTGACAAAGATAATCAAGTCTTTGCCATACTTGGAGGTTTTGGCATTTTGCTTTCCACCTCTAGTATAACCAAGACCATCCTTGACATTGAGAGGTCTTATGTTGGTGTATGCACTTCGTGCATATGCCACCTTCTCTTTGTCAAAGATGCCACCCTTAGGTGCTTGCTTGCCTTGAGTCAACTTAAGCTCATCCTTTAATTTAAGAATCAAGTTAGAACATTTGCAAGTTGATATTGCTTTGGATGCAACTTTTGAGGAGGATGAGCTTTTAGAGGAAGAGGCTACATTAGTCTTAAGGGACTCATCTTGAGTCTTAAGGATCTTGTTAACTTTTCCCAAGTTGCCAAGTTCGTCCTTGAGCTCAATGGTTGTCTCCTCAAGACTTGAGCATGTTTTCTTGCTTAGAGCAAGTTCATGCTCTAATTCCTTGCTCTTCTCTCTCTCAAGCTCAAGGAGCTCAATGAGCTCTTTACACCTTTCCTTTTCTTGGATAAGCAAGTCCTCTTGCCTATCTATGAGCTCCTCCTTCTCAAAAATTTCATCCGAAAGCAATTTCATTCTTCGCAATGTTCTCTTACTTATATCCTTAAACATGTGTTCATTTTCGCTAGCACTACCAAAATCATCATGAGAGGATATGGAAAAGGATGAGTTAGAGTTAACCTTTCTCCTTCCTTGTTTTGCCATGAGGCAAGTTGGCTCGTGGTCGTAGAGATTTGGGAAGAGCTTGCTTCCCTTGGAGCTCCTCTCGATGGATATGGTTGCCATCTTCTCTTCATCTTCGGGCGAGGAGGACTCATCGTTAGAGTCTCACTCCTTGTCTAAGTGAGCATGATCGGAGGGCCTCTTTTTCTTGTAGAACTTCTTCTCTTGTGGCTTGCCCTTCTTCTTCTTCTTGCTATCTTCATTTGGGCAATCTACAATGAAGTGTCCGTACTCACAATTGTAGCAAGCCCTCTTGGTTTTGGGCCTTGCCTTTGCTCTCATGCTTGTATCCTCCTTTTCTTCTTCTCATCATTATCTTGAAGTTGTTGATGAAGAATGCTTCTTCCTCATCGGTGTCAAGGCTCTCCTCATCATCTTCATGTTGCTCCTTGGAGGAGGATGTCGCCTTGAGTGCGACATCCTTCATCTTTGAGGCGGTGAACCTTTGGAGGTCACTGTAGAAGAGCGCCTCCTTCTCCATGATCTCGTGATTGATGATCCTCCCAAGGACCTCCTCCGGGGTCATTTTGGCAAATCTCGGGCTTTCTTAGATCATGGAGCAAAGAGAAACGTTCCTAGGCATGAATGCCCGAATCATCCTCTTCACCACCTCGTGGTCCGTCCACTTGGTAAAGCCGTAAGATCTACTCTTGTTGATGAGTATCTTTAGGCGGTTGTACATCTCTTGGGGAGATTCACCATCCATAATGGCAAACCTCCCGAGCTCTCCTTCAATGAGCTCAATCTTTGCTTCTTTGACGACTCAGTTGCCTTCATGAGCCGTCTTGAGAGTGTCCCAAATATCCTTGGCCACCTCAAGTTCATCTACTCGGTTGAACTCATCTCTTGAGAGAGAAGAGATGATCACTCCGGCCGCTTGGGCATTGCGGTGAAGGAGCACAACTTGCTCCGGAGTGATATCTTCTTCATTCTTAGGGATGTGTACCCTGGTCAACACGATTTGCCACAGTAAGGGGTTGAGTGACACAAGATGGATCTTCATGTTGTGATTCCACATCCCGTAGTCGATTCCATCGAATTGAGGAAGCTTTCCCAAAGGGATGGAAAGGTAGTGGTTGTTGGATACAAGGCGTTCATAGTTGTAGCCTTGTTGGTTGTAGTTGATTGTACCACTTGATGTGGAGGTTGAGGTGTCAACCTTGGGAATCTTCAACTTCTCTCAAAGTTTTGCCTTGAGCTGACGAATCTCTTCGTCATCCGTTGACTTATCTTGATAGAAGAGAATCTCTTCTGGAGTTGCTTGGACCTCATTGGTTGAAACTTCTTCGTACCCCACTCCAGCCATCTTCTCTCCGAGTTGTTAGACTCTTTTGGGAGAGCCCTGCTCTGATACTAATTGAAAGTTGCCTAGAGGGGGGTGAATAAGCTAATTGACCTGAAATGACTTAATAAAACGAGATTAATACACAGAGGGCGGACTAGTCCGGTCTAGGGGCGGACTAGTCCGGTCCACCTACAGGGAAAAGCCTAAAAAGGGTTTCTAACAGGTTTTAGTCCAATTCTTGTGATGCAAAGTTTTGGTAGAATAAATTAGTGAGCCTTAACAAGTTATATGGCAAGTATGAAGCTAAGGATCACAATGAAACAAAGGTGATGAGCAAAACCGGTAAAGCTAACCCTAGAAGCAATATGTGATGAATGAAAGCTAAGAACACAAGTGACACGAGGATTTTATCCCGAGGTTCGATCTCACACAAGGAATCTACGTCCCCGTTGAGGATTCCACAAAGGATCGGGTTCAACAACCCTTCCCTCACCAAGTTTACCGCACAGGCCTAACTTGGTTCTCCACTATCACAAAGAATGAATACAAGATTCGTTGGGGCTTCTCACAATCTGAGGCTCCCACCACAAATACAATTACGAATCACAAAGATTAACTCAAGCCACAGATCACAAAGATTCACAAAGTGCAAGAGATCAAACCGAGAGCCAAAGAGCAGTGTTCTTCCTCTTCTTCACCTCACTAAACCCTAATCCACACAAGAATTAGTTTTAGAGGGAATGTAGGCAAGAAGGAGGTTTTGGGAGGCTCAAGGTTGCTGTGGCGGCGCTAGGGTTTCAACTTGCTCAAAAGGTTGGTTCAAATGAACCTAGGGGTCCTCTATTTATAGATGTCCCAAGCCCATACTGCTGACTTCAGCAGATGGGCGGACTAGTCCGGCCTACAGCCCGGACTAGTCCGGCCTAGGGGACCACTGACGTCCCTGACAACTGACGCACTGCGCGGCATCGTCACACTACCCGCCAAACTTCAAATTCAAACGGTCATTTCAACAACGGTCTAGTCCGCCCTTCACCGGACTAGTCCGATCTCACACAGAACCTTTTGTTCCGTGTGAAAATGGACTAGTTTGAAGACCATGGACTAGTCCGGCCTTCCCAAACTTAGTCTCTGAATCACCGACTCCTCTCAAACCCGGACTAGTCCGGCCCCCAGGGCGGACTAGTCCGATCTCAGTCAGGACCTCTTGGTCCGTACTAAAAGGGACAAGTCCGTGGTTTTGGGACTTAGTCCCCAAAACACACTCCACGACTACCCGGACTAGTCCGTCCCACTACGGACTAGTCCCAACTCAGTCAGACCCTTCTGGTTCGGCTGAAAATGGACTTGGCCGGCCAGGGACGGACTAGTCCGACCACCTGCAAGGACTAGTCCGTCCCTACTACCAGACTTCTTCCAAATCTTTTCTCTCAAAAAGTTTGACCTCTAAACCGATTTGAGCTCCCAACTTGATCTCAATGCACTTTACACATACATCCTCACACATACTTGGCTAGTCTAAACTCGACACACTAGAAACCCTAGTTTCTCCTTTTCGAGTTGACATCGCCGTTTCCATCTTTTTCCTTTTTGAGGGATTGTGCTTCCACTTAGTCCACACCTGTGCTTAAGATCACTGAGCTTATTAGTTACTTAATTGTCATCATCAATCATCCAAAACCCACGAGGATCCTAGATGCACTTTCACTATCTATCTCGTTCTTGTGGAGGGGAGAGTACCTGTACAGCCTTGCGTTCACCGGCACTGCTCCTGGCACCAGGGGAATAGCATGGTCAAACGGTCTGGTTGGAGGTAACTCCTTCGGATTATTGAAAACATCTTGAAATTGCCCCAACAACAACTCGATGTCTCCCTTCTCAACCCTTTCCCCATCTCCTGAGGACTTCTCTCCTAGGTTCTCCACCAACACCATTGCCCAGACTTCCTCCCCTTTGAACCACGTGGCAAGTTGGTCCAGTGACATTCCAGAGACTTCCTCCCTCGTCTCCCAATCCCCCTTCAACTCCACCTCTTTTTTCTTGGACAGTGAACCGTATGACATTGTTCCTCCAATCACACTTCATAGGACTAAACTTCATTAGCCAGTCATACCCCAGCAAGACATCATAAGCCCCCATGGTCAAGAACCTCATGTCTCCTTTGAATGTCTGTCCTCCACACCACCACTCAAAGTCTTTCACCACCCTATCACTCCTCATCTTCTCTCCTGATGCCACCTTCACTTCCAGGGGGAGCAGCTCCTAGTCCTCAGCCCCAACCTCTCCACAAAGGCTGCATTCACAAATGACATCGAACTCCCCGAATCCACTAGCATCACACACACCTTGTTTTGCACGATGCTTCTCAACCTCATGCTGTTCTGCCCCTGAGTACCCACCACAGCATGAACCGAGATGTGCAGGCACTCCTCTGCTTCCTCTTTCTCCTTCTCCAACCGGATCAAAATATCATCAGCCAACTCTACTTCCCCTTCATTAACCACCACTGCATTCACCTGCGCCATGGTCCTCTTGGGACATCTCTGCTGATGCCCCGGTTCATACTTCTCTCCGCAGGCGTAACATAGTCCATTCAGTCTACGAAAGTCTCTTAGCTGCCTCTCTTTGGTCAAATCTGTATGGGTTGCTCCTGCCCGGACCTCTAGAGTCCGCCAACCTCCTCCTCTGCCTCCAAACACACCTCTACTTGCCTTCATCTTCCCCTTCTCCTGCACCTCCTTCTGTACCCTTGCCAACACCATGGCTCGATTCACCATAGCAGGAATCTGGGATTTCACCGGACCTTGCAACTCCAACTTCAATCCCTTCATGAATTGGGTCACGTAGAACACCTCATCTAGCTCCGGGTTGTGCATCGAAGTGGTGTATCTCGCCTCTTCAAACCTCGTGATGTACTCCTCTAGATCCCCTGTCTGCCTCAGATGAATCAGGTCGTGCATCGCCTGCGGATACTCGTACTCCCCGAACTTCTCCTTCATTGCGCCAACAAACTCCCTCCATGAACGCAACCCAGCGGTCGTCTTGTACATCTGCAACCACTTAGCAGCCTTCCCATCCATGTGAATGCTTGCAGCACGCACCCATACTCCCTCTGGCACATTGAAGATGGTGAAATAGTCTTCGCACTTGTCGATCCAGATGGTCGGATTCTCGCCCGAGAATCGGGGAAAGGTCAACTTCAGGAACGATTTGTCGCCTCCCGACCCCCGAGGTCCT
This sequence comes from Tuctoria greenei, assembly GCA_036927565.1. Classification (NCBI taxonomy): domain Eukaryota; kingdom Viridiplantae; phylum Streptophyta; class Magnoliopsida; order Poales; family Poaceae; genus Tuctoria; species Tuctoria greenei. Next base: position 88,913,459 of record JAYESD010000008.1, read on the forward strand.
GCTCCGCCTTCCCCTCCACTTGCCTCCATCCTTCTTCCTTCCCCGATCTGCACCGCAACCCTTCTCTCATTATCCTCCACCTGCTTCACCAGACGATTGTGCTCCTACGCCGTCTGCTCCACCATCGCCATCGTCAGGGTCTGTTGGCCCCGCAACTCCTTCTGACCCTGCGTCAACTCATCCAACACCCGGAACACCTTTCCCCAATGCTCCTCTTCCACCCTCGCACTCTCCTCCATCGCCTGCAACACAAACTTCGTCTGCACTGAAGGTTTAGCAGGCGCCGTCGTGCCTCCCCTGGAACTCCCAATCTCCTCCCAATCTCCAACGCTACTCCCGATTCCCTCCGTGAGAAATACCGAGAAGACCGAAATAAAGAGGAATGGCTCTGATACCAGGTGTTACATCCCGTGGACCGAAGGTCGTCGGGCCTTCGACGTGAAATGCGACAGCGGCGACGCCACGACGGGAGCCGCGGGCGCGCGGACGACGACACGAGACACACGCGAGGTGATTTCTCCAGATTCTTCGATGTGTTCTCCTCAACGAGTTTCGGTTACATATTGGGATGCCCTGACAGTGGGCCCCACACCGACACCTTGACCCCACACGTCAGGACGACTCTTCTTAACTCTCCTCCCACCGACGGATCAACATTCTCTGCAGTACTGCATGTGCAGTAGCAGAGGCTGACATGTGGGTCCGGTGGATGCTAGGCCCACATGTCAACCTCTGCTACTGCACATGCAGTACAGCAGAGGATTTCAACCCCCACCGACACCCAGACTCACGCACGCCAGATGCTTCCCGAACCACCAACTCAATCCTCCGCCGATTCCGCTTCCAGCCTTTCCTCCGCCGCACCCAGCTCCGCCGTGGGTCTTCCTCCTGCTCTTGCCGCTGTACCACCCGCCGGATCCACTGCCGTAACAGGCGGCGGCCGCGGCCGTGGTATCGCAGCTCCGGCTAGAGGCATCGGCGCTGGGTACTGTACCCCCCCCCCCCCCCCCCCCCCCCCCCCCCCCCCGCAGCTCGCCGGCCTCAGCCTCGGCATCTCCCTCTCCCTCTCCGCTGCCGGCCCCCTCCTCCCCAAGCAGCGGCGGCAGCAGCTCCAGCCGAGAGCGTACGTGATTCTTTCTTTACTTCTTTCTCCGATTGAGCTTTGTTGGGGAAAAAAAGTGCTGCATTGCCTGATGATTTTTTGGTACGGCTCTGAGTCATACTACTACTAGTTTAAGATCTTGCTACGACCCATGCTACAGCTCAGACACATTTTAGAATCCGGTAGCATCTCACCAGCACCGTATAACGGCAACATCATAACCACCTCCTGAAATGATTTTTGTGTATGTTTGCTATCAAAAGAATTTGGTTTTCCAAAAAAACTTGTCTGAAACTTCTTAACAATATTATAGGTTATCATATCTCGACAACTGACTATCGATATAGCAAGCGCAGGGCCATGCTCTGATAGCCATACCTGAACTAATAAGCATGCATTGGCAATGATATAATAGTGCAGCAGACTTGTCGTATGGTACTTTTTAAACTGATAAACTTACTACTATATTCCAAAAAAGTAAAAAAATAATACTGGTAAACTCTGTGTCAATGACTAATCAGGACACTGTCTGGTATTGTGAGCAGTTATTAACCCCTTGTATCTCAAATTTTCAGGACAAGAAACAAAATTCAGACCTCCTGAGGTGCAGAAACGAGGATCCTGCAGTACAAGAAGCTGTGGTGGGAGGCCGGCAAGCGCTTCGTCAAGCTGCACCTCTCCACCAAGGCCCTCAAGACCATCGAGAAGCACGGCCTCGACAACACTAATGTAGAGACCCAATTTAGTAGTCTTGATTTCCAGTAGCCTTGTTTTTCATCTATGTTTTTCAGTAGTTAAAATATGTTTGATCTGCTAACATGGCTACCTTTACCTCGTAGAAACAGCTTGTCTGAGGGGGGTTGACCTTGTTGAGATTGGTCCTCCATTGCTGTTTGAAGTTTCTTGAACTATTGCTGGTAAATCACTACTGTATGTTCCCTTCTATCTCCTCTACTATTTCCTTATTGGTTTCTGAATCTTTATATTTAGTACATGTACAACTTGTTTATTTGTCAACCTTATTGTTTGCAATGGCTGTATTCATATTAGTATTGTTTTGTTTATCTTTGTAGTCTTGATTGTTGACTGTTTATTCATATTACTTGATTGTTTGTAGCCTTGATTGTTTGTTCCTATTACTTTGCTAGTTCCTGTCTGACTTGTTACAGAGCATGATGACTTGTTACTAATGCTGCTGTATGTTCATTTAATCAAAGAAATTCTCTGATAGGAAAAAAGCTGTTGTATGTTCATTCTACTAGCTCTAGTTGCTAAATGTGGAGTGCAGCAGTTACTGCCATATTATTCTCTCTAGAGTTAAGAGTGTTTCCATGCCTGTTATTGTTTTATGTGACCCTGTAATTCTTTGCCCTCCCTGTCTGTCCTGCTTGTAGTTGGACCCATATGTAGTTATATTATTTCCATCAACTTCATCTTCACTCTGTGAGCAACAAACGGATCCATTGGAACCAATAAAGGCTATGTACAAAGAAAATTAACACTAAGTTTAACTTAAAGAAGAAAACCAAACGCTAAGTTCTGGAAGCATAAAAGTCTGCAACTGCTTCATGATGTGGAGCTTCTGTCTTCGACCTCACTATCACACACCCAAATGACATCCTTTAGCCCCTTTGAAATTGTTCTGTATAACTGTGAATAGGAGAGTTTGGTTAGTGACTTGATGTTTAAAATAACTGTAGAACTGTGATTTATGTATTAAGTTCAGTTTGCAATAAACAGCATAGAACCTTTTGGGCCATATGCTGGTTTTATCATCATGCCTCTGTTTCATTGCCAATATTATAACAGGTATATCTGATGGTTGAATGTCTTGCTTGTGGCCCCATAACTTTATATTAGAGTTAGGAGCCATATGTGGATTAAATCACTATGCTTCTGTTTCGTTGCAAATGCTATATCATGTAGTATTTCTTTTTTTAAATGCCTTACAAATGCTATATCACTATGCCTTCATTTCTTACACGTTTTAACATTCTTACTGTCTTTTGGATTCCGAGTCTAAACTGAACACGGTATGCGAATCTTCTCAGGTTGTTGATTTTTGTTGTGGTTCAAATGATTTTAACTTATTGATGAAGGAAAAGTTAGAAGCTTCTGGGAAAAATTGCTTCTACAAAAACTATGATCTCATTCAGCCAAAGGTAGTGTACTTGTTAATTCCACATTCTCTCAAATTGCTAAAAGAACTGTATTCTGCTTCTCTTTCTTTGTCTGTTTCTTTAATATCAAACAAATTGCCAGATAGCATGTACTGACTAATGCAATAATATCCTGCAGGTTCTGGCAGATCCTGCAGGTTCTGGTAGAGCATTTCATTATCAACAGAGTTAGTTTTCAATAGTTGGAGTTAGTTAGCAGTTAGCTTTAGTCTTAAAAGAGTTTGAAGGCCATTGCTTTGTGTCGATCATATTGAACTTGTCATATACTGTACTTCTCACTTATTTGGCAAAGGATTTTTAAATTAAATTATTGCAGTCAAACCGTCGATGTACAAAATATATTCTCATATGTTTAGTTCAATTATTTAGAGCCATTTTTTCTTTTCTGCCTTTGTTTCTTTTAAAATAGTAATTTTGCACTGCAGCAGCATCCGTTTTCCTTTTAATTTGGACAGTTCAACTTTCTTCGTTACTGTAGCAGCCCACGGCTCAAAACGCATAAGAATTGCTGGGCCGGTTCAAATTTCTTAAACGGGCCAGGATCGGATAGGATTTTTAAAAGGGCTGGATCGGATAAAGATATTTTAAGATGAAAATGGATTGGGCCAAGATTGGGCCTAACGAAAAAAAAGGTTGGATAGAATTCGGGCTAGGCCTTAGCCCATTTGCAGGCCTTAGTTGCCGGTCGTCTAAATTCAGTAATAAAGTACCCATATGCATATAATTGCGACAAGACGAACTTCCCGGTAACGGCAATATATATTATATTGTTCGCAGTATCTACTGAACATTTCCAGCCGCTGAGAACAGAATGTAATCAGAGATTTTCGTAACGTGTAGTTGTTTATGAATGGCCAATGGAATGTTTACTGCGTGTTGGCTAAACTAATGAATTTGTGCCATGCTGATTACCATAGATGGTTGGCTTCCGTACCATCATTCATTCTACTCAAATAAGATAGATGGATGTATCCGAAGGGTTTCCAGGGAAGGTTACAACCCTCCTGGTCTGGAAAGGAACGACATGATGCCGAACAACAGAAATAGCACCCCGCTTGACAGCTCAACCTACAACAGGCCAACGGGGCACGCATCGGATTAGTTACTGGAGATGTCACACAAAGGAAATATAGAGTACAGAAAATGAGGTCAAACAACGGTTCTATTCCTAGCATATTCTCATATATTTGCAAGGCTAGCTAGACTCTTTCCTCCAAGAACAGCAGCAGTAGTGCACAATGCTTGCGCTCTAGGCATTGTAAGAAGTTTTGAGGGAATATCCGATAAGACATTTAGATACAGCATATGGATCAATATAAGAAGAAATTTGTACACTATGCCCCCCAGGACAACGCCAAACGGATTTTCATCGGCAACCAAGCCAATAGTAGCAATCTGATAAGAGATTCAACAAAAGTGAAAACATTATCTATACATGGCATCAGTTGCTTCACGGACTTCCAACACATGTAAGGTTGTATTATGTCTTTGCAGAAGCTGGTGAACAATCTGTTCTTCAAAAGAGGATAAGAGGGAAACCGTGGTGCATCTTCAGTGAGACGTCGGCGTCTACGTGCATGGCGCTGTAGCAGCCGACGTCGGAGGGTTTTCTCGACGTACATCTCAGTGACTGAGGATCTGGTGAGGTCGTCGACGGCATGGACTGAAGTTGGACAGGTCATCGGCGACATGGGGGTTCCAAGACTATGGCTATGACGACTCACACTGGCACCAGACGCTCGCACGCATCGGGGCGTCGATCCGGAGGCACAGAGAATTCTCGACTTCGAACATCTTGCAAGAAGGTCGGAATTGGCGATTGCATCGTCTCTGAGTCGAGGATCAAATAGACCTCAGGCGATAAGCGGGTCTTGATTTCAAGTCCTAGATGCATGCGGCGAGGAGGAAATTCAGAAGATCATTGATGTAAAGAGTCAAGCTGCACCCATCAAAATTTTAGGTATGATCAATTGTGGCTTCAAATCTAACTCTTTGCAGGATAGATCCAGAAACGATGGGCGACAGAGAGCTGCTGCTTGGGGAAGCGATATCACCGGGCCCGATCTGAGTTTGCAGGACTCTTCGAAAGTTTGTAATTTGGTGGAATCAAATTTGAATAACAAAGGCCTTCAAAATGTGGAAGTACGTTCTAGGCCGAAGATGAGCAGCCCTAACACGATTTTGCCGTACCGACCTACCTCAGGCTGGTGGCTCTTTTCAAGAGAACGAGCACTAGGGTTTCCTCACGTGCGACTCAAGTCGCATACCGCTGCCGTGCAAAAACATATGCAGAGGCGGCGCGCTCGACAATGGAGAGAAGGGGAGACAATGGTGCGTGGAGAGGGGGCTACCTTAACTGGGCTCCCGGTCATGCTTATGCGCAAGGCTATGGCAGAGATGAAGAAGGCCCCCACTTTCCTCTAGGGTTTGGTGGAACTGGACCAAGAGGCAGAGCGATGATGGGGAATTATCAAGGACACACAAGATTCGGAGGTGTTGGCAACAGAGGGCAGAGTGGAAGGTCGAACACAACTTCAAAGGAGGCTATGGGAGAGCGGGAAGATCTAACTATGGTAGAGGAGGTTTTGGCTCGGGTAGCCGAGGCAGAGGCTTGCATGGAGGCTTCCATGTACCAGGGAACAGATTTGGCAATCAAGAAGGGCAGGGGATGAGTTTGCATGGAGGTATCTAGGGGCAAGGAAGCAACTTCGACAATCAAGAAGGATAGGGAATAGGCAACATCTCCCTCAACTTACCGTCTCAAGCGGCAACATTGTTGACCCAAGCATTTTCATCTGTGGCTGGCATGACTCAAGCTATGAATGGAGGGAAGAATCCTGAGACACCGAAGTCATCATACAAAGTACAAGAGATTAAATCTTTCTCAAAGCCGAATAGACAGGAAGCTCCTGAATCCTCTAAATCTAGTGGAGCCTCTACTGCCAAAGTTGCTTTATCTAAAGTCTGGGTCAAGTTTATCAGACTGCCGATGGAGTACAGAGAATTCCTCATAATCTGGCAAATAGGAGCTCTGTTAGGGGTTTCGAAAGAAGTGGATATGCTTTTCACAAATAGATATGACATTTGCCGACTCCAGGTGTTAGTCATTGACCCATCTTTAATACCTGTATACATTGATGTGGTGATAGATGATTTTGTGTATGAGCTGAAGATTCGTGTGGAGAAAAAAAGCAATGAAAATAACCGATGGACATGGACATCGACAAGCCCCAAGTCCGGGGGAACAACAGCATCAAAATGAAAATGGCCAGAGGGACTTGACCGAAGGAGGCTTAAGGGGAAATGATGAAAGACAGCAGCGAGGTACGGGGCCAGAAAATATGGGTGCAAATCGGCCTTATAAGCAGGGTCAAGTTTTCCATGTGGCAATGCCAAACATAGAGAAATACTAGGAGGGTTACAGGAGGAAGGTGCTCCTAAAGAATCAGCCGGACCAGGGAGCAGTGCAATTATATGATCAGCAAGGAGATGTGAGAATGGAAGAGATGGAAGAAGGAAGTCTACAGATTATAAACTGGGAGCAGAATACAGGCCAAAAGGAAAAAAATAGCTTGATGGAGGTTGTTGATAATAATGAGGTATGCGATGATTCGTATGAATTATTTGAAAATATTATGTATCGAATGCTTTAGAAAATTTTCACATTGATTAGATGGTGGAATCTGAGGGGGGAGAACAGAATTGAGGTGGCAAGAGAGCCGTCAGGGAGGTCTCACCATCATTTTTGGCTTCACGCAAGAGTAAGAGGAGTACCACGGGAGATGAAAATGTGCTGGAGAGAGCTGAAAAGCTAAAGGCAAAAAGAAATGAAGGCCAGTCCCCGTTATCCTTCCTCGATATGAGTGATAATAATATTTGTGGACCTAAATAAGGTTGGGTTTTTTTTATGTGATCAAGGGTCCAACAATAGGAACGAACATAAAAAGAGGCTATTAAATTGCTAAGGAAAGGGGAAGTAGACATGATTTTAAATACAAGGTGTGGAGACAGGACAATAGCAATATTAGAAGAGGAGGAGAAAATAATACAGAAGAGGAGGAAGTGGATAGGTTTATTCTTAGTCATCTATGTAATGACATAATGCGAGATGTGATGGATATCAACGATGATTTGGTTGATCGTATTGATTATGAACTCCTGTCACAGTGTGAAGACCGGGGTCCCGACGTCCAAAGATCTCATCGGGTGGTGTCGTACGACGCGACACTCAATAGTATACATGAAAAGAACCAAAATAAAATACAAACCAAGTCTTTTATTTATAAACACAACGGAAGTTTTTACAATACCAAACGAAGGAAAAAGTCTATACATCATAGCTACGCTCTCGGCTCTAGCTATGCAAAAGCAAAGTCGTTCATGTCCTTAGGACGCTTCGCACAAGCAACACTCACTGTCCTTATCATAGTGGCGTGCAGGGATCCCACTCAGCCATGAACCCTGATGAGGGTAAGGCGTCGTCGTCAGGCCCTTCATCAACAGTATAACCTGCAAAAACTCGTAAACTGCAAACGTGAGCATAAGACCCAGCAAGACTGACGCGTCTCACTAGACATATGCAAGGTAAAGACTAAACATAGGTAGGAAATAATATAAGTAGACTCGCCTACAAGTGAATCCTTATAGTCATGTTTTAAGTAGCAAAGGACATTACTCAGACACGACACATCATAGACTCCACAATCAAATAAGAAACGCTTTGCCGATGATATAGCATGTCCAAAGCACATAATGCTATTACAGGTTAAGTGTTTGAAAACTGTAAACTTTAATTGTGCTATTTTTAAGCCACACAAGGTTGTAATACAATATTGTAGTTATTGCAGCAATTTATAATGTTTTAAATACTGTGGATTACTACCCAAATAATCGCGAGGGGCAGTGATTGCAATCAGTAGACACTCGGATAACACGTCACATATACTCATTTCGGAAGTGGAGTGAATCACACTTCAATACTATTTTGTATGTAGCAATCTTTCAAAGAAAACACAAATGCCGAACCGATCCTTTCGTAACGGGCAGGAGGTCCCCGTGCAGAGCGTGTCTATGTCCGTCAGAAGATTTACACCTTGTTGCCCTTAACCCACTCCTATAAAATGGTAGGGTAAGCCTTGACACCCAAGTTAACCAATTACATAGGTTTCCCACTTTCAAACTTGTCCAACAAGGCCGCACACGGATTGGTCCTCAATCGACACAAGCAGGGCTACGCACGTGAGACTACGTCTCGCTGCCTCCTATCCTGTTGCTCGTTCTCAAATTCATATTCATAGATCATTCTTTAATCAAATCCATCCCGTGTGATATAAAATCCTATCTCGCGAGTAGATTCCAACTACTCGACTTCTACCGGACTCCTCAAAACATTAGCATATGACATTTTCTACTCGTCAAGTTGTAGACCTACCCAATACTCCATGGAATTCGTGGGTCATGCAAGTGGAGTATCAATACACCTTAGACATAATGCAATTCAAACTTTAGACTTAGAGACAATTATGTCATTGACCCTGCTTTAACATCTAATTGTACTTTTAACCTCCTTTTTAGGATTTGCACATTTGACCCTTATTTTTCAATACGAAATCACCGTTTGGTCATGCGTTAACAGTTCTGTTAGCTCAAGGTAATTTAGGGCGTGTTTGGCATGGCTCTATTTTTCAGTAGAGCAACTCTACTCTAAAATGCTAGGGTGGAGCAACTCTGTCGTGGTAAAGGAGTTGTCATTAGAGGTGTTTAGCTGGACAAATTTTCTCAACTCTAAAAAGTAGTGGTTTTAGGATACAATTCCAATTTTACACTCATTTTTTGTTGGACTTGTTTCATGTTTGTGGGCCGAGTTGTTCAAGTGAATGTGCCTTTTTTTCTTAAAGTTGTTTGCTGCAGACATTTTTTTTTCACTTTTTCCATTTTTTGTTTGACACGTTATGGTGTGACGTCAGGTGCTGGTACTTTTGTGCTTGTGTGCTGTTACCATTTTTTTACACTTTTTTAGTTGCTACGTCCCACTGCTAGCTGCTGGACAGATTTTTTCATAAAGACGAGTGCACATATGACATTTGCTCAGGCGCCATAGCTCTGTATGCTTCTACATTTGCTAAAGATTAATATATTTGGACAAAAATTACAGTACAAAAGAACCGAAGTAGCTTGGATCATTGGCACATAAAAAAACAATCACAAAACTTTACATGCAATTCACAAGTACTGCATGATGAATAGCTGGTCAAACAAATTACAAGTTCACTTACTCAAGTTTACAAAAGTCTAACAAGACATATACCGCATGATGAATAAGGTGTATTCGATAATGAAATCCACTCACTTTATAGACTGGATTTTATCGATCTTTGCTGCAGTTCAAGAACAGTGAAGCGGAGAGTTTTGTGTCAGCTGGATCCCTTTATACTGGATGTACCGCAGACCTATCAATGCAAAGAAATTGATTCAATCACACATGTTGCTCAAAATAATCATAGACATGTAGTGAAATTTGACAAACGCAAAGGAGATGGCAGCAGCAGCAAAAGCTAAGAGACAGAGCCAACGGACACGCATGAATCCAGGAACACCAACGAATCAAGCCAGATCGACGCGATGCCCTGTTCAAGACAGAGCAATCACGCCACAATGCCTCTGAGGTCGACTAGATCAATGCGTGAAGGGAGGGGTGCAGAGGAAAGTAAGCTGATAAGGTCGGCGATTCTATGCACATACGGGGCGAGCGGCACCGTCCGGCGGCGGGCGACGAGCGATCCAGTCTGGCGGCGGCCTAGGGTTTCCACAAACGGCCTCAACCTAGGAATAGGAGTGCTCAAGGTTCGCGCGACGAGGGAAGTGGGCAGCGGTCGACCGGAGGCGACGACGGCGGCAGCGGCACCCTGCTTGACCCGAGGTGTGCTGCCGAGTCTCCCGGATAGATGGAAAAGTAGACCAACGAATCGTTTTTTGTGTAACTAGTGGCAATTGCGGGTAAATACCTCTGAACTCCACAACTAGGTTTATAATTATGATTTCTGGAGCAACAAAAGGGGTACTCCAAAATAATGAACTAGAGCTCCATGAACTCTTTAGAGTTGACCCCCTTTATGGAGTTTTGGAGTTGACATGTTTGGCAGCATTTTTTTAACTCTTTCCTAGAGTTCGTTTTTGGAGCCATGCCAAACACGCCCTTAGATTATTAAAAAATAAAAAAGTCATATTAATAATAGAAGGGGACCAAAATGCCCTTATCTTACCCTATCCCTCGGTTGGACCTCAACTCAGCCCGTCAGCCACATCTACGCAGCGGCAACAGCGGTTGGTAACGCGCTTGGCGAGGCGGTGGCTGAGTGCAGGACCCGACGGCGGGGGAGCAAGCGCGCGACGGGCGGCGGCTGTGCGCGGGACCGGGAGGCGGCAGCGGAGCAACGCGCGGGACCAGGAAGCGGCGGCGGAGCAACTTGCGAGACCGGCCGTAAGGCGGCGTTCAGGTATGCATAAGAAGTTGATTATATACTATACCAAATTGCAAGAATAGGGAACGCTAGGATCAGTCTAGGATCTACGGAAACGACACCAGCTTAACTTGCAAGCGATCTAACAAAATCAGTGGCCATCGCATTGATCTGATCGTTGTTGTGTGCCGGCGGTGGGCTGGCGTACGTGTGGTCAAGCAGGTGCTTAGATAGCTGCAGCCTTTCAGCAAACAATTATGAATGTTCATCTATCTGTCTCTAGTAAAGTGTCGCAAACATCAGAGTCCTATTTTCCACCTCATGTGGAATGATAACTCCCGGGTGACCGAAAAAAAGATTACCTGAATACAATTTTTAAATCTCATTCAAACAAAAATATTAAAAAATGTTTCAATTAGTGCTAAAATTTCATTATAATGATAGGCATAATGCTGTTTTTTTATGTAAAAAGTAGAGTCATAAATGAATACTACAATTAAAAGTAGGCTCAATTGTGCAAGGATACATGTCTTTTGGTTATGAAGTTAACACCGTTAAGTGGTCTTAACGGAGTAGGATCATTTCATTTGCTCATTTCAAAAAAACATGGTCATATAAACAAACCCTAAAAAGAAAAGTCAACCGTACAATTAAAGTGAAAAACGAGGTCAGTTTCGCAAATAGCCCATAGACTTAATAGTGATACAAATGAAAACTTTGCAAGATCTCTTAAATACAAACTGGGGCTTGCCTTGAGTTGCAACAAGATAAATGTCAATGAAGTCAGTTGCTTTATCATGCAGTAGAGCTTCGAGTCGATGACTTTCTTCTAGTGTCTTTGCTGCTGCTCCGGATGAGAGATGGCTTGCAGCAAGATCCAAGTGATGCTTCTCGTCGAGCTCCATCATCATGTGATCTATCGAGATGGATATGCATATAAGAGGATGGCAATTTATTAACTTAATAAACGAAGTTGTGTAACACTTAACCAAGAGTAATCTAGCTAGAACTGAAGGGTATGTCTCTGTTGTGTACAACAACGGAGGAGAAAACAAACAAAGTGAGACATAGGAAGATTTGACATGATGTGAAATGATCACATGAGAAGATTGCAACTTAGCGAATTAGGAATTGAAGTTGCACAAACTCAATAAGGAGTAAACCCAGATAAGAAGAAGAGGCCTGCTGCTGTGGAGTATAGGAACAGGGAGAATCAAGTGGCGACTTAGATGAATGTGGACATGAAGTGAAATAACCATTGTTTTGGACATTAGGAAAATCATCATCCAATTACTTGAATCAAGAAGTTCCACTGGTACTGTATATTTTATGGTGGAATAAAATAATTAGGAATTATAATTATGTTGTTGTGCTGAACAGCAACAGGGAAGAATTAAGGGTAACTTAAGAGATTTGGAATATGAAGTGGAATAGGCAAAGTTATGGACATAGGGATGTACTTCTCAATTCTACATGTTCAACAGCTTCATTAGACCTAGAAATTTTACAGTAGGTTAGTATAGGTATGTAGAAGAAACCAGAGAAGTTTCAGCTATAACAGAAAAAATTATGTTCTACACAATTCCTTAAGTGTCATAGTTTCTCTGAATTTTGATGGCAAACCAGGACCTTTGTCATGGCTCCTAGTAGGTTTTCTTGTTAGTGTTGCTTATATGGAGTCCAACAAAATTAGTTTGACATTTTTCTAAGTATTCTACAGGCAGATATGAATTTTACAAGATTCCATGTTTTTCTGAAAAAGCTAATGTTGTTTTCTGATATTTTCACTAAGCTGAGCAAAATCCCTTAATTTGACTAACTTAGTAAAGGTTAATGAAGCTATAACTTTTACTGGACACTCTAAGGTACTAGCAGAAGATTTTTGCAAAGTTTGAGAATTTTTCATATAGTGGATCTCCTGGTATTAGTTCCTAAAGGGATTTGGAATTTGATTTTTTCAGAAAATCACAGGTATTTTCATGCCATGTAACCTGCACCATTGCAAAGTACATGTAAACAGGAGTCCAGCAAAATTTATTTGAGAAGTTTTGGCCAATTCTACAAGGAGTAATGTTTTTTGGAAGTTTGAGTAGAATTTGGACTTAATTTCGAATGGGAAAATAGATTAAGTGGCTGACAGTGGGGTCCACTGGTCAGCTCCATCTTCTACCTCTGGACAGCTCGAATAGGAGGCTTCACAGTGGCTTCACTCGTCCGTTGCCGTGTCTGGGGTCGACAAAAGGCAGCGATTCAAAAACAAGAATTGATCCCCACATCTTGGAACACATGTTGGGCAACATGGCAATACTCGATGGCGACTGAAATGGCACCGTTGACGGCGGCATGGCGGACACCATGGTAGCGCCATGGATGAAACAGCGCCGAGTGGGTTGATTTGGCTAGGGATTGCATCCTAAAGAACCCTTGGTCGACGAGGAACATGAATCTGACCTATAATTGGACGGAACACGGCTGCAATGTAAGAATCAACGGTGACCTAGGGTTGAGCCGAAAATGGGATATTTCGTTCTCCTCCATGAAAAGACTATGGTTTTTCGATTGGCTTGCTCTGAGGAATGCGCCAAGGACTCAAGAAGATAGTCTCTAATAGGAGTGAGCTAAGTTGCAGTGTATAATTCGAATTAAGGCGAATTCAAGCTGTTATTCTTATACTTGACAGTTGCAAGGTCTAGAATACCGGTTCACCGGCGCTACAGCAAGGCAAGAGGGTTGGGGAGTACGAAAAGGAGGTTAGGGCGGACCTTTGAGCATGATGTTCCGGCTGTGCAAGAGACAGGAGAGGCCGAGCAACGTGGAGGCATGAAGGCGGCCGAAAAACAGAAGTGATGAACAAACTCTCTGCTTGCCACGGAGAGGAGAGGGAGGATCACGTCGTGGGCGCCTTCAGGAGCTTGAGGGAGAGCTGGCGCGACCTTCAATGATCCCAGCTAAGCGGCAAAAGGACGTGGCACGCCGGGCGCCTGTGAAGCAGGGGCGGGCGCCGCATGACAGCTTTGAACTCGACGAGCAGAGCTTGAGCTGAGCAAGGAACGGTTCACAAGGGTGAGCAAACGTATGCTGAAGCTTAAAGCTCCTCATGCCGTGGTGAAACAATAAGGGAAGCAGAGGGAGCGCCGGCGGTAGAGTCTTCTATACGAGGGTGAACAAGAAAGCCTGTTTCGGTCAGTCTGGTTGCCTGGAGTGGATGAGGAATGAGAGAGTGAGACCAAGCTGGAAAGTATATTTGCATAACCGATGCTTACCGCCTTAGGCTGGCCAAGCGCTGGCGAGGTGCCTGCTTGCCTGGCACGCTGAGAAAAGAGGAGACTAAGTCATGTCGACCTGACCATTGGGGCCCACTAGCAGTGGGTGCTCCTATTCTTATCTTCTCTGTTGCATTCGTTCCCAGACCAAACAAACTCCCTAAAGTTTCAAACTTGGCAGCCAAGAAAAATAAAATACGTAGAATCCACATACGAACTCCAATTTGAGTATTGACAAGGTTTGAGTCGAATTCAAATTTGAATTTTGACTTTTTAAAAGTTTTTCAATGTCCTTATTGAAATAAATCGCAATTAAGGTTAAAAAATTATAAAACATTGCATGTCAGTTATTTTAGATATGGGGAATCCATTGGTGAACTCAATTTTGATGTTTGATTTTTTTTATTTTTTTAAGTTCGCAATTTCACATTATTGCTCTTCTCGAATGCGGACTTTTACACACAGGGCACCACCAGGGGTGGTATTAGAAATAAATAAACTAAAACTTATAATAAATGAAAGGTGTATTATGGAATAGTGATGGATTCGGCAACCCGGCCAAATTCTGTTTTTTTGTCAGAATTCACGAAAGAACAAAATCTCAGCTTCATAGGGATATTTGAAATGGGTGTAGAAGACTTTACATGCTTGTTTTAAGGAACTTATGTGGTGGTAAAAATTTCTTTTGGCATAATAAAGAGCCACAAGGAAGATCAGAAGGTATTTTATTGGGTGTTAATCAGGACGTCTTTAATGTAGGATCGGTGGATGAGGGAGATTTCTACGTCAAGTTTCATATGCGCAATAGATCTGATAATTTTATATGGGCCCTAATAATAGTATATGGTCCAGCTCAAGTACATTTCAAAGAACAATTCTTAATTGAGTTAGTCTGTGCAAAAAAGTTAGCCACCCGATGTTAATCGGTGGTGATTTTAATATTATGCGGAGTCGCAAGGAAAAAATAAAGGAAATTTTGATAGTAGGCAGCCATTTTTTAATGTGGTTATAGATGGATTATGTTTGAGAGAGATGGAAATGACTGGAAGACAATATATATATGGGCTAACTCACTCTCAAACCCTACTTATGAAAAGTTAGAATTTTAGTGTCCACGGAGTGGGGGGTAAATACCCGACCTCAAATGTCGCAGCACTTCAAAGAGGAATTTCAGACCATACTCCTCTCCTACTAAGTTTTGATGAAAATCATCAGCCCAACCAAATGCCTATTCAAATTTTAATTAGGCTGGTTGATCTGTGACGGTTTTAAGAACTTAGTGAAGAAAGTATTGGATGGAAATTTTAATAAAACAACACCAATAGATAGATGGCAAGCCAAGATTAGACGCTTGTGTCAGCTTTTTAGAGATTGGGCTAAAAACACAAGTGGAGCGTATAAAAAGAAAAAAAAAAGAATTGCTTGATAAGGTGGATTATTTAGATAAAAAAGGCGAGAGAGATATTCTGACTGGAGAGGAAGTGGGAATAAAAAATCAGGCGCAGGACCGAGTAGCTCAGTTGTTAAAGGAGGAGGAGATAGTGGTACCAAAGAGCAAAAGACAAACATTTATTAGAGGGAGATTCAAACACCAAGTATTTTCATCTATTAGCTAATGGTAGGTATAGGAAAAGTCACATATATCAGCTGCTCGATGGGGATAAGGAGATTAGTGGTGACATGGAATTAATGAAGTACATAACTAAATATTATAAAATTTTGTTTGGCCCACCAATTTTTTTTTCAGCTAGATGCATCGGGATCAAATGACATACCACAAGTTTCTGGGCAAGAGAATGAAATATTAACAAACAAATTCACGGAGGAGGAGATTAAATATGTTGTTTTTCAGATGGAGCCGAATAAAGCACCGGGTCCCAATGGGTTTCCTGCGGAATTCAACCCGGAGTTTTGGGAAGTAATTAAACATGACTTGCTATGTATGTTTAATGACTTCCATGGTGGGTGCCTACCCGTTTACAAATTGAACTTTGGAACTATAATCTTTGTACCTAAGTGCGTCAAAGCAAATGTCGTTCAAAAATTCAGACCTATTTGCATATTAAATGTCAGCTTTAAGATTTTTACGAAAGTTGCACAAATAGCGTGCTGAATATAGCTCATAAGGTAATCAGTCATACCCAAACCGCTTTCTTGCCAGGTAGGAACATTATGGAGGGTGTAGTAATCCTGCACGAGACTATACATTGCTTAGAAAAAAATTAAATGGTGTCATACTTAAACTGGATTTTGAAAAGGCTTACGATAATGTGACGTGGTCTTTCGTCAAACAAGTTCTTAGGATGAAAGTTTTTTTTCTAAAAAATGGATTAAATGGGTAGAGACTTTTATGACGGGAGGACATGTTGGAATTAACGTGAACCACCAGTTCAGTGAAAACTTTCAAACTAAAAAGGGACTTAGACAAGGAGATCCTATTTCTCCTGCCTTGTTTAATATAGTAGTCGACATACTGGTCGTACTATTAAACAGGGCAAAGGACAGTGGACTTATTTCAGGCATTGTACCTCATTTGGTGCATAATGGATTGTCCATACTTCAGTATGCGGATGATACGATACTCTTTATGGATCATAATTTTGTGCAGGCAACTAAACTTAAGCTACTGTTGAGTGCATTTGAATAGTTGTCTGAGTTGAAAATTGATTTCCATAAGAGTGAGGTGTTTTGTTTTGTGACTGCAGGCCCGCATAACACGGCACGACGAACGCCAGTCGTGACAGTTGCTACGGCACCGCCAGCAGCAAGCCCAGAAAGTGCACTCCTAGCCGCACGTGCACTGCTCCACAACATACCGACGGCAGGTGCACCCCAGGGAGCAACCCAACAGTGAGTAAATAACGTCGACCACCTGGTCGTCGCTGCGCTCCAAGTGACTCCACAAGGTAGGAGGCGAGCAACAACAACGTTTGTCTCACTGTCGCGAACGCCCACCGTCGACCGACGGACAACCGCCGCTCGACAAGGCTTTCGACGGCGGACCTGCGGGCTGAGCTGCAGCGCCTTAGGCCACGCGAGGACTGTCGGGTCATCATCGAACAACAGAGGGAGCGGCGCCGCAACCTTTAGGTGGACTACAGCCTGTCGGGTCCTGGACCCCAGGTGCACGGTGCTCTCTCGCCGCGACAGGGGTATGTGACGCCCCCCGCGCAGCAACAGGCATACGTGGCGCCTCCTCCACACCAGGCGTACGTCGCGCCTCCTCCGCTCCAGGAATATGGTGTGCCTCCGCCACACCAGGCATCTGCCGCCGCGCCTCAACACCAGGCATACGCAGTGCCACCTGGCCATCAAGGTCATGCAATGCCAAACCAGTCGCCCGCAACTACCGGTGGAGGGTGTGCAGCTCTGGCCCCGCACCTACGGAGAGTGGTCTGGCCTCATAAGTTCCGGCCGCACACGCCGGAGAAGTATGACGGGAGTGTCAACCCGAGTAAGTTCCTGCATATCTACTCCACCTCCATCCTGGCTGCGGGGGGTGACGAGGTCATCATGGCCAACTACTTCCCTGTGGTCCTGACCGGTCCAGCACAGTCATGGCTCATGAACATACCTCAGGGGTCCATCACCTCCTGGGAAGAGTTGTGCCTGCAGTTCGTGGTGAACTTTGGAAGTTCGTATGAGCGCCCTGGCACAGAGCTCGACCTCCACGCTGTTAGACAGCGCTCGGGGGAGCCGCTGCGAGCGTTCATCCAGCGATTCTCCCAGGTAAGGAACACCATCCCGCACATCTCGAATGCATCTGTCATAGTTGCATCTAGGCAGGGTGTGAGGGACAAGAAGATGCTTGAGAAGCTCGCCACACATGACATGCGCGATGTCTCCGAGCTGTTTGCCTTGGCAGACAGATGCGCCAAGGCTTCGAAGGGGCGTAACTGGCACGCCCGACCCTCCTCGGAAAGTGGGGAGCCCTCACAGTCCGAAGTGGAGGCCGCTACCAGAGGTGGTGGCAGGAAGAAGAAGAACGGGGGCCGTGGCAGGAGTAAGCCGAGGCCCGGAGCTCCCATAGTGGCAGCTGCGGCAACTGGCAGAGCCCGGAGCTCGCGCCAGGATAAGCGACTGCGCCCATCACCTGAGGGTGATGACGCTGACTTCAAATGCCCGGTGCACCGGACCAACGGTCACAGTGCAAGTGAGTGCCGTGAAGTCAAGAAGCTCGCAGAACATTTCCGCGAGCAGGGGCAGAAGCAGCAGCGTCAAGAGAGCGAGCCCTCTCGCCAGAGGGAGGGTAAGCAAAAGCTTGAACCCACGGAAGACAAGGACGAAGACATGAGGTACCAAGAGCCCCACAGAGCAGTGAAAGCAGTGTTCACGAGTGCTGACTCGGACACTAGAAGCGACCAGGAGCGTCAGAAGCTCCTCTATGTCATCTACGGGGGGGCCTCAGACCCTGTGTCTCGAAATGCAGTGAAAGTCCTACGACGGGTCATGGCAGCAGTGGCCTCGGTGCCAAGCCCAGCTCCCCACAACAAGTGGATGAGCACTGCTATCAGCTTCAACGCCTCGGACTGCCCAAAGAACATGGCAGGAGCTCGAGTGCTCCTACTGCTCGTGGCCCCAACCATCGCCAATGTGAGGCGCCATTATGTGCTGATAGACGGTGGTGCAGGCCTCAACCTCATCTTCACTGCAGCCTTCCAAAGCTACAAATTCCTATTTCTCAGCTCACGCCTTCGAGCCCGTTCTTAGGCGTGGGCCCAGGGCGGATTGTGCCCATTGGTAGCATCCACCTCCCGGTAACCTTTGGTACGCCGGAAAACTACCGCACGAAGAATATTCTATTCGACATGGCGGATGTCGAGCTTCCCTTCAACGCCATCATCGGAAGGCCGATGCTATACCAGTTCATGGCCGTAGCTCACTACGGCTATCTGGTCCTGAAGACGCCGACGCCATCCGGGGTCCTCAGGGTCCGGGGAGATCGCACCATGGTGGTGTCAGCCTTGGAGCAGCTCCAAGAACTCGCTGCGGGGCGGGCCCCGAACCTGGATGATGCGAGGGAAGGCCAACCAAGTCAAGGCCCGCCCCAACAGACCTCCACCGCAGCTCCGAGCGTGCTGCCCGTCGAAGACGACATCCCAGTAAAGGTCGTCAGGATCGGCTCCGAGGCTGCCCAGACGACCCGCATAGGGAGTAACATGGACAACAAATAGGAATTCACGCTCATCACCTTCCTCTGAGACAATGTCGATGTGTTTGCCTGGCAACCATCGCAAATGTCCGGGATCCCCAGGGAGGTGATTGAGCACCATCTAAAGATCTACCCCGACGCTCGCCCAGTACAACAGAAGCCCTTGAAGCAGTCTGTTGAGCACCAAAACTTCATCCGAGAGGAGATTAAGAAGTTGCTCGACGTCGGCTTCATCCGGGAGGTCCACCACCCTCGATGGTTGGCTAATCCTGTTGTTGTCCCCAAGGCTGGCGGGAAGCTTCAGATGTGCATCGACTACACCAACCTTAACAAGGCATGTCCAAAAGATCCATTCCCACTCCCCAGGATAGATCAAATTGTAGACTCTACGTCAGGCTGTGATCTGCTGTGTTTCCTAGACGCGTATTATGGTTTCCATCAAATACCTATTGAAAGTTGCCTAGAGGGGGGGGGGTGGTTGGATAGGCTAATCGACCTAAAATGACTTAGTATGCGACTAAGGATCACAATGAAACAAGAGTGATGAACAAATACGGTAAAGCTAACCCTAGGAGCAATGTGCGATAAGTGAAAGCAAAGTACACAAGGGACACAAGGATTTTATCCCGAGGTTCGATCCCACGAAGGAATCTACGTTCCCGTTGAGGAGTCCACGAAGGACTGGGTTCAACAACCCTTCCCTCACCAAGTTTACCACAAGGGTCTAACTTGGTTCTCCACTATCACAAAGGGTGAATACAAGATTTGTTGGAGCTTCTCACAATCTGAGGCTCCCAGCACAAATATGATTACAAATCACAAAGATTGACTTAAGCCACAAATCACAAAGATTCAACAAGTGCAAGATATCAAACCGAGAGCCTAGAGCGGTGTTCTTCCTCTTCTTCACCTCACCAAACCCTAATCCACACAAGAATTAGTTTTAGAGGGAAGGTATGCAAGATGGAAGCTTTTGGAGGCTCAAAGTTTGTTGTGGCGGCGCTGGGTTTCAAAGTACTCAAGAGTTGGTTCAAATGAACCCAGGGATCCTCTATTTATAGAGGTTCCCAGCCCATACTGCTGACTTCAGCAGATGGGCGGACTAGTCCGGCCTTTGGGACCACTGACGTCCCTGACAACTGTCGCACTACGCGGCAATCGTCACGCTACCCGCCAAACTTCAAATTCAAACAGTCACTTCAAAATTGACTAGTCCGGTCCAAACCGGAATAGTCTGATCTCACACAAAACCTTTTGTTCCGTGTGAAAACGGACTAGTCTGGAGACCACGGACTAGTCTGGCCCCCAGGGCGGACTAGTCCGGCCTCCCAGACTTAGTCGCTGAAGCACCAACTTCTCACCAATCCGGACTAGTCCAACCCCCAGGGCGGACTAGTCCGATCTCAGTCAGGACATCTTGGTCCAGACTAAAACGGACAAGTCCATGATTTTGGGACTTAGTCCCGAAAACCCACTCCATGACTAACCGGACTAGTCCGTCCCACTACGGACTAGTCCGAACTCAGTCAGACCCTTCTGGTCCGGCTGAAAACGGACTTGGCCGGCCAGGAGCGGATTAGTCCGGCCACCTGCACGGGCTAGTCCGGCCACTCCTGCCAGACTTCTCCAACTCTCTTCTCTCAATAGGATTTGATCTCTAAACCGCTTTGAGCTCCAAACTTGATCTCAATGCACTTTACACACACACCCTCACACATATTTGGCTAGTCTAAACTCGACACACTAGAAACTCTAGTTTCTTCTTTTTGAGTCAACATCGCCGTTTACATCCTTTTCCTTTTTGAGGGTTTGTGTTTCCGCTTGAGTCCACACCTGTGCTTAAGATCACTGAGCTTATTAGTTACTTAATTGTCGTCATCAATCATCCAAACCCACGGGGATCCTATGTGCACTTTCACCTATGTCTAGAGATGATGAAGAACATACTGCTTTTATAATAGTAGATGGCCTGTATTGTTATGTCTCCATGCCTTATGGTCTTAAGAATGCTCTCCCTACCTTTGTACGTGCGATGCATAAAACATTTGGGGACCTCATTAGAGACCTGGTAGAGGTGTATGCCGATGATATCGTGGTCAAAATCAAAGATCGCGCGTCCTTTCTGGACAACTTAGCGCAAGTCTTCAGCAGGCTACGCCTTACACGCACGTAGGGATGAAAACGGTATGGTAAATTCCCGTACCGTCCGATGCCTTTTTCAAAAATTTCCGACACAATTAGCATTTTCGACATTTTCGATCTGATTACTGTTTTTATCGGACATTGAAATTTGGTAAACGGAACGGAAACGATTTGGGCTGATTTCCGACTGAATTGTCGGAATACCGTATTTTAATGGAAAATTTTCGAACAATAACTGAATAATTTCCGAATAGTAGGTTGAGTCTAATGGACTGGCATGTAATAAGCTCAATATTTTAAAATTTTTATTCAGACATTGATTGGTATAAGAAGTTAACTTTAATTACATACAAATATTTATTTACTTTAAAATGTGTTTCTAAAGTGATTTCGGTTTATACTAATATTTTTTTATAAAATGAAAGTAAAAGTTGTTGTCTCATATTTTGTACTTAAGTTGTTGATGTTATAGATGAATAATATTTTGGTGTGTTGATTCCGAATAAATTTGAAACCGTTCCGATATCGACATACTTTCGATCCGATGTACCCGTTTTTGATGTTTCCGAAATTTTCGATACCGTAACTATTTCCGATGATATCATTTCCGATTCCATTTTCAGAAATTTTATATGAAAATGAAAATGATTTCACTATTTTCCCATCCGTTTCCGACCGTTTTCATCCCTACGCGCATGATGCTGAACCCCGAAAAGTGTGTCTTCGGGGTCTCTTCTGGGAAGCTGCTTGGATTCCTGGTTTCTCACAGTGGGATCGAAGCCAATCCAGAAAAGATCAAGGCGATAGAGATGATGCGGCCCCGACGCGTATCAAGGATGTACAAAAGCTCGCAGGGTGCCTAGCGGCCCTCAGCCACTTCATCTTGAGGCTGGCGGAACGGGCGCTTCCCTTCTTCAAGATTCTACGGAAGGCAGACCCCTTTGCCTAGATAGAAGAGGCAGAAACAACATTTTAGGATCTCAAGAGGCACCTGACGTCCCTCCCAGTTATGGTGGCGCCGGAGCCCGGCGAGCCCCTACTGCTGTATGTTACTGCAACAACTGAGGTGGTTAGTATGGTCTTGGTCGCAGAGCGACCGGAACCACATCAGCAACATACACGAGAAGGAGCACCGAGCCTCCGGTCTCGGACCAAGCCATGAATCTCTCCCAGAGGGGCTCCGATAACCAAGAAGTTGCCGGGTCCCAGCCCCCGGAGGATGATGCAGGTCCCGAGAGCCAGGAGCCCCAGGACCTGGATCCGATGCAGGGAGCACCGAACCTCTCGGACAGAGTCCGGACCACTCAAAGGCCAGTCTACTACATCAACGAGGTCCTCCATGAGGCGAAAACAAGGTATCAGGAGATACATAAGCTGTTGTACGCTATGTTGATAGCGTCGAGGAAGCTCTGACACTATTTACAGGGCCATAAGATCTCGGTGGTCACCTCCTTCCCGCTGAGAGCGGTGCTCCACAACCCTAATGCCACCAGCGACATCGCCAAGTGGGCAACCGAGCTAGCGGAGTTTGAAATTGAGTTCCTCCCTCGGCATGTAGTCAAAAGTCAGGCCCTGGCGGATTTCCTGGCCGAGTGGACTCCATCGCCTAGCAACCCAGAAAGCTCAGTCAGCGAGGACACAGTGTCCGGAGCACCGGTCTTCACTGAAACCCCATGGATGCTTTACTTTGATGGTTCCGCCTGAAAACAGGGGGCCAGAGCCGGGGTGGTACTCATAGCTCTGACAGGGGTGCAGTTCAAGTACATGGTGCACCTTGGCTTTAAAGCCACCAACAACATGGCAAAGTACGAGGCCCTCATCTATGGGCTGAAGACAGCGTTGACCCTCGATGTCCGCCAGCTCCTTGCTAAAGGTGATTCTCAGCTGATTGTCAAGCAAGTCAAAGGGGAGTGCAATTGCAATGACCCCCAGCTGGTAGCATACTTGCTGCATGTCAGGAAGCTAGAGAAAGACTTCGAAGTCTTGGATCTGTGCCATGTGCCCCGAGCTGACAACTCAGTCATAGACGACCTGTCAACGAAGGCCTCCACAAAGGCACCAGTGCCCGAAGGAGTCTTTGCAAGGACGTTATCGCGACCAACCGCTCGAGACGCCAAGCCGGGTGAAGGGGATGAAGCTAGCACCTCGAAGCTAGCAATCCCGGCGGCCATGCATCCATGGTGCCCGCCAAGGTTCCTATGTGCCTCCAGCAGCTCCGAGCAGCTGGGTGCCCAAGAACTAGAAGCTCAAGGAGGTCCCGGCGCATGGATCTCGGAAGTCCGGGACTACTTGAAGGACAACTACCTTCCCGAAAAACATGCCCTGGCAGAACGGATTGTGCGGATGGCTAAAAGATACATGCTAGTAGAGGGGGATCCCTACGGGTGTGGCGCCAACAACATCCTACTGCGATGCATTACCCGGGAGAAAGGCTGTGACTTGCTCACAGAAATCCGTGGAGGTGAGTGCGGGAACCACACATTGGCCCGCACGCTGGTCGGCAAAGCCTTTCGGCATGGCTTCTACTGACCCACAATACTCCAGGATGCCGCTGACATGGTTAAGAGATGCAAGGCGTGCGAGTTCCATGCCAAGAAATTCCACACACCAGCTCAAGCGCTGCAGATGATCCCCCCTCATGGCCATTCGCCGTATGGGGGCTGGACATCCTGGGACCTTTCCCACGAGTCGTCGGAGGATTCTGGCACCTCTACGCTGCTGTAGATAAGTTCACCAAATGGCCAAAAGCCACCCCAGTCGTCACCATTAACAAGCAGTCAACAGTGAAGTTCATCAAGTCAATCGTCTGTAGGTTCGGGGTCCCGAACAGATTCATCACTGATAACGGGACCCAGTTCACAAGTGCAGCATTCCAAGAATACTGCGAGGACCTAGGAATCCAAGTTTGTTATACCTCTGTCGCTCATCCCGAGAGCAATGGGTAGGTAGAGAGGGAAAACACTGAGATTCTCAAGGGCCTCCGGGCTCGTACATACTCAAGCCTCGAGAGACATGGTGCAAATTGGGTGGATGAGCTGCCATACCCGCTGTGGGCTAGCCGGACATCAACCAGCCGGGCTACGGGAGAAACACCCTACTTCCTGGTGTATGGGGCGGAGGCCGTCCTTCCCCTAGAAATCACCATGGGCTCCCCTCGTGTCCGGATGTATGACGAAGCCACGTAGGACCAATTCAGGCGTGAAGATATGGAACTCGTTGACGAGGGACGCATACGACCAGCCCTTTGAAACACACGGTACAGGAAAGTGCTCTGACGCTACCATCAGCGGACTGTGTGCAGTAGGGAGCTCAAGGTGAACGACCTGGTCCTGCGACGCCTGCTCTCCCATGAAGGGACAAACAAACTCTCCCCCAAGTGGGAGGGTCCCTTCCGTGTTACAGAAGTTTGTCGCCCATGGTGTGTTCGCCTAGCTACGGAGGATGGGCAACCAGTGCCCAACCCATGGAATATCGAACACCTCCGTAAGTTTTACCCATAGTCAGTGGAAGGGCATTTTATTTTCTTTTGTTATAAAGTTAGCATAGTGTCTAGAGATAGCACTTGGGTTAACTAAGGCCGGGGATGAGCTCCGAGTGTTTTCCTTGCTCGGCATGGTCCGGTACCCTGAGAAGGTACACTCAACTCCCCGCCACCCAGGCCGGGTCGTTCCTCCTGTAAAGTCTGTTCTCTCCTATGAGCGCTATAATGAAAAGATGCTTGCCCTACCCTGTAATGCCTTGTTCATTTGAAATTATCTTTAGTTCTTATGAATGATGTCACACATTTGCCATTAACTCATCACCTAGCGTGGGTGCGGTCAATTTTTCCCTTCGTCTCTACAATAGTGGGAGCGTTGCTGTCTGTTTGCCGGCGGGTCACTTTGGGTACCTGCTAAGTGTCCGAAACCTCCGAACCCACCCCTCGTGTGTGGCGGGAAATAGTTTTCGAGAACGGGGGCCCTGAGTTAGTCATGCCCCCCACGACGGCAACGGATCGTAAGACAAGCGACACTAATGGAGCGTGGGCAAAAGATTGACTGGAGAACGGAATTACCTTTTATCTGTCATGTGCGCAGGTTCCTAAGGTACAACGCTAAACAAAGTCACTCCCGTACCTCCGATGGCGAACGACCACTCCACCGAGAGTAGGCTGGGGGCCCGCCGTCAGCGTCCTCTACATCAACAACGGGCGATGCTGGAGCTCCTGGGCTCCGTCAATTACAAGGGGAACGGCGTCAACATCCTTCCATGATCGTGGGTGTTGCCGGAGCTCCTAAGCTCCGACAACCCCAGAGGGCCCGGCGGTGTTGTCTCCTACGTAGATCATGGGTGTTGCTGGAGCTCCTAAGCTCCGACAACCCCAGGGGGCCGGCGGTGGCGCCTCCTACATAGATAGTGGGTGTCGTCGGAGCTCCTAAGCCCTGACAACCATAGGGGGCCAATGTTCCCGAAGCGAGGGTCAGTTCTTTTTGGTACATGTACACAATTAAAATTACGTACATCTACCAGGGGGCAGGACACAAAAATATCAGAGCCGAAGATCAAGAGGACTTCATTCATTAAAAGATTATCTTACAAAATCGGAAGCATACAGGCGGGAGCAAGAAAAGAAAGGCCTAAGTCCTATGGATAGCTGAGGCAACAGCTTGAGCGGCCTCCTGAACGCTCTCCCGGGCATCATCCAACTCTTCCTCGATCAGCCCTTCGACTGCTAGACTGAGGGGGAAGTGGGGGGTCCCGGCTCCGGTAGCATGTTAACACGTACTCGGTGACGGTCCTGGTCAAGGACCTCCCCTCCGTCTCTAACTAGTCTGCAACAACGTCGACCACTGCGTCGAGCTTGCTGCCAATGGAGCTAAGAGCCGCCAGCGCGTCATTTAGCTCCGGCACCGGGTTGGCTGACATACAGGGTTGAAGCCAAACTGTGCCAGTGCTCCATCGGCCCGTCCCAAGAAGTCCCACACCCGCTAGGACTCGGCCGCTCTCGAGCTCCGCAACTCCTCCAGAGCCCTCCTGGTGGCCGCCAGTTCCGCACCCTCCTTTGCAAGGCGTTCGACCTCCTTGTCGTGCTACTAAATGCTCTTGGCTAGCTGCCGCTCGCAATCAGCGAGCTCCGACTCCTTGACGAAGATACGGTTCTGACGCTCCACCAAGTCTTCCTCCCGGCCCTGGACTGTATCCTCTGTGGCGGAGACATCGACCTCTCGCTTGTTGATGCTTTGCCCCCGTTACCAGATCCTATCCTCCTCGAGCTTGCACGACGCTTCAAATCTCTTGCGGCGGTCCGCCAAGTTCTGCTCACCCGCCGACAGCTTTTGGGAGAGCTTCTCTTCTCTCCAACCCAGGTCCTTTCGCTTCTCGGTGAGTTTGGCCTCGCCCAAGTCCAGCTTCTGGCGGCGCTTTTGGAGGGTCTCGTGCCAGGTGATTAGACCCCCTTGGCGCTGGTCCGCAGCTCTGTGGCATTCCACGGCTTCTTCGTATATCTTCTGTGCCTTCGCATCGAGAGCTTTGAGGGTAGCCTCTCTCACGTTGAGAAGATCACCTTGCTATACCAGCTGGGTTTGCTTGCCCTTGACCCATTCTTCGCGTTGACGGAGCCTGCTACGCTCCTCCTCCAAAGCCTTGCGGTTGTGCTCGAAGGACACGGCAACCTGCTGCAGGCTGGAGCGGGCGTTGTCGATGGCCAGTTCTAAGGGAATGGGCGCCGGACCAGATGGGAGCGTTCCTTCCCCCATCTCCACCAGAACGTCCGCCATCACCCGGGAGGGGCTCCCCCTTGAAGGCGGTGGCACCTGCGGGCTCGAGGCTCCTAGGGCCTCCGTCGGACCCTCCAGTGCAGTCGCAGGTGCTCCCGGTTCAGCCCCCGACGCTCCCGGTTCATCCTCCAACATCGGAGAGGTAGGATGTGTGCCCGGAACCTCCTCGGCTTGAACCGCGGACGCAGGTGCACTAGACGCCGCTGACTAAGGCACCGGAGCCTCAACCACCCTCAGTGCCGGAGTGCATACTTTGACGGCCGTCGGGTTGGCCACCACAACCTCCGCAGTAGTTGGTGTGGGGGCCAGCTCTTCAACCACTCCCGGCTCGCCGACTGGGGCCTCTACCGCATTTGGCATGGGGGTCGACCCCTCAGCTACATCCGACTGAGGCACTAGAATCTCCTCAGAAGATGGTGGCGGGGCCGATCTTTCGGTGGCCCCCCACACCAGGGGTGGAACTTCCGCCGACTCCGAAGTTGTGCCGGCGCTCGACACCTCCGTCGGGGCCTCCGGGGCTACTGGCTCCGGGGCTGGAGCCGCAACTGTCCCCGCATCAACAACCGGGAGCCTCGGTTCTGGTGCAGCCGCACCTGTGGTTGGGGGCACTCTCGAGTTGTCCGGAGCCTCCGCGTCCGCCTGAGCAGGTGCAGGAACTGGAGCCGAAGTGACTGCATGCACAACCTCCTGTGCAGCCGGTGGAGTAGCGGTCGTCTCTCCTTTCTTGGAAGTGTTGCACATCCAAGATAGAAACGTTTAAAGGGTGACCTAGACTCAAAAATAAATCAAAGTAAGAGCTCAGCTGATTATCTTGGGAAGCCCCAAGTACCGCGGAGACAGAGCCGTTTCTGAGCAGGGCCGGAGCCGGAGCCCGAAGGACCCGATGTGGCCGGGGCCCCGGGCCTCCCAGGAGCTTGTACCGGAGCTGAAGCCGGAGCCTCGCTAGCTGGAGTGACCCCCG